>JAJHPF010000029.1:3115000-3522307 GCA_024447775.1 Carex cristatella | reverse complement strand
CATTTAATCACGATCGAACGGTTCACATAATTTGCAACTCCATGTTAAATTTAACATAATTTTTTTTTCGGAAGGGTAAAATAGGTATTACAACATGTAATACTCTCCGTTAGTTTAATCGCTCCGTTAAGTCTTTTTTTCCACTTGCTCCCGCAGAGCCAAACCCCAAACCCTCCCCCCTTTGCCTCCACACGCAAACCCTCTCCCCACCTCCGCGCCTCTCCGCCTATCGTCTCCGCTTACCTCTCGGTCATCTCTACTCCGTCGGTCGTGTCTCTCTCCCTCCATCTTAGCCGCCTCCCTCTATTGCGCCGTCTCCTCGGTAAATTCTATCTCAATTTTTCTTTTCAACTTTTTGTCGCAAAAGATGAGTAAATTAAATGGCGAACGTTGCGATCGCCTGACCGAGGAAGGGCTGTCTCCGTTGATCGTGCGTAGAGCTCGGGTGTTGGCGGGAAGCGAGGTGGGAGGAATCGCTCTAACTCGCCTTGGTACCGTGTGTGCTCTTTTTGCTTATTCGATCCCTCTTTTTCGTGTGCCTTGTGAAACTGAGTTTTTACAGGGACGTATTCGCATATTTCTTAATGTTCTTCTTTCCCTTTCTCAAATCTATCCGATTAGTTACTGATTTCCACCGAAATGTGCCTTAGCTAAAATCATTTCAACCGAAATGTGCCTCCCGGGCGAGGCATTATCAAGGTACTCTTAGATAAATAAATCACAAATTGATTTACCTTGCTTAGTAGCATGTAAAATATTAACTTGTTTCAAAGTCTTCATCTTTGGTCTCAGCGGTATACATGGAAATGAAGTTTAAATAAGAATTAATAGTTCTTGAATTGTTGTTGGATGCTTTGTGGTGGATGAGACGGTCATATATGTACATGTTGGTATAACGAGACACCGGCTTGAATACTTTTGTGTTATCTTATTTTTTTACTTGATTTGTGTTACTTGGCATAATCGGGGGTAATCCCAGGCTCAATAATATTTCTTGACGAGATTGGTGCTATTTAGGTTGACAAATCCGGTTTGAGATCGAGTTATTAATTTTGCTATCAATATTTATATCTTGAGAAATTTAGACCTTTACATTTGTAAAACAAGAATAAGAGAATCTACTTTAGGCATTTTTTTCCCATTATATATGAGCTGAAATGTTGCTTAAAAACATTTTAATTTCATTTCCAGATTAATGAGGCGGAAACTAGAAATTTGCTTCATGCAAGAAGGATTCGGGAGCTCGAATTGCAATTGGAGAAGGCCAAAAGGTGAAATTTTATTCGATCCCTCTTTTTTTGTGCCTTGTGAAAATGAGTAGTTTAGCTAAGAAATCGGACAAGGGCATCAATGTAATGTGTTGATAATAATTCATTTGTTCTTGTTTTCTCATTTTAATATGGTTTGTTGTTTAGCTAAGAAATCGGACAAGGGCATCAATGTAATTTCATCATTTTGGTAAAGGCGAATCATCTAATAGAGAATCTTTTGAAGAAGAAACCGAGCCCAATTTCGATTGCCTTCAAAAAGCAAGTAGATTCCATTGATCCAGGTACAACAAATAACTAGTTATTTGTCGGCATCTAATTAATAAGTTTCTTAACTTGGACAACATTTCTTGATAAAAAAAAAATGACGAGCAAGAATGAGTAGGAAGCAACAAGTTTTTTATGGGGCGGATTTGGCCGCATTTTTACAAACCCTTTCCCAAATAATTGAGGATCCGAAGGATCTAACTTTAGACGATGTTTTTGCATTCTTTCTCTCGCTATGGTATTAAATGGAGGGGATATATGCAATGCAATGTCATGGATTTATAAGAACAAATAAAAATAGCTAGGAAAAATCACGAGTGCAATGTAGCGGAATTTAAGTACAAAGAGATTCGTCAAAATGTTAGTCTTATTCTCACTGTTTTTTTTTTAGTTTACACTACAACCAAAGAAATTCTTATCGGTTGTAACGAGAGAACAACCTTTCTCTGTTGTGTGTGGGCTAACCTTTGGTTGGCTCTTTCGATTGTGAAATCTATTATCGAAGTTGTGGGCTGTGACTTCCTCTTGCTAGTATGATTTGATTTTTGTTTATTGAATCGATAATTGTGAAAATTTGGGGTACCTGGTTTGCTGAATTTTTTGAAGTTCCACTTGAAAATTTGTAATTTACCTTATCGGGTTCAAACCCGATTATCACTTGTACCTCTCATTTACCTCTTTCGATGGTTGTACCTAGTGGGAATTTGCACCGTACCCGGCTTGTTGGGAGTCCTGGTACGAATTTTCGATGTGGCGGGGACCGTTTTGTAAATATTTTAAGTTAAGCGGCAGACTTGTTAATATATGCGAATGTATTAAATTTATCTTATCAGAGGGACTAAATTGCAATAAGGCTTGAGCCTTTTAGTTGGCTGAAAATCAAATGAAAACTAAATTGCATGTATACTTTAGTTTAGGCCAAAATTTGCTTGAATTGACCTAAATTGTGCAATCAAACCGTATGGAGACCAAAATTTCCATTTGCAACATACATAACTTGAGTATGTTCGACTTCTTCGAACCATTTTAAGCCGGTGAGTGTTTCTAAAATTTGAATCTTTTTTTCCCGACGGGGAGCCGATTGGCCGTGTGCTTTTGGGTCAATTTACTTGGGAGACTTTCGATGGAAAACTAGTTGCGGTAAAACTGCGTTCGACAAAACACAATTTGGTGCCGATTCGTTTGTTAATGATGTCGGTTAGAGTGATGTTCTAAAACTAGCAATTACGCCTAGCATTTTGTTTTGTTGGGTTCTATGGTGCAAGTGCAATAGAAGATTTTTTATGCAACAACAAAGAGGGATGGGCGACTCGGTGCTTCAAGCTAGTGTAGAATGCATGAATCGGTACGAGAACCTTGTACCGGTACCGGGGGCAACAAACTACGAGCAAGGGATGATATAGGAATAGGGGTTTAGTATTCCAATTTATTACTTGTGCTGAATTTTTGTAAATAGCCAATAAAATAGGGACCTTATTGTAAATACTTCTTTACTGATCAATAGAATTGTCAGGAGTTCCTATTCACTGACCTTAAAAAAATAACTTTCATGGTTGTAGATTTTAGGGGGCTTAACTGCGTATAATATGAGTAGGTTTAACTTTGTGTATATGATGTTTGCTTATAATCTCAAGATTTGTACCTATTGAAACCAGTCTGCTATTTACTAGCAGTAATTAGATTGAATGGTTTATGATTCTGCTTGTGATCCCAAAATAATGAGCCAACTTATTGAAAATTTTATGGTTTTAGGTCCTGTTTGGCAGCATTTCCCAATTTCACTGTTCACGTGGGAAAAAAAAAATTCACTCAGTCTGAATTTTTTTTTTTCCACATGAACAGTGAAAATCAGTTCAAAAATTCTGCTTTTTCCAACCCATTTCCCAGCCCAATAGGCTGCCGAACAAGGATTGGGTGCCCTCGTGGTTAGGCAAGACAACACAACATTCGTTTGCTGAATGTCAAGAGTCTCATGTATACAATTTGTTTTCTTCTTTTACTGGTAAATAAAGAAAATTTTGCTATGCTTCGTTTTTTTCTATTATTAGTTCGATTTTTCACTTGATTTGATTATCCAATTTTCCATAAATAATAACAAGTCTTAACTTAATAACAAATCTATGTTCAATTTTTCACTTGATTTGATTATCCAACTTTCCATAAATAAGATATGGCCATTAAATTGAGACGTTCAATTGATAATCAGGATGATACATTCCCTATCAAACGGCTTAGATTTACATATGTACAAATTAAGGAAAGTTTGTACAACAAATAATATGACAAAAATAAGTAAAAATGTCAATTTCTTTTACAGGTTTGCGGTTAAATCATACTTATAATTGTCAATTCTATAAAATTTCATCATTATTTGCTCCTTCAACACGTGTTGAGAAATGACCGCCAAAATCCTAGCAAATTAAAATCACGTGGCCTTAATCTCATCGATATTACCCAAACCAGTATGATATGTTTTTTTATCGATCCAATTCCATCATAATTGACTATCAGATTGCAATCATACTCCAACACTAGCATAATTTTACCTATTTACTATTAGAAGGGATCCACTTACAACATTTGTAAGTTAAAACATCTTACAACAATTCGGTTCTGTAATTTTCAAAATCCAAATAGTTGATCCAAATTGTTCAACATAATATCTATATTAAAATGTGCTTGCAAATCATATTTTACATTTTTAATTTTTTTTTTTACTTTTTATAAAGTATTTTACAAAAATGTTGTTTTTAGACGATTTTTAACCAGTATAAAACAACATTTTTGTAAAGTACTTGGGATGGTCTAAACTGAGTGAGCTACTAAGTTTGATTTTCCAATTAGTCAAAACCCAATTGCCTAAAATATATTTAGGTGCTAAGGCCAGAGAAGGAAATTTGTCACGGCATGACGAGTTACGTCACGTGTGTCATTACGTGACGTGATTATTTGCGTGACATGACTGCATTCTATGAAAATTATACGTCACATCACGTCACGCCACGTGAACCAATCACGTCACGTCACGTGTGATCACGTTACGTCACGTTATGTCACGTGAACACACACGGTCACGGATTGCGTGGCTGGCTTGCACTAAATTATGGTCCCAGTCAGGAAGCTGAGGTGGTTAGCCAACCCAACGAAGAACAAGAACAATACGAATACAATTCATATATGCACAATTATGAAGATTATGGGTACAATATGTACAATCAGGGTTGGGATTATTAATTTAGCTTAATGAATATTTATAATTTGAATTTTTAACAACATTATTTACTCGTTTCAGATTTTTTAGAATTTTTCAGATTTTTTTATTTTTTTCTGAATTTTTAACAGTATAAATTAAAATATAAAAAAAGTTTGATGTGACTAATTCATGTTATGTTACGTCACGTGTGATCACGGCGTGACTACGCGTGATGTGATCGTCTGCCACTATTTTGGTCACATCACGTGATCAAATCACAGTGTGATTGTCATGTCACGTCACGGCGTGTTACGTTTTTCCTTCTCTAGCTAAGGCTAAAATATATCTCCTCCAAAAGAGAACAATACAAATTCTTAATTGCATCAATAATACAACTATATGTATAGCCAGTCTAATTCAATGTCTTACTCATAGTGACAAACAAATAGTTTATATTCGGTTCAACAGAGTCAGAAATTCTTGATTCAGGTATAATTATCGAATGATTCAGTACAACAAAGGAAACAAAAAAAAACAAAATAAATAAACATTTTTTCGCATTTTTCTTGTGATTCACATTTTATTTACATTTTATACACAAATAAAACATATTATACGTGTATACTATAACTATCACTCCTGTCCATTTAGCTGCTACATATATTGTTACACAGAAATGCATACAGAAAATGCATTCAGCAAAAATTTTGGAGCAATGAAACGGAGAAAGAAAAACAAGCGCCAAATATTTCCGAAAATCAATATCCCGCCTAAATGAAATTTGGGTAAATAAAGAACTCGCTCCTCTTTGACAGATCTGTTCAATTTGATGCTCGCTTAGTCTTATCCCAACTCTCTAACCCTTCTCTCTTCCCACGCAAATTTCAGATCTCAAAAAAAAAAAAAAAAAAACAGAGATGGAAAAATTGCCGACTCCTATTGGGAATAGCAATACATGTAAGTTATCCCTTTTCCATTTTTTCTTTAAATTTGATTTATGCTTTCTCATGCTTTCAATTTGAAGTCGAAATGATTTAATTTTAATAAACCCCTAAAAACGAAAAGTTAAATTTCCTATTAAAGGAGAGAATAACAATCTGAGAAATGTTTAGACCTTTTCTCTTCATGTTCATAGGTCCACATCTGATATCTCAGTGATTTTTGGGTTTCTCTTCTGACTTTATGTAGTTTACGTACTGAGTAGGTTTTGTAAAGTAAACCGGTTGCCGGTTAGGTCATTGTTGAGTAATTTAATCAACAATGTTCACAATATTGTGCGCACCTGAATCTTGATTTTCTTTTATTTTTAATGCGAATTTGTAGGTTTATGGAATAGTTCGTTTTCTTATAATGCATATAAACACATCACAATTATGAAATTTTACAAAATAAAACAAATTGTATGATTAATTCGTAAAGTTCGTAAAATTTGTGAATAATTTGGGATTAATTTGGAAATATGTTTAATTAATGCTTCATTAATTTGGAAAGATGTTGAAAACAAATAAGGTAAGTGTAATTTTTTTCTCTTATCCTGACAGCAAAACAGTATTCACACCTCCCACGAGGGAAGGAAGGCGTCTTCTAACAAAAGAATATACTTGAAGGTGACGATTGTTGGGGAACTCTTGAGTCAATTAGATTTTTTTTGTTATTGCTTTTTTGTGTGAAATCTGTCCTTAAATTTTGTATAGTATGTGGAGATGGAGAGGCATCACTCGCAAGCCATACAACAGCTCCAGTTAGAACTAGCACTCTATAAGGATGGTTCAAAATTTTCACATGAAAAGGCAGATCTTTCACAAATACAATCCAAGACGAACGTTAACAATATCAATGTAAGTGGGAGTGGTGCCATCTCCAGTGGTAATTTTAATGGTTCGACAAAGGTATATACCTCACAACTTTCGTTCATTTTCTAAAATACTGGACATAAAAATTAATTTGGTGTTTTGCTATTTGTAGAGAGAACAAGCCTCTACCTTACCTCAGGTTGGACAGTCGCAGTTCGTAGGCATAGGTCCCACCTACATCCTGCCTCAAGGAATTCCATCACAGTCTCTCTCTCCAACCAATTTCTCTCTTTAACTTGGTTCTTTTCAGGTTGTTCCAGCTATTCCAACAATTCCTTCACAATTCTGGTCAGCCCCAGAGGTTAGTTTGAGCGTTTTGATCTTAATTGATTGGACTTAAATGTTAGTAATGGGTCAGGTTTTGGTGTATTTTTTTTTATTGGGTCTGACCAGATGCACAAGCAGGTAAGTTCTTCTAGACTGATAGGGCGCCGCATTTGTTAAACTTATGAAATGCTCACAAGCATTATTGAAAGTCTAATTGTTGTCTTCTAGATGAAATCATTGATACTTTTGTTTCTACAGGCTGCGTTTTTGTTTTTTGTGTGCTAAACTTGAAGATCATTTGTACATAAACTAATGGGACTTTCTTTTGGTTTATGTTAAATTTGAAAAAAAAATGCTCTTTAGAGTGTAAAGGACAGTTTAGACTTTAGAGCATGCATAAAACATGCATAAAACTGAGTACACCGAGTACACTTCATCTCCATTAGTTTTATTGTTACATAGTATAAAGGACAGCTCTTGCCAATTTTTCAAAAGAGACAGAAATGAATGGAGAGACGATTTTTTCAAACAGTGGACTTGTACAAAGAGTAAAAATAGCCAAGCAAAGTTATAGTGCAATATAGCATTTAACAGTAAATATAAAATAACTAAAATATAAAGAAAATTGTCAAAACAACAATCACATTTGCAAAAATTATAACCCTCATTTATACTCTTCTGAACTAAGTACCATGTCCCAAATGTCTTGTTGGACCTCCAGTGTATTTTTCTCATTAATTATTAGTTGGTAGACTAATTGCTTTCTATATAATTCAGCATCCTCAACTTCTACCTGTATGTTTAGTATATGAATAAATCATTATAAAAAAATAAAAAATAAATCTATTTTTCATAAATGAAATACCTACCTTCAAAGACATGCTGAATTGATTGTAGCCTTTCCATAATTCAATAAATTTTAATGCAAAGATACCACACGAATGGTCATCCTTTTGCTGTGGAACATCAATCACAACCACGGGCCATGTGGTTATATCTAGATCTGAGTACTTGGTCCGGAGGAGATTGTCGTTGTCAAGTGCAAGAGATATTAAAAATTGAATACCTTTGCGCTACAATTTTATAACTATGTTAATAATTGCAAAAAAAAAGTACACTGTTATATGAAACATATAGCTCACAACCACTTACTAGATTGAGCGTCAACTGGGGATAGCAGCTCGGATCCTTATGTGAAGAGTCCAATATTTGAAACATTTGTTTATCAAAATTCAGCACACCTACGTACCAATGCATTTTGCTATGATTGATAGGGAAAAAGACCTACAAATTAATTTCATTGAACTAGTCAATATATTAATGCAGAATTTATGAAAAAAAATCTTACAATTTACATGTACGTACCAAGTCATTTTTTAAAAATTCTTTGCCCCTTTCTTTCCACCTCTTTAAATCCAACCCATATGTGGTAGCTTTTATGTTAGGTCGGGCGTATATTTGTGTGTTGTGAGTATCCACTGCCATGACTTGAATGGAGGCGTGCCGAGTAGGATCCATAATATTGATGCCACAATTAATTACCTATTTAAAAGAGTGAGATTGAATGCATAAATTATGATTTTTTTTGAATTGGTATATTGTACCTCATCATTAATCCATTTGGAGTGACCCCTCTCGTAAGCAGGCCGGATAAGACAATTCATGTCGCTGGATGTCAAAGTTAGTAATCCAAACGCACCGTTCATTTTGACAACTTCAGTATTACTTCCTACATTTCTAACATACTCTACAGCTGCCTTCTCATTCTTAGCTAGCCTGCTTGATATATCTGAATAAAATTATTATAAAAGATTATAAAAAAAAACATGAATTAGTATAAAATTATATTACTATGGTAATTATACGAGAGGGTCAGTGGTTTGACCGCCAACTAAAATTATATAGCCAGTAAGTATATATTTGCTGAACAAATAATTAAAAAGCTCGTTTGTCTCAATTCATTAATGATTTGACGTGTACACTTTTTGAAAAAAATTTGGATTGATTTTGTTTGTTTGAAAAATGTGATAACACAAAGCATAAGTCATACCTCTATCTGTCTGAATGAGTTTATTTGTATCTTTCTCTCGTCCAGTCAACCAGCTTTGTTTTATCCTTTTTGATTTATGCTGTCCACTTTCTTCTTCACTATGGTCAGATATCAAATTGACTCGCGTGTTTTTTCTCTCTATCATTTTCTCAGGAGTTTTGGACGGTAGCTGTTGTAGTGATTCATTCTTCATTTTCTACATGAAATACATGTATGTTCTTAGTACATGCAATAGTTAAAATTGGTTACCATTATGAATTGCAACATAAATTATTCAGACTTACTGTCTTGGGATGGGTTGATATCCACTGTTCTCTGCTAATTATCTTCAGTTCAAAGTTTTCACCAACATCATTGCGATCCAACTTAGAAATTGAACGAGCATGTAAATATCCATTAGTACAAGTTTTTGGTTGAATTTTGTTTTCATAAAGTTGTCATATTGAATTAATATCCAGATAGGTCCAATCTAATATATATGTGTACAAAAAGGCGAGCAAGACCAATAACTAAAAGAATATTGATCACTAACCTGAACCTCTGAAATATTAAGACGCTGAACTATATTTCCGTGAAACCGGCCATATCGACGCTCGTATTCTTCCCTCTTTTCCATTGATTCACGAGTCCATTTGGACATTAAGGGATGACGGAGGTCTAAATTGTTATGGACTGCGATTTCTTGCACATGCTCATAATACCACAACTATATTGAACCACAAAGTAAAACACAAATGATAGCATAAAATTACAAAATAATTAATTTATTGAGTTAGAAAAATACCTGTAGTAGTATGAAGTTGCCCTCTAGGCGCATCTTTGTAGATTTATTCCGTATGAGACTGCGGTGCAAGAAAGATACTGTGAACTCAGCCCAATTGAAGTTGGACACTTGATCCACATCTTCTACTATGTTTACATACTCCCAAGGTATTCGATCATCCGTTGGTTGTGTTAGAAGCCCGCAACCATTAGTAACACAAATACTCTAACAAAGTTCTCATCATTCGCATCAAAAGTTGCAATACGAGACTTAAGATCAAGAAAAGATATATTTTGCGTAGTGGGATTTTCAAAAATATCGATGAGAGCCTCATTAATATTTTTTCTCTCAAAATCAATATGAGTTCCTTCATCTCTCAAACCCATAATAGAATACGCATCCCAAGTGGTGAGTGATACGTCCTTTTCACCGATTGTAAATGTTCGAGTATCGGGTTGGTACGCTTTGCTTAGGGCTCCAATCAGTGAGCGACTGACAAGTATGGGTTGCAATTTAAAAAGACAACCAAAACCTAAATCTGAAATTTTTTGCTTTTGTTCAGGTTCTAAGCCATCTAACATAAGCACGAACTGTGCTGTTCGTTCAACGGCCATATTACGCAATGCCATGACTTGATGCTACAAAGTGAAATACCAAAAATACACCAGTAAAAAATTCAATTATTAGTTTTTATTGAATAATATTTGTTGTTATGTTTTCCAGTTGAATTTTAAATTTGAAAAAGAAAAAAAATAAATACTTGTCTCAACACTTATAAGCCACAATTGCAACATGTAGAAGCGACAAATTGATTGCTAAGTTCGCTATCGGAATGATTGGTCCAAATGGTGTAATAAGTATACGGATATCCGGAAATTTAAAATCTACGGATACGGATAATTATTTCTATCCGTATCCGTATCTAATTTCGAAATTCAAACCATATTCGTATCCGAATCCGAATAAATAGTATTCGTATCCGCAACTATCCGTATTCGAATATGAGTGAGTCTGTAAAAATTCGGATACGAATCCGGATTCGGATGGTCATGTTTGCACCCCTGTCAATACGTCAACATAAATTTGTATACTATAAAAGAAAAGAAAACATAAATGAATTACCTCTATATCTGAGGACCAAGAGCGGCAAAAGTTTTTTATGGAAAGTTTTGTTCGACATATATATATGTACTGTTTTATAATACAGTTTTATAAAGATTAACCGCAAGAAAAACAGTTTTAGAAATCGTGCTGGCTCTCAAGGTTAACCGCAAGAAATACAGTTTTAGAAATTTGTTCTGGCTCTCAAAGTTAACGGGCCTGGCCTAATTGTTAACAACGGGCTATTCAGTTAAATAAATATCACATTAATTTTGCTGCAGCTTAAGTTAGTCAGAGAGAGAAATCGAGCAAGTAAAATCATATAGCAATTTTTTTAGAACTTTAGAATTAATTGTAATAAAATACTTATAGTCTTATATAATAATCACACATACAAGAGTTTTGGAATGGAAGAAGAATATACAACAGCTGGAGCAAATAATAAATTAAGACAAAATGGCCTAGAGTTTATTGCTCAGAATTGATGCAACGCAAGAAAAAAAGCCCCTTACAAAAAGGTTAAAAAACCCTTTATGTAGTAGTAATTTAAAGACAATCATACTATCACTAAAATCACAATTGATGTATTATCTATATATTCAGCCAAAAAAAAATTCAGTAAATAACTGCTTTTGTGTCAGTAGGTTATTCCTAACGAGCCACCTTGCATCATCCAGGAAAACGTGTCCTCTGCTCTCTGTTGCATACCTACACCAAAGTGAAAATTCAGACTAGAAGTACAATAACTAAGCAGTAGAAGTTTTGACATAGCTTCTAGTCAGCAGAATTGTGATTGGAGTCCTGATTCAACCTTGACTTCACTAAACTCTATTAAACCAAAATTGGTACTCATATATCTAAATTTCTCAATAATTAAATACTTTTATACTGTTTTTTTCATGTAGGTAAATACACATCTAATAGCTCATAATTGTAACCATTCTCATATAAATTCACAATATTAAAATTCTAAAACCAAGTTAGATACAAGACATACTGATTAGTCAGAAGAAGTAATTTCAAGTTCGTTTGAACTTGGTTATGAAATTATTCCTCGATCCAGAGTAACTTAGTCGTAGTTCATGCAATTAAAAAAGAAAGGAAAAGAGAATAGGTGATTGACCCGATACTAGTACATGTTGGGTCTCAGGTCCTATCAAAATGCTGTATTCTAACACCATTGTTTGAAAAATCCTTCTTTCCATTTTTTTTCTTGCATATTTGTCTTAACAATAAAAAAAAGTTTCAGACATTGGATGTATTCTAACCATATATGGACTTTTTGTCAAATTTAAGTATAACTTGATATTAAACAGTAATACTTGATTATCTGAATTTAAGTCTTAAAATAAAAAAGAACATTTTTTTATCAAGAACTCGGATTTGAGTAGAGATCGTGGCATAAAAATGAATAACATGAAACATATAGGGTTGAATTTTTTCTGTAATCATTGGCACAGTGCCACTGATACCCAGAACTGAGTTGTACAAATGCCTCTGATTGTCACATTTAGAAAATTTCAAAAACTACAAAACTGCTCCAGTATATAAATCTTGATGTTTAGAGAATTTAGAAACAAAAATCACTCAAAAAGGATTTGTGAATTGATCAGGACATAAAGAATAAGCATGCATACTCAGAAATTTCCTAAATTGCCCTTGTCACATGATGAACCAATAAAATAAATCAGAAATGAAGTTGACAAAATGGTGAGATTGTGTGTGCATATCAGACATGTCTGTAAGGATAGGACTCAATACTTGATAGGTGAAGAAACTAAAATGACTCGTAGCACACACTGTCACTGTGCTATGCAGTGACAGTTTGTTCTTTTTATGCCCCAACTTCAATCCAATGATCTGTGATATGGACCATATTATCCTCTCTCAGAAAAAGAAACTATTAAGGCCAAAAAATTGTGATTAAAGGAAGATACTGATTGGTGGAAATAAAGGAAACAATTCATGAAAAGCTAGAAAATAGAACTCATCTTAGTCCGGAGTAAAAAATAATTGTGATAGAGTTTCATGAATTCAGCACTACATCAAAATAAAACATGACATACCCAATTTTGCTGAGTTATTTGAAATAGCTACTGGCAGCATCAGTTCCCTGTAAAAAAAAAATGAGAAGATTAATACATATTTGGTGGGGGGATAAAATTTAATGTACCACTACATAATCACTCTTAACGTACCGAGCAAAGAAGCTGACATGTTTGTCGATTATGGCCTAGCATACCGCAATGCCCACATTTGTTCTTCCTCCTCCTTCCTTCAATTGAAGACTTCATCCTTTCATACTTCTTCTTTTTTGGTGCGCCCTTCGTCACAACAAATTTCGGGTTACCGACCTTCTGGGGTGATTTCCTATCACTTGAAACAACATTCTTTTCGGTCTTGGACTTCTCAATTCTTTTCCCAATATCCTTAAGCCGCCATCGCAAGAAATCTGTTGTTTTCACATATTCTTCACTCAACTTAGATGATTGGTAGCATACTTGGATGCATAGTTCTATCATCTCATTGTACATTTGTTCCGACTCAGAAACCTTGAAATCCCCACCCTTTCTGTCCGAAGAGAACAAAGACTTAGCAGTTTTTGTGTACCTATCATTGATGCAACACTGAGGAATGAATGTGCTGTCCAAGTGTATCAATACAGCAAACATGTGACTGCATGGAATTTTCTCACATTCATATTTATAACATGTACATGTAAGTTTTCTGATATTTCCCTCAAAAATAAAGCAGTCAACAGTTACTAAAGTCTCGGATTTTCCTTTTGAAGCTACGATGTACTTTGACGAATTGATACTCTCCGGATTTCGAATCACCACAAATTCGTTTGACTTCTCAATTTCCTCACGAACTATAGAAAACACTTCTGGTGTGAAGTTGCTTGCTGCAGATTTTTCGAGATTGTAGACAGTGGTTGTTAACACTGGTTCTGTTTGACATGCTTTGCAATCTAACTCGGCCTCCTTTATGCGCATTCTTGTAAGACAACGCTCAAGCTGCTGTACAGCCTTACACAAAGACATCTTACTATTCATGTACCTATGGATCTTGGAATTGAGACTCTCACTTCTCTGGTTAGTTGACATCCCTAAAAACATCTTCTTCTGTACAAAAGCCCCAGCCCATAATTGTTTTGACGCATAAATTTTCTGCAACCAATGCCTACTATGTGACCTCTTACTCACTTTATCCTCAAATTCCTGCCACTTGTTCTCAAATTCTTCAGGACTGTATGCCTTCATCATCAACTTGTAGAACATTTGCATGACTCTTGAATCATGAATATACTTTTTTGCATTTCCCGCCATATGCCATGTGCACATCCGGTGTGTTGTGCTCGGCAATATTGACTTGATGGCCTCGCGCATAGCAAGGTCACCATCCGTAATTACAGATTCGGGTCGTACTTGGTACATGGCCTCCATTAATGCTTCAAGAAGCCATTCATATGAGTTCTTATTCTCACAAGAAACAATGCCGCATGCAAAAATAATTGTGCTTCGATGATGATTGATGCCTAGAAAAGGAACGACTATCATGTTATACCGGTTCAACTGGTATGTGCTGTCGAAAACAACTACATCTCCGAAGCTAGCATAATCGAGTATTGACTGAGCATCGGCCCAAAAGAGACTTGTTAAATGACCGTCTTTCGCATCATATTTGA
Source organism: Carex cristatella (assembly GCA_024447775.1). Classification (NCBI taxonomy): domain Eukaryota; kingdom Viridiplantae; phylum Streptophyta; class Magnoliopsida; order Poales; family Cyperaceae; genus Carex; species Carex cristatella. Next base: position 3,507,857 of record JAJHPF010000029.1, on the reverse strand, counting down.
AAAAGAAATCTGGATCTGCTTTCTTCCTCTCCTCGAAGTACTTTATTGCTGACTCTGCATCATTTGCAAGCATCTCAGACCGCTCTCGCTCAGATACGAAGTTATACAAATTCTTCGACTGATAACCACGATGTTCATAACCACCACTCCTCCGTTCTGTGTAATCTAATATTTGGCAGTTCCGAATACCAGAGTCTTCAAAAGTGCCTATCTCAAATTTCTGAGCTTCATTAATGGAACAATGGGATCGGAGGAAAGGAGTAGTATCACTAGCTGCTAGATTGTGGTTGTGATCATCTATATAGTTTTTCACCCACCACCTATCGGTCTTCGGATCAAGTTTGATACATAGCTCGACAGGGCAGCCACAACGAGAGAGTGCTGAGGCGGGTCTTTTCCGGTCCAACTTTTCCAAATACTTCTTCTCTCGAAAACCAGATCTACTGCAATAAAATCGACGAAATGTGATGGTGCCATTCATTGGATCTTTTCTAATTATGCTCTTTCTTATGCTGAACCCTCTTTTTTTTGCGTAGTCATTGTAAAAATTGTAAGCTTCTTCTTGGCTTGAGAAAGTCATACTTACAATTTTGTCATACTCTATCAATGATTCAACATCAGCTTTGTTAGCCTACAAAAATTTGTGAAATTAAACCATCATTAGTAAGAGTATTTGTCTATTAATTCATGGATCCAGGGATGTATGGTCATTACTAAACGTCAATTCCTCCATGAATAAGCTAGGGTATAAACAGACTTATATAAATTATTATAGGAGTATGAGGTAGGGCTATTTTTGATAAAAAAAAAAATCACATAGTGACAGCGTCATTGCATCTGCTGAGGAGGTGGTAGATATGCAAAAGATAAGAGAGAAGCTGAATCACTTCTTTCGAAATAAGAAAACCTCAGACGAATCTGAGCCTGAAGGTGTGAATAATACCAAAATATGCAAGAGAAAACATACAGGCCTCTTTATGTGTGTAAGTCTCTGTAATGGTTTGGCCTAAGCTAATTCTTGAAACCTCTGTTATTTTTATGTAAACATGGACCTCAGATAAAACAAAGTGCAAATGAAAAGAAAGAATTGACCTGTTCAGGCCAATTCAGGCCTTTGGTCATGTAAAGTGTCAGGTTCTTTTCGAGTTGTGTCATTTCGGGGTTTAGATTGTCAGGTTGGTTTATTTCTACTTGGGTCATTCTATTCGATCGGCTTGGGTGAAGTTGGTCAATTTTAAGCTTTAGGTCCCTTTGATATGATACTGACAAAACATTTTGAAGTTTTAGTGATTTGACTTGATGTTTGAGTAGGCTCTTTTGTATGTGTCAGTCAATTAGGTTTCTATTATTCTATATGACTATATGCCTGTAAACTGGATGTTCTAAGGAAATAAATGCATTAAAATGTTCATCAATGTATTTGACAAAATTTCAATCTACAAAAAATTCTATAACTTACCATGTCTTTTGCATCGGCGAATCGGTGCTAGCTACCAGTGTAATTTCGTTTCCGAAACACAAGAAGCAAAAGAACCAAAAAAGGATCTCGCGCAAGACCTACTTTGGCCTCTCCTTCAAACCTCTTTCTCCTCAATGCCCCTGCAAAAGTTAACTTATTTCTTAGTGATGCTAACTTGCAATTGGTAAATTAAAAAAATTGAATTTTCTGAAATCTATAAGACTGAAATAGCAAACTTTCTAATTGTCAACGTATCTTGCTACGTTGGATGTATGGATTTATAATTTTATATTATTCTACCTTTTCATATTCCCTCTTATAATAACAAATATTTATACTTTGTTCTTTCATATTATATTTGTTGGCTGGCAGACATTTTGTTCTCTGATAACACATGATAAATGCAAAAATAAGAATACCAGTACCATAAAATAGTTTGTGCTCCAAGTGTAGTTTTGTTTTGTAGAACTTTACAAAAAAAAATGATGAACTTGCGAACCTTTTTCCCCTTAAGAATAGTGCAATGTGCTAGGTTAAATTATAAATTGGGAAAAAAAAAGTGGTAATAACTAGATGCCTTTTTTGCATTATTATCACATCTGTTTAAATTGTTGGTAGGTTATTTCTTTTGTATCATAAGAATTGATTGGAGTGGTTGAGAAGTTAAATTCATTCTTCTCCCACACGACAAATATCAGTACCCACAAGGCCCCTATTACCCCTCCTACTGTAAGTACCTCACTGGTACGGCACATCCCCCAACTAGCAACTCATGCCTATTGGTACAAACCAATGAAATTGTTGATATTACAAAACTGCAATTATGCAATGAATTTGATTTGGTGGTGCCAAATTGGAATTCGAGAAAAGAGGTAAAAGGAATTGTTATCTTTCTAACTTTATTCTGGTAAGCACTAGAACTAACAGGAAAAAGAAAGGAAATAAGGAAGGGATGAAATATGCAAAGTTAACCTAACAACTATGCTAAGTGAGCCCCTGAAATAAGATCTCCCATGTAGAGAATTGCCAAGTGTTTCCAACAGCTTTTGTTTGTTTTCAAAATTGATGGGTTTTTTTAATGTTCTGATAAATCGACTTTGATGCACATCCTAGACTAACATGAAGATGTATAGTGTCAACAATGAGAGAGCTTTAATGTACCCTTGAAGATGGTTTTTTAATGTTCAGATAAAATTGATGGCATGTCAACAATGAGAGGCACCTTTAGTGTTCTACTTTCTTACATATATCATAGACTAACCTGGTTTGGGCTAACCAGATGAGTCAACTATGTCAGGATCCCAGAATTTCTCAAGCCTATGGATGGTAGTGGACCGAGACACCTGACAGTGACAGGTTATGGACCCAGTCTATATCAGATTTCTAGACCCCAGGAAGGTCAGGTTGAGAGGACGGACTCTTAAACTGCTCATGCATATAACAAATTGCAACCCCTATATCTAATGTCGAGCATCCATCGATTGCTAGAGCAAACATATAATCATGTCATATACAAGAGCATTATTGTGTACCTGGATCAATGGAATCTAGTGCTTCTTTTTGAAGGCAATCAGAAATTGGGCTCGGTTTCTTCTTCAAAAGATTTAATATCAGACTTGTCTTTACCAAAGTACTCAATTCATCTTCTGGCGTGTGATACTTGTTGCAAAATGATGAATTTACCTGATAAAAAAATAAGAGATGTTAATAAGCCAATTTTTAACTTAAATATGTCTTTAGAAAGTACTGAAGATTTTATATCTTCTCTAATGGTGGTTGTGATAACAAAAACAACTACTACTGGCAATTACCAATAGAATAATCATATTTAAAATTCACCTACAGTGCAATATCAATAAAGAGAGAACGACTAAATTAAGTGAAGAAAAAAATTAAATTAAAAGTAGCAAAGAAGAATCGAGGAGGGTTCCAATGCACCTAAATTTTAAGTAGAGACTCTTTTGACAGAAAAAATGAAAACAATAAATTTGTGCACGGAAAAAAGAAAATGAAAAATACTCAAACAGTTGAACATGGAAGAAAGGAAAAAAGAAATTCTAGTAAAGTAGGAAAAAAAAAATATGAAACTAATTGGCGTGAAAAAAAAAAAACTTAAGTAATTTATTTTGGCTACATGTCTCTAGCACAGTTGTGCTCTTCCTTTCCCCTGTCAGTGTGTACCAGTATCACAGTTTTTATCCAATACTGGTTAGCACCCTGTGATCCGACCATGTATCAGCATGTCGATTGGTACCAGTAACATCATATTCAAATCATACAAAACCAACCCCTTTACTCAAAAATATCATTCCAAGAACAAGTCATGGTACCAACACGACAAATGACAGTACCCACATGACCCCTATTACCCTCCTACTGAAAGTACCTCACTGGTTTGGCACATCACCCCGACTAGCAAATCATGCCTATGGGTACAAACCAATGAAACTGTTGATATTACAAAACTGAAATTATGCAATGAATTTGATTTGGTGGTGCCAAATTGGAATTCGAGAGAAGAGGAAGAAGAGGATGTGTCAAAAAACGAGCTCATCTTACACATAAATATAGAACAAATAAAAGAGTTTAACTGAACTCCTGAAGTAAAATCGATTCAAATTTATCTAACTACACACAAAACTCAGGACCAATGTCATGACACTCCACAGGGGAAAATAAATCATCAGGTAGAAAGGCAAATTGACATATTGACTGGTAATGATTCTCAACCGATGCTTCAAACCCAAAGAAAGAATCAGTTACCTGCTTTGGCCTCCTTCTGATGAGAGGGTCTTGAGTGTGTGTGAGAGAGATCGGCGAGATGATACAAAGCGACTGGTGAGAACGAGGGAGTGGGAGATACGGAGCAAAGGAGAAGCGCCGGCCGACGGAAGGGAGAGAGATATCTCAAAGGATGCGAATTTGCCAAGGGAGGAGGCTATCCACGAGAGGAGAGACGACGGGAGGGAGAGATCTCAGAGATGCGAATTCGCCAAGGGAGGGTTGATCAATGAGAGGAGGAGACGGGAGTAAAGGGGACGGAGATCTAACAGAAAAATGGGATGGAGATATAATGGGAAGATTATTATATGAAGCTATTCCAATTTTACCCTTTTAAAATTAACGGCTGTGATTAATTCGGACAAAAATTTGCCAAAAAATTTCGATCCACGACAGACTCACTCATTAATGGAGTTTGTCCAGTGATGCATATACTGGATGTGCATTCATGGAAATCAAAGGCAAGCCATTTTCAGTAATAGAATCGGCATGAATTAATGGAATAGGATCAAAATATGATTTGAAGAAAGTTTATGTAAATCATTGTAATCCTCTGTACAATTCAATGAATTGAGAAAGTTACAAATTTCCTTTATATACCATTCTGAAGTTGCTTCAGGCAACATATTTTTGAAAATTTTAATTTGACATATCATCGCGATAATTTTTTTGTGTTAATAATTTAAATTAATTTTTTTTAAAATGTACTCGAATCTTTATCTATATCTTCTTATATATCACATGGAGTATTTGTGAAGTAAAAATTATAAAATATGGAGTTTACTTGATACCGGATCAAAGGGTATCCATATTTAACTATGAGTATGACTAACCTTGGATTTCTTCTGTTCTGCTGATGTTATAATAAAGAAACTCTAATTTTTTAACAATATGCATGCCTTGTGGTATTGGTATACAAATAATCTATAATGAATTTTTTTTTCCTAATTTTAACTTTGATAAAGACTTGGATATACAATATTCTTCACAAATTGTTATTAGCATCCAAGCTTTATGAAAAAAAGTTTATTTATGTGCACTGCACAGCCTTAAAATATGAAAGGTGCTGACAGATCTTAAATAAGCTGCCTTCAGTGTATGTACAGACAATGGGAAGAGGAACTCTGTTATCTGTGCAAGAAATGAACAAGGTATTTTTTGAATGGTCAAATTATAACAAATTTTGAGGTTTCAAAGGGGACCAATGCATAAATAAATTCAATACCTAACACAGTTTATTAATTGTCTTCTATAATGCAACAAATTTCCTCTCCATGAATGAAAACTCATTTTTATTCAAGGTGGTCGTGAGGTCGGAGAGACATGAACATGGCTGCATAGCGGCGGAGACGCCTATCACTATCTTCTCCAGGATCTGTTCTGTGAATATCCATCGTTTGATCCCTCGACTTGTACCGACGCCATGCCAGTTGGATGTTCACTGCTGCCCATGTGCGCCAGTGAGACGAGTAGTATCTTGCGGTTCTCTTTAGTTTCTCATTTGCAAACTTGTACCTGAAGTAAGGTTCAGATCAAACCATTATTAGCGATTTCAAAAAACAATCACCTTTCATTATATCTATACTGCGCGCGTTGGTTCAATTCAAAAACTTGAACCTTTAAGATATGATGTTTTTTGTTGTTATTGTTGTTGTTGTTTTCTCTTGCTACGATGGTTGTCATTATAAACTGTAATTTAGTTATGGTGGTAGTTATTATTAACAAAAGAAAGAGCTCTTCTTTTAGTGGTCTAAAGTCTAAACCTTTCTCACATATAAATAGACCATGAAATATTACTAGTTTTGCTAATTTCATTGGATTTAATCAGTATATATGTACATGATCATAGTATAATTTAACAAACCTGAAGTGCTCGGTTATGAACCGAAGATCGTGGGCGCCCAAACCGAATGCCTCAGTTGGTTCGGTTGAAACGAAAGTGGCAGAAGAGGCAGGTAGCCGATCAATGAATGGTCGGCGAAGGCACCATGAGAGGAGTTCATCTCCAAGGAAGCTTCCCGGGCCCAACATACACGTAGCGATCGCACCTTTGCTGAGAGACTGTTTACTTTGCAATTGACCTCGCACGATAAACACCATCCTTTGCACAGGATCTCCTTCCCTTATCACCTGCTTCAAAAATCTCCAATAAGTAAATTGCAAGTACTGAAAAATAAAGGAAGAAATTAATTGTTTTGAAATAATGTGTTAATTTGCCTTCTCATCCTTGGAGTAGACCAGGTGTTTGACTCGATCGCAGATATTGTCAAGGATGAGGTCATCTAAATGCTGGAATAATGGTACCTGAAAATTGCATATAAAACATCCAAATCAATTAGTTTCTTGTGCTTAAAAGTTAAAACAAAGAACTGACTTTAAAAATAATACAGAGGGTATAGTTTATAATTAATGCCTTTTTAATGAGTTCAAGGCAAAGATGGCGGCGGATATCACGCCTGAGTCCTTGAGGCAACTCTTGGATAAAATCCATCTCGTCTTCTCCTCTAGTTGCGTACCATCTCTGCCGTTCATACTGTCTAACCCGTTGCCTTAATGTAGATGGCAGCTGTCTCCTTTTCATCCACCATTCCAAATCCCGGCAACGTAATTGCATCTTTCTCTTCCTTGCCATCACAGAATGCAAGAACACCTACACAATAAGAAAAGGGGATAATTAACAAATATAATTAGTATTATATTTATTACAACATTTGCACAAATGAATAAAATATAATCATATCAATATGAGGATATATAACCTGAATATTTCCTATCAATAGAGTGAAGAGCATCAAACCACTTAGACATGTGATTATACTGAAGATCACCTCCAACCCCTGGCTTGTCGGCTCAAGATTATTACCGAATGTACTGCAATCAGTAGCAATGAAGTTCATATCATTTCCATCTTTTCTAAATCAATATATATCAAACGATCATTATCATTTGTTGTGATTTGTTTTGTTTTAGACAAAGTATGAAGCATTCATGTTCGATTTATGACTCAATCATGTTGTACCTTAGAGTCATGAGGCCCCAAAATATTGGATAAAGGATCTTGACAGCAATAGAATTGCTGGAGATGACTGGGAGGGCTTGTATGTAAATACCAAAATTGAACGGTCCGTTTCCGCTGAGACATGCTTGTATTGTTTGATTTGCCACAAATGTCATGTCATCCATGCAGGATAAATGTTTCACAAGGTCACAACTTTGATTTATCTGGCATGTACTTTCATAGCATCTGATAACTCGCTGGATTGCAAGAATGTACCAGCAACCGCCTGCAACCTGAAATTAAATAGTTATTTTAGAATTTTAATAAAACAAGTTCCATAATTTCAGAACTTCAGAAATAAGAATTAGAATCTCAAATACTTGACAGCGATAGCGAGCAGGTTATTTCAATAAGCATATAATGCTGCATAACAACACAAGTTATATCATGTCATGAATATTAGCAAATTGATCAATAACTATGATAGATAATACAGTACTCACATGGGAAGCAATGAAATAGGCAATGAGGTTAAGCACAAAGCCCCACCAAATTGTCCCAAAAATATATCCTGTGACTTTTTGCATTCTTCTCATCATGCAAATGCTGTGATAGACCTTGGGAATATACTGGAACCAGAATACCAGTAGAAGGATAACTATTACAAGCTTGATCTGTCCTTTCATAATCATGTCTGGTAAAACCCACCAGAAAAGGATCTGCATTCGTTAAATTAATGAACAACAATTTAATCAGTATTATTACCCATTGAATTAAATTACAAAAAAATAAAAAAAGGCCTATTACAGTTTTATTTGTTCAGAACTTTTTGAAGATTTGCTTCCTAACGTAGCCCGGCCCAGGTAAGATAAGTTTTGGGCCGAATCATGAATTTAGAAATGTAACTTGGGTGACTTGGATCAAAAGAAAAGAAGATAAGAATTTTTTTTATAAATCATAATTAAAAAAATAATTTTATGAAACTAATATAATTAATTTTTTTTTTACAAAAACTATAAGAATGCCACTTTGGCCCGCTAATTTTTTTTTTGAACCAAAATGACATTTCGGTCAGATGTGGTTTTACACCAAAGACTACACATATTCTTCTGAAAAACTGTAAAACCACATTGAAGCGAAATGACATTTCAATCTCCAAAAAAAAATTTGCAGACCAAAATGGAATTTCAGTACTTATAATTTTTGTTAAAAAAAATTATAATGTTTGTGTGCATAAATTTATTTCTTTTAATTATGGTTTATAGAAAAAATAAAAATTCGAAGATATGTTTGCAAACAGGAGTAGGAAAGCGAATCTCAGCCGTACGATCACGAGATATTCAGGAAAATGTCAGATTAGACAAGGATGTGACTAGGTTAGTGGTACAACTTCTGTACAACTTGGCTCCGTATAATATATTCCATTCTCCAATCAATGCTCACCTAAACTATTTACTGGCATACAATACAGCATTGTAAAATTGTAAGGATAATTTCAAAAAAAAAAATTGTAGATGCCTTTTATGTTATTTAGATAGAATGTGTAAAATTGAGTCAAGTTCAATTTTTACTGGCTATATATTAGAAAATGTTAAATGATTTAAAATGTCTGAATGGAAGACATTATTTTAAGATTGGTCCAAACTTGATACATGGTTCAATATGACGAAGACGCATACAAAATTTTATTTTTAATAATATTTTTAAGATATTAAATAAATATATTGTGAAATATAAATGTACGCTAGAGCTAGAACTATCAGAATGTAATATGTTATGAATAGATATCAAATTATTTAATTTAGCATCTATCCTAGCTAGCAAATTTGTTATCAAAATAAGAGTGCGGTTATGGCCGTGCATGGATTCATTTCATTTCCTTGTTTTCAAGTTCAAACTATATGCGATCCGAATTACTCAACATGATTTTTATATGAAAATATAATTCAAACCAAATTTTATATTGTTTTATATTTTTTAGATGAGTAGAAAATCACATAATCTAAATATTATCGATCATTCTAAAAATAATAATTTTTTATCTATCTATAAAAATTGTAAAAAAAAAAAATATATATAAACTTTGATTTCCAAGTACACTTTTATACTGAATTCCTGTTGGAAGATTTGGATGAAATGTTTGGACTTTAGAAACAAAAATATAAATCTATAGTATTGTTGAGAGGTTTGTATCAACTAGATATAAATATATAGTACAGCTTAATCTGCATATTGAAAAGTAATATAATTCCTATGATATTTGTACTTAGAAAGAGTAATTAACGTTGACCGTTCTTTTACTAAGCATCAATTCCACCTTTAAATAATTGCTTTAAAAATTGGGACCGGACCAACTAGCGATGCATTGATATATTTTCTATTAAGAAAAATATAATATAAATATATAATGAAGCCTAATGATTACCAAAAAAAATAAACAAAATCAATGTACTATACATAGCAACTGGATTAATTAATGTTATTAAAAGAGACATGACCTGTCCATGTCCATGTCTGTCATGCCATCTCATATGAAGTTATGAAACTAGTGGTCACTATACAATGTTTATGAAATTACAATCCAACGTACATATGTATGAAGAATTGAACATATATATATATTTTTTTTTTTTTTAAATCTTCGTAGAAGCAATTTTGTAAAGTCGTGAGAGAGAATCAAACTCTCAATATTTGACTACAATAATTTTAAGACTGAACAGAGAGATATGATATATATGAATTTGTTACCTGGTATTTGACCGGTCAACATTTTCTAATGATCGATTAGAATTTTAAACAACCTATATTTCTATCTAACAAACTATATATTTCTTTAATACAACTAGATAATTGTAGAGTAATTCTGTGAATTAATTCAGAAGAAATTTTTTTGAGTTAATGCATTTGCTATATTACGGGCGACTTGAGACTAGGTTCAATGGACATCAGGTCTATTTTGGTTCGACGGATTCAATTATTGTACAATATGTTTTAAAATTCGTGCACAATGTTTTAAATTTTGCACATATTTGCTTCAATTTTCGTATGCACAGATTTTAAGATAAATCAGACGGTCATGGAGCTCGTCGAACTTAAAAATAAGTCCGATGGGCATCGGACCCACCCCGTTCTCTATTATGGGCAGCATCAGTCCAACATTTCTCTGTAATACTACTGCGGGGTCCACATGTCATAGTTCCGTGAGAGTGTACTCATCTACGTGTGCTAGAATCCAGGAGTGTCGCTGTTGGATCGCCACTGAAAATCTGTCTGGTCCCCACAGGCATAATCTCGGACACGGCACGAGAACCTGTCCTTCCAACGACGGTTTATTTTTTCCTTTTAAAATACAATAGAACGTGTCGCATCCGTACATATTCTGAAGACGAAGACAAAGAAACCAATGAGTACGTCTTGTTTAGTTTGGAATTTTGGATGATAATGATAATGGTGCCAAAATCAGTTGTGATATACGGATACAATCTTGTCTTTAGTATTTGCCTCCGTAATTCAAACCAATTATATAAAATGAATCCATATTATATATATACAGATTCAATTTTTGTAATAATATGGACTCCTTCCATATTAAAGTCTAAAATCGCAGGCATTGCCTTATTTTATTTATTCGGAATTGTGGAATCAGAATTTAATTTATTGGATTGATCGGAAAAGTCATTAAAAAGTGACTCTCAGATGATGTTAGTTACCCATCGATCTGAACCGTTCATCGTGATCTCAGATATTGCAGTTGATAAATTGTAGAAGATGTCATGCTTTTGTTGCAGGTAATAGAAAAGCAATCCAAGGAATTCTACGAAAGAGAGATCTTCAGAAAGAAACAATATTCATTAATTTATCTGAAGACGTGCGCGGTGCGGAAACGATTTATACGGATATTGTACGGTAGTAGCATCTCCATTACAATATATTGTATGCTTGTGAAATGTGAAGTATAGCATCTATAGAATGTTTTGATAATTCCTTGCCTTTTCTTTATATATAGTAAGAGGAAAATATGAGGAATCCAATGTTGATGGTGTTTTTATCACATCCGTTATATATCTCTTGAAATTTTATCTAATAAAAAAATATATATATACAATTATGACGGCCACTAATTAATATCGACATTAATTAATAAGATCCATCATAAATGAAAAAACATGAAACGACAACGATCGAGTGCATCCACTAAATGCTCAGTAATTTTTCTAGAACTGTAGAACAAGAAAAAGATAGATCCAAAGAATTTCACCTCTAATTAACCTACCTGAGTACCTTCTGACAGTATACGTACTCATCACTATAACTACTTTCAAGGTACCCTGTTGTACTAAATTTTGATGGTTCTTAAATTTTTTTTTATGTTTTTATATAATTTAACTTCCTCATAAAATATTAAACGTATATTAATTTATATATTGTTGGTATTATGCCATCTTACTGGCCCTGGTAAATCCAAAAAATTCAAGGATATATATAAAAGTATGATGTTACCTGAGGAAGAGGAAGTAACACAAAGAGATCAAACCAGATTCCTTTTGGCTTCTTTACGTAGTGTCTGGCAATCTCTATCGGATCCCAAACCAGCTTACCGGATCCGACAACTAGCGATTCGCGTGACACGAATGCAAGTCTAAGCTGCACCCAAATATGCCCCGCATGAGCGATGTCAGCACCGGTGCGCACCGCCGCTGCCAAACTCACAACCGTACGGACCACCCCTATTAACCCTTTATGACACGTGCCATTTTTTACCCCGACCCCGATAGCATAGAAGAATACTGGGTCGGCTGCAAGCGCAAGTGCACGTGCGAATAGTAAAGCACGGTTCCAGGATTGCACTCGAGGACTTCTCGGATCGAGCACCGTACCGAAAATCCATCTGTGTTTTCTCTTGCTTGTTGCATGTAGGTTATGTGTTGAAGGATTATATTGGATCGGTATCAGAGATGAACCGGCACAAGCTTCCCATTCGGGTTGGGTAAGAGCATGTTCACAGCTGGTGGAATGGAAGGCCGGTGCACCGGGTCGGGTGCAAGCATAGCATTCCGATATAGATGCCGATCCGGCTGAGTTTCCAGAATTAGATGTAGATATTGTGTCATCCCGGCTAGTACATATCCGGAGTTTACGTCTCCACCGCTTCCATTTGCTCAGAAATCTGTAAAATTAATATGTTAATATATAGATTTTAGGAATTGAATAAAACTCTGCATGCACCTTTTGAAGTTTGAACAATTAATAGTACTTGGCAAACAACATGATCTCTTTCATAAGTAATTTAGAGTGCCAAAATCAATTCATGCAATTCCAGTTTTACTTAGTATATATTATGTGTGTGTGTGTGTGTGTGTGTGTGTGTGTGTGTGTGTGTGTGTGCCAAAATCAATCAAGATCGTATATATATACATGAAGTTTTGACTATGCGCACCTTGTGGGAGAAGATTGAGGAACTGTGGTGGAATTGGAGGAGTCCGGTGGCAGAGGAGAACTGGATGATCCAGTGACGGTACCAGAAGTGGAGGAAGAAAGCATTTGGGAGAGATCGGATGAGGGCGAGCTCATCTTTCATCTCTCTCCCTCTTCTCTCTCTTATTTCTCCCTTATGGAGCTTTGGAGTTAATTTGGAGAGGTACAAAAAGGAAAGGATATATATGCTAGAGGAATAGCCTGATAGCCACCACCATGAATTGTACATATAACTGTCTAATATTTAATTTTCGTATATTAATTATTTCGGTACGTCCGATTTATTGTATGAAATTGTGGTCCGGTACTATTTTTATTCTTTTTAGTAGAGTGGTCCGGTACTAAGCCATCGTGTCTTGTCTGATTTTAAATATATGTATTGGTCAAATAGTCAACAATGATATGTCTTAATGACTATATTTTGAGTGCAATTAATAAAAGCATGCTTATACATTGTATTCAATGAACCTATCACGTATTCACGTTGATTAATTTTCACCAAGTTTTTAACAACTTTATTTCGAAATCTATCAAATTAATTTTTAACGTTTAAAATAAATCGATCTATTTTACTAGTGTATGTTAATATTAAATTTATATATTTTCAATTTATTATGTCAAGAGGCAAAAGAACAATGAAAAATTATCATATTAAAATTAACTTACATAACTTTATTTTCTTACCGCTTAATTTTGTATTAAATTGATTCAAAAAATTACAAATTAAATATACATACACACATCACTCGTAAAATTTACCAATTTCAACAATTTGAATATATTATTTAAAATCACAATGTTAAATTTAGAATCGCCCTAGTTATGTTTTTTTTTAGTAGAGTTGTCCTATACTAAGCCATCTTGTGTGAATTTAAATGTAGTAGTCAGTCAACAATAATTGTCTGTCTTAATGACAAGATATTTGAGTGCAATCAATAAAGACATACTTTATACATTCTATTCAATGAATAATAATCTCATCCTACATTAATTAAGTTAAATACAATTATTTTGAAATTTATAAATTTCAAACTTGGTTCAAACAAAATCAATAGGCAAAGAAAAAAAAAACCATTACTGTTAAATGTAATTATAAGAGATCACATATTCAAAATATGACTGAAATAATTGACGAAATCTCGGTCCCGAATCTCGACTCTGCTAGTGACGGGTCTCGAAAACAATTTAGTAGAATAAGAAACAAAGAGTGCTAAGTAGCAAAGCGAGAATAAAATCTCTCTCAAGAAAATATATTGACCACAAAAATTGATCTTCTCTTACAAAAATTCTCCTTTTATGGCCCACAAGGAGCAATTAATTTAGCAATATAGAAAATGACTACTTAGAAAATATAAACTTAGAAATAGACAAAAGACCATCTAGAAAATGTAAACAACTTTTAAGATTTTCTAGAAAATGTAAATGGTCAATCCTCAAAATACGTCCTCCTTAAATAGCAGCCACACGCTTCTCAAAGCGAGTCTGAATCTGAATCTGAGTTTGACTCGAGTTGGTTCTCGTCAATAATTATTTATAATTATTTAAAAATTAAAAAATATGACTCCATTTTTTATCTAGAAAAAATGTCAATTCTTGTATCCATCAATTAAATCCAATCCAATAAAAAGATATCGTGGATCCCTATCAGATATACGATAAGATGAACCGGAGCGTGATGGTATTGTGCTAATTAATGAACACAAATTAAAATATCACACACATGATTAATAAGGATGATATCATGATGCATTATATGATAAAATTGTTTTATTATGCAACCAATAAATAAGAGTACTTCACTTAATTTGAGTTTATTTCTCTCAAAATAAATAGCATGAACTTTAAAGACCGAAATTTTTATTTATATCATATTTAAAAAAATAAAATAAACTAATTAACCACTTTTTACTAGAGATTTAAAAATCTATCACGTCTGCCAATTGAATTGGCAGATCCAAAAACAGAGGCCTGCTAATTGAATTGGCAGACTCTGTCTTGAGTCCACCAATTGAAGACGAACCCTGTCTGAAGTCCGTCAATTCAATGAGCAGACCACCTTTTTTATCCCTTTTTTCAATGAACTTTTTATATACTAACAAGACAGAGTGTTGCTACATATCAAAGAACAAATGATTGTAGGTCTATAAAACAATATAATAAACTCTTTCATGCATAATATCTATTAATATGTTTGGCGGACTGAATTGTTAAAAGAAGAAAAAAAAATGGCCTGCCCATTGAATGGGCGAACTCTAGACAAGGCCTGTCATTTCAATTAGTAACACTTGTCTTTGGGTCCGCCAATTTAATTGACAAACATAGTATATATGAAATTCTCCAAAAAAAAAAAAGTGGCGAAATAATTTTTTTTAATATGGTATAAATTTCAGTTTAAAGAAGCCGGTATATATACGTATATCGGTACTTTCAATGTCATTATCACTACTATATATTTATTCCCTTTACAGTTCAACTCAATTATAGAGTCGAATTACAATTCAATTAAATGATTCAAGGGTTCACATAATTTAAATTGTTCTTAACCTTGCCTCAAAAAAAAAAAAAACTAATAACAATATATCAAAACAAATTTAATAACAACCCATATTTCAAAAAAAAAATTAATAACGAAGGGTGATAGAACCAAAAATAAATATATTTTAATATTCGGCTTCATAAATCAGTTAATTTGAATTATTTGTTATGAAATAGTTAATGATTTACATGATAGTATTCTGAAAATTCCTCTTTTCTTTTATTATTTCTTCTCTTACGTACATATATATCTCTTTTGCCCTAAATAAAAGATAACCTTAAAATTAAACTCAAGTCTTTCCCTAAAACCGTATATCTCTATCTACCACTCGTTTACATCAAAACCATTCTCCACATGACTCTAATGCATTTTAGCATCCATTTTGTCATATTTTGTAACGTGTCTATTTTTAATGCCCCAAACGATCTTTTAAACAAATTGAATGGATGCCGATTAATTAAAGTTGGAAACATAACTCAAAACGTACTCCATTTCACTTTCTATTTTTTTCTAAAGATATATTTTAGCTTCTTGTGTTAAACTTTCATGTGGGCCATGTTAAATTTGTACTCGATACTATTTTTCAAGGGTCTATTTTTCATACTTTGTTTATTTTCATGTACGAGAGTGTAGTGTTTAAAAATTAAATATTTAATTTTTTTATTTTGACAAGAAAAAGTGGAAGTCTTGCTTCCATTTTTCATTAATCATGACACAAGTTGTTTCGGTTTTTACATAAGGACAAAGAAAGTTAATTGTAAAAACAGAAAGAAATGCAAAATGAAATACAAAATGACCTAAAAGAAAATTAAATAGCTAATTTTAACAAAAGATGTAAAGTTTAACAAAGTCTTGCTTGTTAACATCTTGCTGTGCAATGCTATGCTATGTTTGATGTTCTTCCAAACCAGTTGCTGATCTCTGCTACTATTTCAAGTATAATAACAACATCTGCGAATTATTCGCAAATAATTTGTTTTTTTGGTGATGCCGAACCAAAAGCCGAATTATTCGGTTGACCGAATTATTCCCGAATAATTCGCAAATTTTACAAATTTTTTCCAGACTTATTTTTTGCTTATTTATATTGCTCTCTTACAAGACTGATATCTCTGGTCCGAATAATACCAAATCATTTCCAAATTATACCCGAATTATTCCCGAATCACAAATTTTTGACCTCGCCAAACCGAACCTAGATAATTCATTTGTCACTATGATTTCAAGTGCCAGATATTGTGTATCCTTTGCTTTTTTACTGAAGATCCTTCTACATCTTTCCCTTCAAATAACAAAATTTGCTTTTTTACTGAAGATCCTTCTACATCTTTCCCTTCAAATAACAAAACATGCCGCTTGTTGTATTCTTGCAATATCTTGTTGTGTACTCAGCATACAAGTGCTATAGTCCCCTTCTATAAATGCTTTGTGTGCTGTGAGAGAACTGTAATATCCCCTGAGGTATGTTAATGTTGCTTTGGTGTAGTTACAGTCTTTGAATAGGTGTTTACTGTCTCTTCCTGTGACTTGCACAAACAAAATATATTAACCATATTCCAACCTCTCTTGACTAGGTTGTCAACTGTCAGAATCTTGTTTCTAATCATGAGCCATGTGAAAATTGCAACTCTAGTAGGGGCCTTTAATTTCCAAATTTTGAATTTTTTTTTGTCCAATTTATGATCCCTGCTCCATTGTGTCATAGAAGGTCTTAACTGTGAATTTGCAATTAAACATATAATAGTAAAAAAATAGTAAAATTCAGAAATAGTAAAAAAATTCAATGGTCTGAATTTGACATTTTTTGTACCCATCTTAATAAATAGTAAAAAAATTCAGAAAAATATAAAATTTGGTCTCCAAGCACATATTAATATGGAGAACAAAATAAACGGTTCGGATCGACTGTTTGAACTTTGAAAATAAAAATATGTTCATTTTATAAATAGATCCTTATGTCTATAAAAGTCTTTGCCATATATATATATATATATATATATATATATATATATATATATATTATCTTGATAGTTATAACGTAACAAGATTTCAGCCTACGGGCTTTGTAATACGCAAAAAAAAAAAAAAAAAAAAAGATTATGTGTATTTTCTTTAAATTAAAGAGAACTGTTTCCAGTTGGATCACAACAATCGCCACATGGCAAACTTAGCCGTGTGTGGAGCGACAGTGGGACCCACACATGCAGAGACTTAAATAAGTGAGGGGACGCGCACGCTGGGGGTGCGTATCCTCTGAGATATCTCAATTTTTGCGTGACCGACGTGTCCGGTGCCTATTCGGGGAACCGTAGGGGGGCCATTATTATTTGAGCTTTGAGATTCGTGCAGAATGTATTTGAACGTTTGAGATATTCTAAAAAGTCATGCAAAGTTTGAGATATCTCAGAGAATGCGAATTCCACGCGAGGATTGAGTCTGCCTAATCTGTGATCTCCTGCTTCTGCGGCCCACCAAGTATCACTCGTTTTTAGTTTTTACTCGTCATCACATCAAAATGGATCTCATAATCTCGTATGCAATTCGGGGGAGAGGGGTGTCCGATGCCCATCGGATCAAACTCAGTTCGATAGGTGGTTTCTACCGTCCGATTCACATCAAAATCTGTGCACATCACTTTAATATACGTGCTGTTTGCTTTAATATTTGTGCGCACAAATCTTGAAGTAGATCTAACGGTAGAAACCACCCATAGAATCGAATTCGTCCGATGGGCATCAGACACCCCCCTCTCCCGCAATTCGGACCCCTAAAGTATTCGGCCAAGAAAGAAATTAGAAAAACTAGAAAGCCTATACACTAACGTCACATATTTCACTTCCAAAAATTATATTTGGACTTTGCTTCAACTATATTAATTGTATTGAATTGTTAGATAATCATAGATGAAAATAACATCATTGTCTCCATCTCTATATCAAAATTGTGCATGAAACCTCAGCTTTGTCTCCATCTCTATACCAAAATTGTGCATGAAACCTCAGCTTCATACAGCTCCTCTATAGCCACAAAAAAATGTAAGGACCAGTTCGGTATTATCCGCATTTTTAGACAGAATAAAGATGCATCAGAGAGTCCCAAGACCAATGGAAATATGGAATTATGTCTACTAGAATAATAAAATAGTTGCTTCTGAATTGATCATATCCTTTATAATTAGAATCTCTCTTTGTTCTGAACTGTCCAGACAAAATTTGCATGAATATATTAAAGAATTTTGTGCATTTTATTTTTTTGAGTAAAGTTGGAGGTCAAGCCACCCAACTATTTAATACCTTTGTTATTATAACAAAGAATTTCCCCCATCTGAATTTCGAACCTTGTGCATTTTATTTTAAACCGAATTAGTTTGAATTCTAATTCAACAGCTTAGATCCAAACTCAAAATTTGAGTTCTTTGGGACCTAGGGGTTTCAGACTCTCTCATGAGACTTGACATCCTTTGCATTAACACACTATTTTAGTTTAATTCCGGACCATCCGATCATAATTGGATCAATTCAGTCCATGTATGTAATACGATCTCTTTAATATTTGTGCATATTTAAATATAATAGTTCAGATCTAAATTCAAAATTAGAGCTAACTGATCATATTTTAATTCCTCGTATCAATGAGTGAGGATCCCATGCGGTACCAAATTCTAATCCAGTCAGGGTAAAATGAGATCTGAACCGTTTATTTTGATATGCCACGAATCTTATAGATCTCCGTATATCTAAGGTAGGTCCAAAAAGAAAAAAAATCGCTTGATAGATATGGTACGTGAGAAGATACTCTTCCATACGATACTGTCGAATTAAAATCAGTCTGATTAAAATGGACGTCTCAGATCTCATTTTACACTCTCATGTATTGCACTTGATCTGAATTCCATATCAAGGAGAATCCGGATACTTTGCATTACCTCACTGTTAGACTTTGAATCTGAAGCGTCCAAAAAGAATTTAGACCAATTTAGCTCAAGTATGTACGTAATGCAGGGAGTTTCTTTAAAATTTGTGCCAATATATAACGAACGAATTAGATTTAAACTCAAACAATGAGATAAACTTAGATGATATGAATTCTTATTGAAGGAGCTATCTGATTAATATTGGACTTTCTCGGCCAAATTAAAAAGAATCCATACTTAATGGAAACAATTGTGAATATGTTGTTTGATTTCTGAACGCGAAGATGATATATCTTGTTAGAGGAGGGCTTAAATGTTTTTTTTTTTTTTTTGTATATCCATCATGCTTTTATTTTTTTTTAAAATTAATATATCAAAATTTAAATTATAAAAGTTAAAATAAAACAGTTAGATGTGATCTATATTATTTTCTCTATGTGCTCATAAAAAAAATATCATATTTTGATTTTATTTTTGTATAAATCAATAAGTTAAAAAATCAACGTCTAGAAATTATCTATATTAGTACGCTTTTCCAAGTTCTTGATGCCAACCAAAACAAAGTTGAAATGTCATAATTTTTTACACGTGCATAGATAAAATGATGTAGATCATATCCAACGGTTTTATTTTTACTTTTAAGTTTTAAATTTTGAGTTATTAAAGTTTTAAAAAATACAAGCATGATGGTACAAAAAATATATTTAAACAATTGAACCCTCCTCATCTTGTTATTATTATTTTTTTTTTAAACCTTCGCAAAGGCTGCGAAGTTGTGAGGGGGAATCGAACTCTCGACATTTGGGTATAAAAATTCTAGGACTTTTTTCTAGCCAGCTGTGCTACCTCCCCTTTTATTGTTATTATTTTAATATTCAATTTTAATGGTACGATGATTCAGTTTAATGTTGTATAATTTAGTTTATTAATTTAGACTTGACAAAAGTGTTAAACCGATTCAGAACCATATTAAATAACGTGATTTATGATTCAGTTTAATAGTAATATATTTCATTATAAGTAACTTATCAATGAATTAATTTGATCAAATAATAGTATTAGTAATAATTAATAATAACAAAAAATGCATGAGCATTTCCCTCTCATTATTCATTAATTACTTGGGCCACCAATAATACAAGGAAATGAGCTTATCACAAAGAGATCTGAATTTAAGTTCTTCAGGTGGTGGGCTGGTGGCTGCTGAGTGTTGTCCATTCATGGATTATGTGGTTTTAATTCGTTTATGTAATATGTAGAGCAATGCCAATTATAGGAAGTAAACTAACATGTCTCTGTCTGATTAATTATTTAATTATTATGGACTCTGGATTGATAAAAGTTTATATGTTTTCTGAGTCAGAATTTGAATTATTTAAAAAAAAAAAAAACCGATTTTAAATATTTTACTCAAACAAGCACACTCGATTTGATTTTTATAAAAAACAGCTCCACCGATCTGCAGGATCAGTGGAGACAGAAACGTATTTGCTCCACCGATCCACAGGATCGGTGAAGCCATTTGCTATTGTTTTATGTGATTAAGTTGTATGGAGGGATCATAAAATGGCTTCACCGATCCTGAGCAAGTATAATTTTGCCTCTACCGATCTGTTTTTTTAGAAAAAACAACTCAACGATGCTTATTCAGTTGAAAATATTAAATTTGATTCTATTTTTTGAAAAACAAATCCAGAATTTGTGTGCAGAGGATAAGTGCATTGAGAAGATTAATGACATGTTTGCGGTTTAATATGTGGCAGGACTCTGACATATGGACCCCGCATGTCAGATATTGAATTCTAAATGACAAGTTTTTATACGATTATCACAAGTTACATTTCTATTTTTATTTGCCAGGTGGTTATTTTCAGCTCATAGGTTTCTAATATTTCATTATTTTTACTAATCTAAACTAAACTTAATTTTTGTCAGGTTGCAGATTTTAAGGATGTTTTCCGGTTATTATTGTGTTTTGAGATTCGTACAAAAAAATTCGAACGGTTCAGATTTTGCACACATCAACTCAAATTTTGAGATATCTCAGGGGACGTGATTCAGATAAGACAGAATATCACTTTCCTGTCAAGAAAAAAAAAACAAAGAACAGATTCATTGATAATGACATTAATTTAACAAACTATAAAAAATAAACAAATATTTTATAATTTAAAAATTAGACTTATAAAATGTGATATATATTTATTTTATATGATGAAATTTAATATAAATATACTATTTATACAATATCAAATGCCACTAAATTAATGTAAAAATTTAATGCACAATCAATTCTTAAGTTGAACAATATATATATAAATATTTTATGAGATAGGAGTAGGTCCGATGGGCATCGGACCTACTTTTAGATTCACTTAGCTCTAACACTGTAGGATTAACATCAAAATTAGTGAACACAGAAATTGAAACAGATTTGTACGGATTTTAATGTACTTAGCACGGATCTTGATGCAATCGAATGGTCATTTCATCCATAGAACCAAAGTTGGCCCGATGGGCATGAGACCTACTCTGAATTCATATTTTATACTTCAAAGTGAATTTAAATATTTGTTATCCAAATGATTAAAACAACTATTGTTAGATCATCCCAATGCACACATTAAAAAGTGCAGCAAAAGTACATTAATAGACCTAAATAATGGTGTACAGCTGGGAAATTTTTTATCTATAGAAATTATAAAATTCTTATTAAACAAATAGAAAGAGTATCTTGATTGCAACAAATATAGTAAGATTGGAGTCAGTGATCCCAATTTATGAATTTTTTTTATTTTTTAGCTGCACAGAGAATTTGCCAAAAAAAAAATTATAAATCAGGATCACTGACTCCAATTCATAAAAATTTGATTTTATGCAGTACAAAACTCTTGTATCCATAAAAAAACCAATAGTTACAGATATTTTTGTGCCGCAGAAAATCAACACATTTATGGAGCGAAGTCATTGATCCCAATTCATGAATTTTTTTTTTTTTTTGCAAATTTTCTGTGAAGTTAAAAAAATTAATGCATCGAAATCACTGACTCTGATCTTACTATATTTGTTACAATCAAAGTACTCTTTCTTTTTGTGTTAATCAGAATTTTATAATTTCTATTGATAAAAAAATTCCGTACAGCTGCATCTTGGCTATACCTAATTCAGTGGCCAAAATAAAAAAGAAATGAATTCTAGAAGTTCCACAATTATTAGCAAGGCTATAATGTAATTTTGTCTGTATGTACATTATGTTTCTATTTTTATTATAATTTTTCTTGGTGTAACTGCCTGGGGATCTTTATTAACAGGTGGGATCCACTCAAAATAACTATGTTGATCTCCTGATGTTTCCAGTTTTCATACATCCTATCATACCATACATACACGGCTCCTTTTATGGCTGATGGCTATTGAGATCAACTAATAGCTAGTGGTGTAAAAAAGGGCCGGGCAGGACGGGCAGGGCACCGGGCGTGCACGGGTACGGGCGGGTACGGACGGGTACGGGTACGGGCATGGAGAGTCGGGCACTCACGGGCAGGAAAAAAAAAACGGGTCCGGCCCGTTTAACGCCCGTGTCCGTGTGCCCGTGAGTGCCCGTGGCACGGGCACGGACAGGACGGGCAGGGCACGCCCCCGGGGGCATTATTAGAACACTACTAATAGCCAAATTCATGAGATTTTTTTTATAAAGCATAAATAAAAAAAAATTAAATTTATGAAAACAATATGATTAGGGCCAGTTTTATAAAAAAACATAAGGAACGACTTGCGAAGTCGTTCTCCATATTTTTTTTTTCAACAGAACGACTTCGTAGGTCATTCCCTGATAATTTTTATCTATTTCGCAACGCCAGCACAGTTGTGGCACAGAAAATCCAGAAATTTCCCGAGAACGGCTTCGCACGCCGTTCTTGCGCGGAAAGAAAAAAAAAGAGAACAGTTTGGAAAACCGTTCCCTTGGCAAATATTCGTTCACAAGCATAATATATTTGTTAGTTATTAAGCAGCTTAACATATTTGTTAATTAAATATTATGCTTGTTAATTTATTTGTTAGTTGTTATGCTTGTTAGTTATAAGATAGAAGTACAATTAAGACTATTTGCTTCATATTAGGTACAAATAATTGTGCCTAATATTTAATAATTGTGGCCAAACAATCAAGAATAGTTGAGTCAGAAATTGGAAAAGTGCAAGTCGGTGTGTCTAAAATTTCGCAATGATGGTACACATTTATTAAAACTTGAGATATTTCCTGAAGAATTTCATTGGTTTTCTATGGAATAAATTTAGTGTCGATTTGAGAAGGAAGAAGGAAGAAAGGTAGGAGATTAATGCACTGATAAAACATTTTTTTGAAATTTCCAAAATGAAAGAATAAAATCTGAAATTTCTGAAAAAAACATTAAAGATATTTAATTGGTAGAAAGAACCAAAAAAAATATTTACACAATGACAATATACTCAATATTTTCTAAATCAAATAATTAATATTTTTTTTGGAAGAAAAATGCTCTTAGCTTAATTCAAATAATTAATATTAAATAACTAGAAATATAATTTTATATTTCTATAGAAATATCAAGTTAGTAATTAATATTACTTTAACAGATTTAATGATTGTGTGTTTTACTTTTTTTTCACATTTTATAATTTATAAGCAAATCGTAAAAAAAAAAAAATTAATATTGGAGAACGAATTGGCAAGTCGTTCCCCTCTTCAAAAATAGTTTTTTTTTCGGTTAAAAAATGAAAAAAAAAATGTGGGGAACGACTTGGCAACTCGTTCTCCAAGTAGCAACACGAAAATTATACAGATTTGGTGAAAAATTATCAGGAACGACCTGCGAAGTCGTTTTGTTGAAAAAAAAAATGGGGAACGACTTGGCAAGTCGTTCCTTATGTTTTTTTATAAAACTCCGCCTAATCATATTGTTTCGATAAATTTAATTTTTTTATTTATGCTTTATAAAAAAATCTCCAAATTTATAAATCAAATCAGAAAGGAGATGAAAAGAAGAGAAAAGAAAAATTAAAAACATCTTCTGTTTGACATGAGACTAGGTCCGAATGTCCGGTGGGCATCGGATCTATTTTGATTCGACTAATTCAATCACCGTTCAATATGCTTTAAGATTTGTACGTGATCTTCTAAATTTTGTGTGGTTTGTTTCGATTTTCGTGCGCACAAATTTTAAGATGAATCAGACGGTTATGGAACTCGTTAAATTTAAAAATAGATCTGATGGGCATCGCACCCACTCCGTTCTCCTTCTGTTTAGGTAGGTTGTACAAATAGACAAACACAATTATTTAACTCAAAGTCTCAGGATAATTAGTAAATAAAGAGTGAACCTATGGTACTATGCATAGCACGGATGGGTCCGTACTACGGTTCAATATCTTCGTTTTCAAAATTCTAACGGTTGATCTGAACCGTTCAACATGTTTTTCATATGAATATTTACTTTATGACCGAATTTTATATTTTTTAGAATTTTTTTTACTATTTTTTTAGATATGTAGAAAATCACTTGATTTGAAAATTCTTGACCATCCAAAAACAGTGATTTTATGCTTATCTAAAAAAATAGTAAAAAAATTCTAAAAAATATAAAATTTGATCAGCAAGTACATATTCATATGAAAAATATGTTGAACGGTTCTGATTAACCGTTAGAATTTTGAAAACGAAGATATTGAATCGTAGTAAGGACCATCTGTGCTATGCATAGTACCATAGGCTCACTCATAATAATTAATAATTAATGAAGATGAAAAACAAACTATACCCCTAAAATTTTTGGAGTTTGGATCAGGTAAGATACCTGACAATGTTAGATTAGATTCAAATTATTTGATTTAAGTTTATACAAATTATAAATCAGACATTTTATATTTTTAATATTTCAAAAAAGAATTGATTCTACTTTGACTGACATGATGCAGTCGGATATTGTTTCCATTTTATGAGGGGATACTTTTTTATTTATGATAGCCATTGGGTTCTCTACCTACTCACAAACTCTCACACACACTGTATTTTTGCACATGCAAGATTCAAACTTTATTTTTAGTGTCAGAACTATATTAAGTCAGGAGTAGACAATTGTTTTTTTTCTGGATTTTGAAAATTAAGTATAGAGTTTATATATAATTGGATTGTTGTTTATTTCTGAAGAAAATTTTGCTTATTCTTGACAGTTTATTGTGTGAATTGGTCAATTGACAATAGTTTGTAACCCGTTAGTTGTGCCAATAATATTTTTATCTACTCCTGATAAATTATGGATACGATCCTACTTGTCTTTCCGTAACTCTTATGTCACTACCAGTTGTACTAAGCAACGATGGCATACTTTATGATCTTGCGGTGGGATAGTTTGTAAAAATTGCATAGAGAACTAATGGGGCTAATGGTAGAGTAATTTACTGGGCCTTATTACTTTTCAAATAAACATTCATGATTAGAATAGTTCTGTCAGGAGAACTAGCATTTGGTCTAGTGGCTAAGGCACATGGTCTCTATGTGAGAGGTCATAGGTTCGAAACTTAGATGAAGAAAATTATTTGTTATAATAACAAAGATATTAAATAATTGGGTGGCTTGACCACCAACTTTACTAAAAAAAACTGAACAGTTATGTCAAGGTACTTACAATAATATTATACTGTATGGTAAGGACAATGAGGCAAGGGGAGTGCAAATAGTGTTGTGTTTTGTCGTGTGGGAGGAAGAGGTGCGCTAAAATATTTAGGGAGGAGAAGAAGAGACCAAGGCAAACTACAACAGAGATAGGACAAGAATATAACAGCTGGTATGGGAGAAGCTAGAAACTGTGAAGAAGGAAACAAAAATTTGTAAATAATAGCTAGTTAGGAATTTTAATTTCTTGCAATTTTCGGTATTTTCTTTTTTTTAAACTTATTTTCACCAAAAAAAATATAAAACTGGTACATTTGTGTCCTAATTAATGGAATCTGGAGGCTAGACTCTTAAATTTCTTTTTCAAAAAAGAAAAAGAAATAAACACTCATAGTTATAGATGCTCGGTTACTGGTTTTATCGGACAATTTTTTTTTATCAGATTGACAATTCAAAGGACCTGATATGAACGTGAGAGAAACCAAAGTATTACTTCTCAATTGACAATTCATTTTTTTTTTTTTTGTTAAACTTGGTGCATGACAATTACCAATTTTTCTACCAATCGCATAGCGGGGTTACCTGAGTTTCAGTTGCTTGAATATTTTTTTTTATGATATGAGAAAAAGTTTCAATGGGAACTCTGTTGTTCAAATTCGAAATCAATTGATATAGTTTGATACTCCAATTTGAGCATAAATAAATAAAAAATCATTTAATAGACATCAGAGAAGGGAGGTCATTGTTGTAAGGTGAGAAGAGAATAAAAGAAGAAAGACATTGCTGGAACCAAAAAAACGAAAGAAAAAAAAAACAGAGTCGGTACTTGTAGGAGTCAAAGAAAAGAAGGAGAGATAATGTTGATATGGTGTAAAAGTTAATTTTACGTATGCGAACACTTAGCAATTGAATTTAAGTTCATTTCTAAAATTTCTATAACAGCTGTATAATAATTAAATCTAATTGTTGAGCTAGAGATGCTCTAAAGATACCAACCAAAGCAACTGTTTAGTGCAAGGCTTCGAAAAGTTACGACTACCTAAGTAACATAATTATCCTAAATACACAAAATAATCAACAAATTAATTCTATCTGTAATATAATTTCATTTAACAATTAAAACGTCACAAAGATACGAAATGTATAAACTGTTTAACCTAATTAACATTAAAACCCTCAGAAAAATTATATTAATATTCTCAAATAAATACTTTTTTTTTGGAAAGATGAAGCACACTGATGTGATTTCCTTGCTAGTTTTTTGTGACGAAAAATTATACTAAGATTCTCAAATAAATAAATTTTAGATTATGCAAGGTAAAAAAAATATTAAAGTGAACATGAAAGTTCATCTATTTTGTTTACTCGCCTATCACACAGATAGGCGAGTAAACATACGAAAAGAGTAAAAACAAAACAAAATGATAGTGATGACATACATAATTAAAATAAATTGTGGATGGTACGTGTACAATGTGAAAATCGGAGGAATTATTTATCAGATTGGATCAGTGGCGTAGTCAAAATTTGAGTCAAAGATGGACAAATATATTAACCGTTTAAATTTCATCAAAATATTAAAGTGTAAATTCAATAACTACATATTACATCATGCATTAACTTCACATGGCAAGGAAAAAATTTCTAAAGTAAGACAACAATCTAATACAATATGAGTTTATACAAAAAGAAAGTTCAAAATTCAGAATATCACCACTAAATTGGACAGATGGTTCCAACTATATAAACAAATATTTAAAATTAAATAACTTGAATTAACTGAATAGTGAATAATATGCCGAGATATTTTTAGTTACCATCCTTTAATAAATAATAAACATAATTGATATGAATTTTGAAAACAATTATCAAGGATGCAGTAGCTACGCTCTCAATTGAACTAATAAGTAAAACTGAAAATTTACTAAAACAGTGACAACTTCCTTTATTTATTTTTTTATGCAATGGTAGCTAAAAAAAAAATCGGCAGATGCTTTCAATTGGGCCGGAAAAGATGGTTTCAATTGGGCTAAAGATCAGACTTGAATTAGACAGATGGTTTCAATTGGGCCATTTAAAACATATTTGATGGGTCCATGCGTCAGATATGATCATATGGGATCCGACTTGACATGAACTGTTTCAGACGTTCCGGAAAACAAAAAAAAAAGGGGGGGAATTTCACGTATACCCCTCAAAAACTTCAAAATTACATATTTCCCTCTCTAAATTTTGAAATTACGTATTTCTCCCTCTAAACTTCAAAAACTCACACATTTACCCATTTTATTATATTTTATATTAAAACACATTTTAAATTCATAAAATACCCATTTTATCCTTGCATTAAAAAGCATAAAACATCCATCTCACTCTAATTTGAATCGGAAAGGTTCCTCTACCGTCCGAATTGCTTTAAGATCCATGTATTCTAGGTCAGCACTAATCTTGAAGTGAACACGCATGAATATTGAAGCAATATGCACATATCTTAATGTGATCAACGCGAATAAAATTGTTTTAAAATTCATGCGCACTAGATCAACACGAATCTTGAAGTGAATACGTACAAATATTATTGCAATGCGTGCAGATCGGACAGTAGAGGAACCCTTCAAATTTAAATTTGAGTTCGATGAGGCGTTTTATATTTTTAATAAAGGGTAAAATGGGTATTTTATAAATTTAGAATGAGTTTTACTACAAAAGACAATAAAATGGGTAAATATATTAGTTATTGAAGTTTAGAGGGGGGAGTATGTAATTTTAAAATTTAGAGGGGAAAATACGTAATTTTGAAGTTTTTGAGGGGTATACGTAAAATTTCCCCAAAAAAATATGGGTTAGATGCAGTGCTACTAATGGGAACCACACTTTGACATGAAATCAAATCCAACACCTCCATGCCCATTTTTACTAAAACTTCGACCTTGATCATTACGAGTCAGATGCATATTAAAATCTCAGAATTTACCGGATTCCTTCTCAGAAACTCAACAATATGTAACTAATCAAATAGAGGCAAGCTGTTTTCTCAAAAAAAAAAAATCTCAGGATTTGCGGATGAATATAGGTAGGATATATTTAGTATAAAAAATAATTAAAGAATATTGTGGATAACAAATATTTTTTTTCTTTCTAAAAGTACTTGATCTGTGCACGAATCTAAAATAATTTTATAGCAATCGGTAATATAGATTTAGTCACATCTTTATTTAACGGTCGATTGTGTTAATAATTTTTCTCGAGATTTAGTAGAAGAATTTAATCAAAACTTATCGCTTATATTCTTTTATCCTCATCTCTTATTTTGCCCTAATTTTGTTCACTCAACGCCGCCAACATTCTAACTCTAAATTAAACACACAACGCTTCTCGCTTCACCTCCCTCTTTCTACTCTTTCATCTCCTGGAAGGCTAGACGGTATTTTTCTTTCTAATTTTTAGTTATTAAAATTTTGTTCTAGGTGTAGGTGTGTAATAACAATAATCTACTTGATCTGTTTTATTTCTCTTTTCAATAGTTGATTTTGATATGAGTCTGAATAAGAATAAGAAAAATATTGTTTCAACGAGAATATAGAGAAGAACAAAAAAAAAAAAGAATATATTTAATTGTGACACGAGAATTCTATAGCGAGTTTAAGTAAACTGACTTTTTATAGAAAAAAAATTAATTTGGAGAAGATTTTTCCATACTTAGGTGATTGATACTATATTTTAAGTAAATTTTAATATGAGTTGAAATTCGTGATTTTAACTTCTAAAATTATCATATCAAGAGACGCATTTAGGATTGATGTAAAATCAAGCATTTACTTTTTAATTTTTTTTTATTTATATGAGATCAAGAGCCAAAATTTTATTAGAAATATTTAAATGCAGCGCAACTAGAAAATAATTTTCGCATTTTAATCTTATACAAAACAAACTATTAAAAAAAAAAAAAACAGAATTAGGGATGTTAAGACTTAGCTTGTGAAGTAAATTTAGTTTGCATTTGTCATTTGAAGTAAACATAATTATTCAGGGTTGTTCGGTAAGACTTAATTTGTTTCTTTTAGTTTCCTTAGTCGCTTAATCTTGCTGAACACCGGTTCTTTATCATGGATTAATATCACACCCCTTTTAGCCTCATTTTGTCTGGATTTTAATTCTCTGCTTGAATCTTAAGGCACCTCTATCCCTTTAGTTTCCTTAGTTTTCACCCACAGATTAAGACAACCGAACATCGGTTTGATTCTTAAGCTCTTAATCATTCACTTTTAATTCTTGTTGCTGAACGGTCCCAAAAAATTAAGCTGATCTGGCATAGTCTGATTTAGGGCAGAATTAAAATCCAATCCAAATACCTGACCGTGTAGAATGAGAACTAAGTCGTCCATTTTAATCTAGCAAAAAAATTGAAATGGATCCTGATAGGGTCATGTACCGAAGGCCCATAATGAAGACAGGCTTCGGGCTATAAATAGACTCGGTCTCGGACCTCTGATACGGGCCAGGCCGAAGTCATGAAAAAAGTCCGGACCGAAACCGATCTCTAATCTTAAGTACCTCACACACACACTCTTTTTTTTTTTCTTAGCACAGCACTCCACCTCTCAATCTCGGCCTGCTGCCTTGAAGCAGGGTGAGTCCAGTAGAAATAAGTCCAGCAGAATGGCCCGCTCCCTCTAGACAGGACATATATCAATTACCAAAACCTCCTTTCATATTCTAAATAGACACCAAACTAATTTTAATCTGGCTGTGAGTATTATACACTCTATTGATAAATTACCAGGGCTGAAGCTTTGTGGATTTTTAGTTCATCAATTTATAGAATTTGAATTTAATTTGCGAACTTGAAGATACATCGAGATCATTTATAATATTTACGTTATTTCTACTCTTAAATTAAAGAAGGGATAAATTGATGAAAGGATAAAAGAGGAAAATTATATTGACACATTCTGTTAATTTATTATCCTATTATATGAATACAAAATTATTAGATATCAACTTTGGTTCGGTGAGTATCAGGACTTGAAACTTAAAATCTTGATTTTAGGATTTTTTTTTTAATGTATATAAATATAAGACTACATTGATTATTTTTTTATTATTATTTTAATACAAGCCCATAGGCAGACTACATTGATTTTTTGCTATCTCCATGCAGTGATTGTTATGTACATGCATAACATAGAATGATCATTATTTTTTTATGTTGTTTGAAAGTTAGAAAAAATAGTTATTATGACTGTAGGATGCAAATGGATCGGATATTATCCATCTGGTCTAGATCTGGATTTGAATTCAAATCTGAAAATTAGATACGGATATTCGATATCCGAATATCTGTGCAAATACATAAAAAATATGTTATTTATAATTATAATTAGATAAATATTACGAACTTTAGTATTTTTTAATAATATGTATATATTTTCTTAATAAATAAGAGTATTGAAAAACTGATATATAATATGCATCCGTTTAATATCTAATTTGTATCAGTCTACATATCCAAAAAAATAAAAACATATATGTATATAATTTTACCACTATCTGATCCGTTTGCACCTTTAATTATGAGATTTCATTTTACTGGTTTTGGTTTGACAAAAATATTTTGAAGTTGATACAATAATCCCACTGGATTAGGGGTGCAAACGGATCGGATACAGATCGAATAGTGGTAAAATCATATCCGTATCTGTTTTTATTTTTCGAATACGGATACAGATTGTATTTAGACGGATACGGATACAAATATCTACTTTTTATAATAGTGAATAACATATATTTTTTCATAATATATATTAAACTATATATTATATATCTATTATTCAGATACGGATAATTAAAATTTAAAACCGTATCCGTATCCGCACAAAATATTCGGATATTGGATATCTGTTTGCACCCTAAAATTTATGAGATTTCATTTTACTGAATGAGACAAAACAGAATTCAGCTATGTTAATAGTTAGACAAGATAGAGGATTGTAATACGGCAGTTAGATCCTTCTTCCAAGAAATGCAAACAATGTAATTGTAACATTCTTGCAATTCCATCTCCTCTCTACTAATTAATTAGCTGTTCTATTAGAAGTAGATCCTTCTTCCAAGAAATGCAGTAAGAATCTTCTTGAAAAAAAGAAGAAGAAGAAGAAATGCAGTAAGAATTTAAATTAACTCTTTAGTTACTAGTCTTAATTAAGATTAAGATGACAAAAACCAATTCGTTAGTTGATTCTTTTTATTTAGAATTTTATAAATTATCAAGCCTCTTAATTATATATATAGTTCATTCATCTGGTTAATTACATCAAATTTCTTCTTACTTTCTCAATTGGAGTTATATATTCATTACTATATATTTCATTCTCATATAACTTGTTTTTTTCGTCTCTTTTTGTTATCAAATAGGAATCTTCTCGCTGTTTAATTTGTACCAGACATGATGGAAAACAACAATGAAGCCACCCCCAGTGCTGCACTTACGCAAAATGAGCTACAAGGAGGTTAGTGTGTGTGTGTGTCACATCTTATAATTTTTAGTAGGTAATTTTTCACCGATTTTTTTTAGTTAGCATTTGAAAAAAAAATTCATGTATGTTTGCTTTTTTATAAGACATTTAAATTTACCTATTTCAACTAATTAACTTGATGTGTTTATTTTTGTAGTCTTTTGATCTTTCTAATAATAAATGAAATAAAATTACACACACGTATATAATTATTATGTGTATGCTTTCTTCTAAATAAAATTCATGTATGTTTACGCATCACTTATATATGAAAAAGTAAAAGATGAACCGTTTAGATTTGTTATTTAAATTTCAGAAGCTCAAAACATTAATTTGAACAAAGACTCTAGCTATAAGATGTGTAGAACTAACTATATATTTGTGGTACTGCTCATTGCTTTACCAGTAAATTGTAACTAACTGGTTTCATCTATAATTCATTGTAGCTGCTCGTCAAGCTGACACTGCAACCACATCCACCTCTCTTCGGAGGTCAACCCGGCTTCAAAACAAAGCCGCATCAAATCTTGCATCCCAACAGAAGGAAACAACACGTTAGTTTCGTCACAAACTTATATTTCTTTTCTAATTTGTTTTTCTTTTGAGGAAACAAAAACTTTGCTATTTTGTTAATAGCTAGATTATTTGTATGATTATTTCGTCCAGGCGGGTTAGCTACATCCTCGAACCAGAACTCCGTTCGCTGCAGGAAGAAAAACCAAAAAAGAAAAAACGGCATATCGTTGAGCATGCTCCCGGACGATCTGTTGACAGATATCATATCTCGTCTGCCACCCAAGGCCTTCTTTCGGTGCAAGGGTGTTTCCAAATCCTTGCTCGAGTTGTCAACAGAGGCTTTTCGACTCAACAAGAACTTCCGGCCAACTGTGTCTGGTCTTTTCCACGACACACTATCTTCGCATGGAGATCTAAGGTCCGACTACGCAGAAGTTTCGCCGATAGCAAGTCAAGATATCGATATTGATCTCAAGGTATTGCCCCAACATCGTAACATGAGGATAGTCGACTGCTGTAATGGCCTACTCCTCGTCCAAGCCTGGAACTGTCAAGTCCATAAGCACCTTTATGTCTACAACCCAACTACCCATAACATGTTAGCCGCATGGTCTGTGCCACCGCCAAGAGATTGGTGGAGCTTTTATGAAGTTTTCTCCTTAGCATTTGATCCAAGAGTTCCATCACAGTTTTATATGGTGTGCTTCAGGGGTTGGACACATGAGGGAGTAGATCTGAATTTTTTTCAGACTTTTTCATCCAAAACAGGAAAATGGAGATCTGAGAAAAAATTGGGGTCAGATTGTACTATCAAACAATGGAACTATGGCACATTTGTTGGCGGGAAGGTGTATCGCTTGGCAGCCATGAATAAAATTGTAAGTGTTGATCCAAGCAACAATTCATTTCATGTGATGCAGGGGCCAAATATCATGAATAATTTGCGGCCCCAAATTTGGCAATCTGGGGGGCATCTGCATTTCATCACAGTGGTTCATGAGACATTACAGATTTGGATTCTCAATAGCCAGCAACACTGGACATTGAAGCATTCTCTGAGATTCAATCAAGTATTTGGAGTTCCGGGTTACGGGCTTCTCAATTACGAGATGTTTTATACTTCTCTAAATGTTGAGAACCCGGTAGCATTACACCCAGAAGAAGAAGTTCTTTTCGTCCCTTCCGCAAGAGGAAAGCTCATGGCTTTTGACTTGACAACCCGAAGACGTCGAGAGCTCTGCAATCTTCCGCGAACTTCCTTACTGGTTTTTTGGGTTTACATGCCATGCTACTTGATTTGATATGATATATCAATTGCTTGGAATTTTAGACATTACTAGAGTACTATGATTAATTTGTAGTAAACATGTGTTTCTGTGATTTGTATTTTGTTATGTTTAGTGCTTTTGAATTTGGATAACTGGCAATGAAACAGTACTGGATTATTGTTTTTTGTTATTTATTAGTGCTTTTGTTGTCTTAATTATCTGTCATTATTATTGCCTGTTCCTCCAAGTTGGTTATTGATTGCTTCAATGAGAGCCTTTGAGCTCTCTCATGGAAATCACTGGTATATATGTTCCTCTCAAGCTGGGGATTGCTTGCTTCAATGAAGGCCTTTGGCTCTTAATTTGTACCGTCTCATGGAAATTTGAAGCGTTGGTTATATTTGAACACTTAACAGTTTATATTATTATGGAATGTGGTATATATGTTTGAAAGTTAATTGGAATTTCTTGTGTATATAAAACCTGATTGTTTGTACTTTGTACTCAAATTTTGTCCTATCCTTCTTAAATCAGGTTTTTTTTTTTTAAGATCAAATGATTGTGGCATGTAACAGTATGGAAAACCAGGAATCAAGTACCTTTAATTGTATGAGCAACACTTAGTATACAACTTCCCATGCATAATAAGGGGTACAGAAAAATAAAAATCTTTTAATTGAAGCTTCCATAGTTTGAATGAACAAATAATAATGCACATCAAATAGTTGATGAATGCCATTTAAAGTATACTGCAAACCCTTCAGCAAGAAACATGTCACTTGAAAGTTTTTAAATAATGTCAAAAATTTCATACTGTGATATTTTAAATATAAAAGTTGGATCTAGGGAAATTTAAATTTCCCTGTTGTGATTGTTTTTCTGCATGTATTTAGGTTTGAGTTTAAAGATCACTTAGTAGGATCATAATATTTTCCAGCTATCACTGCTGTGCAAGTAGAATCCAATAGTACATCATGAAGTGTGAGAGAATACTGTGCAAAAAACAGATTGTAGTCACACTTTTGTACACAGCAAATCAATTTTTTTTCAACAATCCAGATTCAACACAATCTTGCTTTTTAAGTTTTTTCATCCTTTGGAATTGATATTAACAGAAATAGACATAATGGAATAACAAGAAATGCCCCAAATTTTAGCAGCTCCTCATTTTCTCTGGTAATGACACCTACTCGCGACCAGTCTCCACTATACCTGCACAATGAAAAGAAAAACACCAATCGGTTTTAGTTTCAAAAGGTTCAAACCTCACGCATATAAATTTACACCCAATTTTTTTTTTAATTAATTTACACCCAATTGTTGCTATACTGAGACTTTAGCAAATACTAATGTGGAATGGCTGAATGCGTACCAGTTCCAGATTACTCAACCTCATACTGTGATTTGCCTCGTCAGCTGGCTTTCTGATATACTATCTTTTTGTTTACCAATGTGATTATTTTAAGCTGTAATTAAATTGTAGCTAAGTAGCCATCATAAATTTACAGAACTTGGTACAAAAGAACTTAACACTGCCTAAACCCATTCAATGTGATTTGTGCCCCAATTCAAGATAAATGGTTTTTGGGAACAAATCAGCAGCAATGTTACCATCAAAATTTTATGATAAAAGTCATAAAATGTAACTTTTTTATAAACTCTGATTTTTTTTTTTTTTGTACAACAACAAAAGCAAATAGGAAAATCAAAAGACATTTAACTTTTATAATAGTAGAAAAAAAAAAAATCACTAACACCAAACAAAAGTCAGGAACAATAGACACATCTAGAAAATCTTTTCAAGAAATTTAGTTACAACAATAGAACAACTATTTCGCGCCTCTTATCAGCACAGTTAACTTATTGGCAAAATAAAGTTTGTCTCTCTTAATTTCAAAGTTTTAATATATACATTATTGCCAATTATTAGCACTTCAAACATAAGATTCACAGGTGGTTTCAAATTAAGATAGAACTCCCAAATTTTGTTAACCACTAATTATTTCCCACCGAAACCTCATCAGACAAGCACCTAATGTTTGTTTCCTTCTGTAAATACTTCGAAATCTCAATGCCCCAGATCAATTTCAACTTTCAAGCAATTTTCTTATTAATGCTAATAAAATAAATAACGAGTCTTATCAGGAGAACAAGAAACCTTACCCAGCATCAATAAATCCAAGAGCAAATAGAACAACACCAGCTCTAGCAATCAAGGATTTAGAAATTTTAAAGGGAGAAGAGTTAGTGTCCGAATTGGTTTGTTTGGCGGTTTCACCAAAGCTCGGTTTCTTCGCTTTCATGGAGAACCTGAACCGCCTCGCCTCTCTTCTACCCAATTGAAAATGAGAGAGCTCAGAGAAGACACAGCTCTTCAAACCCAATGAGAGCATATTTTTATTGGTTTTTTACATCAAAAGGCAACAATTTCTTCTTTGATTTGTTGGATAAGTGTAGAACATAAGAGATGAGCAAGAGATGTATATATAATTTTTTTTTGAGTTGAAAATGAAATAAAATATATATATATATATATATATCTCTGTAGTCTGTACAGAGATATTTTGGAGATATTTTGGGCTTCGCACAGCAGCGTACGGTTATTAGAGATAAAACAAAAAGGTACTACGTGCAGTCTAAATAGCTCTGTTAATATCTTTACCATTTACACAGGTATCAATTTGGGCCTAATTTGAACTGTTGGGCTAAATTTGAATCGGAACAAAGTAAAGTTTGAGCAATTTACTAATATTTTTGTATTCTATTGAACGATGCCGGTTCAGGATTTCTGAAAATTTTCAAAGCATAAACAAAATTGCATATTACATTCAGCCCTATATTTATGGACAGAACAGTTTTATCAATGATGACAATTTATTTTAGGTAAAATTATTTAAGAAGCATAAGTACAACATTCACAATATCTGGCTGATAGAGTTTGAAAAAAAAAATCATTGCATATATATATGGAATTTGATCTGCTGCGATCCAAAAGTTATGAACAGTATTTCTAAAATCTCTGTTTTTCTAAATCCAGCCACCTAATAATTTATTTGCACGTATCTCAAAATAACTAATTTTTTTTGTGTATGAGTCTCGAAACAATTCAACAGTTGAATTTAGAAAAATAAAAATTATAAGGAAAATAAAAATTATAAGGTATTGTTCAAGAATCGCAGCAGATTCAGATCTTGTATATATAGGTGTTGAAATGACATGGTACGGTAAGACATGTTATTTGACATAACCAAACACATACCATATTAAGGCACGTGTTCAATAAAATTATAGAATATTTCTAGATAAGGTGTGTCAAAGCAGGAACCGGCTTTGCTATTCTCCCAACACGAGAGTAGGATTATGTTATTTTATTTTTAGCCGTTGAATTTTTTTATTCACAAATCTCAACACAGATGAACGGCTAAAATTTGAATAACAGAGTCCTACTCTTCTATTTGGAGAACAGCGGAGTCGGATCGGTCAAAGCACAGCATAACACAATATAGTACGATAATATCAAATTAAGTTTTTTTATAACAAAAATACAAAAAACAAAATAAAAGCTGCAAATATTCAGAAATATAATCCTTGGAATACATGCAAATTTGTGAATTCGTGACATAAAAAAACATATAACATTACTTTATATTCTAATAAATTGAAAAAAATTAAACTAAAAAAGGGGAAGATGGTAAAAACAGTGATCACGATTTACTCAGAAAGTATAATCAGAGAATGTTAAAGAGCACAAAGAGTCTAATCTATATGGACATATTTCTTCCCATAATTAATTTTGTTAATGCTAAGTGTCTAATTACATTTTAGAACAAAAGCCCCACATGTACCCAAAAAAATCATCAAACAGGGGGTACTTGTGTTTTCAATTTGATGAAACTGAACAACCTTGCTTGAACATATATAATCTAGAATTAGAGAACAATTATATGCCAATTGGTGCTATGCAGAGCACCTTGTGTTCATTTACAAAAAGATCACAAGTTCTATTTTCTTCTACCATCAATTAACATGGATGTAAAAACCAAAAGATAATGGAATTCTGAATTCTTTCATTTAAACATCAGACAAGAGCATTAAGCTTCAAATTTATTGTTCGCCAGTTTTCTTCTTTAACATAGTGACAAAATCATTCCTTTCTTGTTCAGTCATGCCTTGAGTAGAGCAGTCACCTACGCCCCACTCGGCCCCGCGTAAGCAATACTTGTCTTGGATAAGTGACTGATTCCTGAAAAAATAAAAATAGGAATGACAAAACGCTGCGCTGCACCTCGAAAAAGAACTTCAATTGACCATGCTATCACTCCTCTCAACACATGACAATCTAACAATTTACAAATAAAATGGAAGAAGTTTTTGTTGTACTTATAATAATGCATAATAATTTCTTTTTAAATGGGTAGTGATTTTCTATATAAGGTTCCTTTCATGAGAAAAACAGCTTAAAATGACCATATTTTCATAAACGGTACGGTTCTTCTTTTTTTTGGCTTGGATTTCTCCAAAACCTTCTTCTCCGCCCTTTAAAAATCTAGCAATATGCATAAAATTGGAAATTTTTGTTGTCCTTATAACAGGGAATGTTACTTTCTTTTTTGGATAATTTTGGTAATTTGCATATCAGGTATCTTTCGTGAGGAAAATAGCTTAAATCAACTAGTTTTTTTTTTTTTTTTTTTTTTTTTTTTTTTTTTGTGATGGGGAGGTTTAAAGTTTAAGCAAGTGCATCAAATTAATAGGAGTAAAATCAAAACATTGTAAGGAGCATTTTTCACTAAGTAGTACTTTTCTTTGTTCTGCTTGGATTTCTCCAGAAGCTCCTTGAGCACTTTTGAAGATTTGAACTGTGAATCAAGCTCCTCATACTTCTTCTGATTAACCTCTTTAAATTAACAAGGAAAACAAAGTTAATGGTTTGCTTTTGGTTTAAGTACCAATGATATTATATATGCAGAAAAATTAAAAGCAGACCATTCCATTTATTAAGGAAATCAATTCGAGGCAGCTGCGGGCCAGGTACAGATTCCAAGCCAGAAAATCCCGAAAGAATACCAGCATTCACTGCAATGTATAGTATAAGAGATTAATTCACAGGAAAAAAATTTGATTAAATTTCAGTGTTTATGTCATGCAGACGAACTGTTTGATCATTTGACCCAGAGAAACTGTTACATTATACTGGCACGAACACTTGGTTTTTCACAGTATCAAAATTTTTGTCTTATTGCTAACTTCATTACATATTAACAGCTTAGCTAACAAATGATACCTGGATTTGTCCAGAGAAGCACTGAAACCGAAGCTGCCAGAGGGAAGGCCACAACGCGGGACTTAAACGGGGAATTGGAGTTTGGCAAAGAGGCGGAGCTTCTCTTGGATAGAGTAGCAACGGTTGGATTGGAGCTAACCATGGATGAAGTAGAAACCATGGTTAGTGTGGTAAGAGAGAGTTGTTTTTTTTGTTTTTTTTTTTCTTTTCTTTTCCCAAGTGTTTGTTTGGAATTTGGATAGATTAGAAGGTAAGAGAAATCAAGGGCTCTCATTTGTTAAATGTGTCTCTTTGCCGTCTGGCAGCTGAGAACCGGATCCTCTGTGGCGAGTGACTGTGGGTTAATTATGAAGCAAGCAACTGACACCACCCATCGCATAGTTTTATTTTTGTAATAGACCCAACAAGTGCAGTGACCAAGTCAGATTTTTACGTGTCATGTTATGCTGTGATCAAATTTAGAAGGATGGTCACAGCACGTTAGTAACGCTTGACCATGCATGACCGGCTTGTCACATTTAGTCATATTTAACCATTTTTCATAATTTATATTAGTTTATTCAAGATTCACCTTACGATTCTAATTATACATGACCACGTGCCATAGGAAAGATTTTTGCATGACGTGTCGTGTCAAATTTTTTAAAGACTGTCATGTCACGCGAATAATCACGGCATGGAATACGTGCCTGGCAAACGTGTCGTGCCGTGACATAACCGGTCACTTCATGGTTCTTAAAATTTATGTGTGTGTCTATTTCTAGATTTAAAAATAAAATAGTTTATGTATTTTTGAATTATTGCTTAGTGCTTACCTCTCTTATGAACTTTTTTTGCAAATCTTTGGTGTCCGTTGGAGTCTAATACATCTTGAGTCTTAACTCATTTTTTTTTTTTTTTCGCAGTTCAACAATTTCTTGAGCTATATACTGTTATTATCTGCCTCTGACTAAATTCTTGATTCAGACTCTTGAGAGTCTGCAACTTTAAATGTAGTATGATACTAAAATTAATGTCTGTAACAATTAGAAGGACACCTTGTACATCAAAAATAAGAAAGAAAAAAAAACAGTTATAAGAAAAACCGAAATTTGATCCTCATTAAAAAAATAAGGTTGATAAAGGGAGAATGCAGGGATTCAAGAGGAAAATTCTAATAATTATTCAATAAATTAACATATTTTGTCCTACTCTTAAGAGCCAAAACATGAACCTGGTTTATGCATTTAATAATAAGATGACCATGAATCTTTCATGGTCACACGTATTTCAAAATCTTTCAAACTAATTTTAAGATATTACGAACACAAATACTCAGCATTTAGATCGGGTCAGGTATTTCGTCTGACTATCTGTTAGATTAGATCTGAATCGTTTAATATAAATTTGCAAGAATCTTATAGTAAGCTTTCTTTTTGAAAAAAAAAAATGCGGTTAAAGTAAGCTTTCTGTTACTGTTTCAATGGAGTTTCTTTTTTCTTGAGTAAATACTGTTTCAATGGAATTGTCACCGAGCTATATAAACGAGTCGAGCCAGTTCGTTAATAGGTCTTTCATATTAGGAATCGTGTAGAGAATAAAGTTTTTGTCGATTTGGTATTGTAAACGGCATGTAGATCATAAGTCAGTAAAAAAAAAAAATTGCAATAAGTTTCATCCTCTTATGTTAGATACAGTGGCAAAACATACACTCCTGAATTTTGAAAAACGATACCAAATTCGTATATAGTTGGTTTGGATATGGATTTTGCCTACCCCTTACCGAGTCAAAGTTCTCGATCAACGACATCGGTCAAATTGCTGCAAATTTGGTAGAGTTTTTATCCAATATATTTCGAAATATAATAACAAGAGCCGGGTGATTAAGAATGGTCGAATAGTAGAACCACAAGAAATTTGTTACTTTTTTGTTTTAAAGGAATAGACTAAATTGTTTTACAAAGTAATATGCTGAAATTTAGTCTAATGCATAAAAATATTTTATCAGATTTAACTATTCAAAAATGGACTGAATTTTAAAGGAAGAGTATTGTGAACTATGCTTCAAAAATTCAAAGTAAAATTTTAATACTTCAATGCTTTAAATTTTATTTTTATCTTAATATTACTTTTCAAAAATTCGAGTTTTCGATTTGATTCGATCCATTCCTACCGATTTTCTTGATTTTGACCAAGGTTCTAAATAGCGATTATAGCGCTATAGTTTTTAAGGTTAAAAAAGCCTATAGTGCAACAATAACTAGCTATTTAGAATGATTATAAAAGAAAAGCGGTTAATAGCGTCATAGCTTTTGAGGTCCGAACAAGTTATAGCTCAATTATTGCGTAGCTATAGCTAGCTATTTAGAACTCTGATTTTGATTCATGATCAACTTGCCGATTTCGTTTCCAATGAAATTATTTGATAATATTTAAATAAATAATTTAATAATTTAAATAAAATAATATTAAATTAATAATAATCTACGCCACTTGTTAGACACAAATAAAAATAGTAAAATGGTCGAAAAATAATTTCATATATTTGTTACAACAAGTTGAGATACAAACTCAACGAACCAAGCTATGTCAAAACTCCAATTCGTTATTTAAGAGTCGAATCAAAATCGAGGCAACTAATTATTATTTTTTTCTGAGTGTGTCACAAAATCATGATTGCAAAATAAAAATAACTAAAATAGTTATTATTTGTTTTATTAGTTAATTTGGTTCAAAAGTAGAGCTAGACCTGTTAAATGAGTCTTTTTCAATTAGTCGAATTAAGTTGAGTTTAATTCAAGTTGAGCACAAATTCGATCCGAACTACAAATAATTCATCCCTAATCTAACCGAGTTAATCCGAACTAATCCAAGCCACCCATTGAGTTGAATCGCGCACTGTCTGTTCCTCATCGTTCCCAAGCTGCTCGCCTCTCTTTGTGCACAAGAACTCTTCTTCTACCGTAGAACGCACAGGTCATTTTAATAGTCGTGCAAATTCTAATTGGACGGTCCAGATATAAACATTTTTTTCTGCGGCCAAAAGTGAAATATTATGTTACTCGGGTGATACAAATGGAAACAAATCTGCTGCGATTCTTTGAAATTGCAGGGTCCCTATTTATCCAAATCAAACCATTCATTTATTTTGAGATTCGTTAATAAAAATCACTTTGAAATTCATGCATTTTAAAAAAAATGAATGATTTAATGTGGAAAGCAGGCCCTGCGATTCCAAAGAGATTTATTTCCGATACGAATTCATTATAAAACCGCGTCAACGCTTCCGATACACGCTGTAAACACCTCAAGACAGAATCTAAAATCTAAATTATGTAATAATAGAAGCTTCAGAGCAGGATCTTCTTTGTCAACTGTCAATAAAAGTGGCCAACGCTTCTAAGTAATCCAAAATTTTATACAAAATACTAAAAAAAAAGTGATAAACCGAGTAGCTGACAAGGAAGAAACCAACCCCCCTGCACATATAAAAATTCATTCATACTTTGCCAATCAGCATCCAACGAGCAAACCAAAACAAACAAAAAAAAAAAATCAAAGCAAGAAAAGGCACTCTTTCTCAACTAATATGGAGTCAAAGAACAGCAACCAAAAGCATGAATCGAAACCGTCACCGGCTAATCTTTTCTCGAGCGCGCAAGTGGTGGCTGATGCGGCGAAGTCAACATTGCGTAAGGACACCGGAAAAGTCGACAAAGGCAAGGCTGCTGGTGCTGCTGCCAATATACTCCATGCTGCCTCTCATTATGGTAATTAATCAATTCAATTCAATGATGTTCTTTCTTAGAAATTGTAAGGTTTGACTTTTGATTGGTTGAGCATCATTTGCTATTAGGTTTAATTATGTGAGAATAAAAGGAGGTCTCAATTTCTGTACCAAATTATTTCTTCTTTTGAGGGAACAATTATTTTACCAAATTATTTTCCAAAAGGAAATATGAAGGCTCAATTTCTGCACTCGCTGTGTAACATAAAAAAAAACTGTAAAATTAGGAGTTAAAATGAGCATTAATCGTTTAATCAAGCAAATTGGGTTGAAATGAGCATTGATCAGCAAATTGGATTTCTGTGTGTGTAGATCAATAAGAATTCTTAGATTTCATCATCAAAGAAAGCACACTAAATAAATGTTAATAGGTAAACTAGAAGAGAAGAGCTTCGGAAAGTACATCGAGAAAGCCGAGGGATATCTCCACAAATACGAGTCTTCACATTCGACCTCCACTGCCGGCCCCACAACAAAACCAACCGGGCATTCATCAGACGAACACAATTCATCTAAACCACATTATTCATCGCAACATGAGTCCTCGGCCCCACATGGCAGTGACAAGAAGAAGAAGAAGAAGGAAGAAGAAGAGAAGTCAGAAGGGGGGGTTGGTGATTACATTAAGTTGGCCCAGGGCTTCTTGGGGAAACAAGGTGGGACCCACTCTGGTGAAGGTCACTCTGACGGGGGCAGTGGGGTCGGCGGTTATGTCAAGCTTGCTCAGGGGTTTATGAAGAAACATTAATTTGATTAATTTGATTAAATTTTTTGATTAATTTGATTAAATTTTTTGTTTAATTGCTTATTTGTCATGTTTATTCTGTGATAATTGATGTACATTTGATTGAGTGGAGAAGATGTTCACTTCTGAAATATATATAGCTT
The DNA here is from genome assembly GCA_024447775.1 of Carex cristatella. Taxonomy (NCBI): domain Eukaryota; kingdom Viridiplantae; phylum Streptophyta; class Magnoliopsida; order Poales; family Cyperaceae; genus Carex; species Carex cristatella. The sequence continues at coordinate 3,463,807 of JAJHPF010000029.1, read as the reverse complement.
AAGCACAACAGCAAATTATCCCCATTTTATGCTTTGCTTGCAAATTAGATACCATTTCGCATTTTTATGTCCAGTCCATAGTATCTGAGATTGAAATGCTGCCATATTAAAAGCAGGAAAGTTAGATAATCAAAACCGTTGATCGAATCAGTAACTTTGCTCTAAAGGGAGGGATGTAAAAAAGTCAAACCCGCATTACGTGTTTCCGGTTATACATCACAGCATGGCACGATATATCATCATCTTTCGGAAAATTGACATGGTACAACACGGTATGTAAGTCACTGCATGGTGAACAAAATAATTTAATGTGATCAAACGTGACTAATGTGTCGTAACTGTCCCTCTGAATTTGATCACAGTATAACGCGTCATATGACCCAAGAGACAACACTACTAGTCACGGCACGGCATACCGTAGATATATCGTCATTTTTCATGTTGTATTTCTGGTTATACATCACAGCATGACACGACATATCGTCATTGTTCGGAAAATTGGTATGGTACGACATGGCATGCGAGTCTGCATGGCACGTCACGCAAGTCATGCATGATTAAGACCGTTAGACTTTGATCAAATGATGAAAAAAAAATTTAATGTGATCAAACGTGGCAAGCTTCTCTCTGAAATTGATCAAAGCATAACACATCATGTAACCCAAGAACTTTACGGCACGACATTCCACAATATGCCAGACAGCACGAATTGGTATCCTCTGCATTAACTCAAAAATGAATTTTTGAGTTAATAAATATCAACCGTCTAATATGTTTTAAGATTTGTGCAGACTAAATATGCACTAATATTGAAAGACCCCCTATGTTACAGAGGTAGCCGGATTGGCTCCATTTAAAATCAGACATTTGAGATTCATTACATAGCCCGAATTTACATTTGTATCTGGAGGAAATAGTCCAAAACAGTAAAATTGTGGATCTCCCGTTAACTTTTATCATAATATCATTGCACGAGGTCCATATTGTAGCGGGCCACAATTAAATGGGCCACCAACACATCAAATCCAGTAAACTACCATTCTAAGTGTGTTCAGGTGTGAGGTCCATATTGTAACGGGCTCCCTCTTCTTATTCTTATTGGTGACGGGCTGTTTTTTAATGTATGCACGGAATTTCACATATTAAAGGAAACAATATATCCGAAAAATGAAAAGGTTAAAAAATTTAACATAGCAATTTTGAATCATATGCAGCGTTTTTTTTTTAATTCTATAATTTATCTATCTGCAAAAAACTGAAATTACTCTGTTAATATCTTTAGAAAATAAATTGCCCAGTTATAATTGTTTATATGCGACAAAACGTAAGGTACAGACAAATTAACAGTTTTAAATGCCAGACACGGTTTGTACGCATAAAACAAAGCAATCCAATTGTTGCGAATGCTACTATTATTATCAGTCAGATACTCAGATCCATAAAATGTTGATATGCTGCATGTGGCATCAAATAATGAACCGACACTATGCCCCTAATTGAAAGCTATATTGACATGGACGGGGATTAATTTAAAGATTTAATTTTCCAAGATATAAACTTTCAACATATACTTTTTCATTCGTCTAAAGCATTGATTCTTCTTTAATTAAGATAACACTGTCCCGCTCCCTCTTTTGTCCAAAAGCAAAAGATCTGAAATCATTAATTTATTTGTGGTTGCTGGTGGATAGCACCAAAAGATGTGGAAGATATTTTCATTTTCATAATTTCTTTACCTATATATTGAGGTAACATTGCTAAAAGAGGAAAACAACAACAAAGCCATTACTTGAACTCTCCTCTACTAGAAATTTCTTTTATAACTAATCAAGCTCTCTTTAATTTGCAATGGATCCACCAAAAACAAACGCTGAGACTGAGACTGAGAAGAAAGAATCCAGCACCTCACCGACTGAACTCTTCTCAAGTGCGCAATATCTCGGACAGGCGGCCGTGTCGAGCTTTAACAAAGACACCGATAATAAGGTTGACAAGGCCAAGGCTGCCGCTGCAGCCGAAGACCTTCTCCAAGCAGCCGAACAGTATGGTAATTGATATAATTAATTATACTTTTCAATTGGCAAATTAACATATATAGTTGACAGATGACTCAAAGGCATGATAAATTAATAGAAATTCAGGGACAATACTCGTATAATTTGCTTCAGTTGTTATATAATTGAGTTTTAAGTAGGCAGTGCATCGTTTCTTTTTCATTTGGTTCGCTTGTTACTAAGTCAGGCAGATAGAGAACTGATAACAGCAAAAGAAAAATTGTCACTGGCATGTGTCAGTTAAAATTTCAGATCACAATTGACTTTTTCACATTACTAAACTAATGAAACTTAATTACAGGTAAGCTTGACAAGACGAGCTACGGCACATACGTAGACAAGGCTGAGGGATTCCTCCACCAGTATTCTGAACCCGGTGCTACTAAAGAAACAACAGAGGCCGAGAAGGTGAAGACAGACGCACCAGCTCCGGAGGATGGTGGTGCAAAGGAGCCCGAGAAGAAAGAAGGTGATTCTAAGCCGGTCGATGAATCCAGAGGAGGTTTCGGGGGTGCCCTGAAGATGGCTGGGGGTTTATTCAAATAATTGTTTGTGTGTTTTGGTTATGTTTGTTTAAATTTTTATGTATGTTTTGTTGGATTGTGGTCTGTTTAATAATAATGCATCTATGTACTGATCAAGGGGATTGTGTTATACTTTGTTTTGGTTCTGTTTGTTTCTTGGACATGTTTAGAATATACCTTATCTAATGGAAATGGAGTGATAATATATATGTATGTGACTAATAATAATTTTAGGGTAGTTAAGACAAAAAATTTAGTAATTAGTTTAGATCATTCAATTTAATAAGGATAAATTAAAGATAATCTACTTTGTTTATATGACTAATTTTAAGTTTTAGTAGAACTTATTGTATTAAAATTAGGGGTGAAAATGAAGCGGACAGTGGTAAAATCATATTCTTATGGACCATATCTTTTTTTTTTTTTCCGGATACAGATATGGAACGAATATTAGCTGAATACGGATCAGACCGGATATTTATTAAAATAATATAAAAAATATTGAAGTTCATAATTTTTATCTAATTATAATGGTGAATAACATAATATTTTCATAATATATATTAAAATATATGATATATATTGACTATTTAGATATGGATAACTAAAACGTAAAATCATATCTGTATCCATATCCACACAAATATTCAGATATCGAATATCCACATCTAATTTTTCAAATACGGATAAAATATGGATCAGTTATTATCCATACCGATTTAACCCCTAATTAAAATATATAGTTTATGACAAATTATTTTAATATTTTTGTAACTTTCCAGTAAAAAATCTCGTTAACATGTATGACATAATTATTCGATCAAATAAATATGAAATATCAAACAAAAAATTGGGATACTAGCATAGTTCTTTTTTTTTCTTTTGCTTGAGCAGGTTAATGTTTACCAAAGACTTTAATTGGACAAAGCCTCATTCAAAATGAGACAAACCGTCTGATTCGTATTAAAATTTATACAGACAATTTAAATTTATAAAACCGTTTAATTTATTGAGTTTAAAATCTGTTTATACCAATCTCAACTTAAATCTAACTGTTTAACTCCAACTTCAAATAAATTTGTTTAAAACTATTTGGACAAAATTCAGTTCTCTCAGATTTTATTTTCTTTGAAGATATATAGGACCTTACCTTTTAACACCACCGCATCAAATGTTTATTTTGTATTTTTAATGTCAAGGAACGAGCTGGAATTAGGAGCAATAAGTTTCAATTTTGACTCAGTCAAAATATCCGTTGAAGAAGAAGGGTTTAAAGGAATAATGGGCCAAGAGAGGGACAGCCCAAATAACGCTTCAATTAAAGAAGTCCATAGCTGCCAAGTGGGGTCGTTGAAGTCAGAACTGGAGATGACAGTAGCTAACTAAAACGGAGGCTTTAATAGTGGCAATGGTTAGAATTTGTTAGAGAATGTCAGTAGCGGTTACTGACGTGGCAATGCGCGAAACAATAGGGCAATCCACTGTATCTTTACAATTTCTACTTTCTTTTACAGCATCGCCAATATATAGGCAACTCATGTATCGGTTTTGATTTAAGAAATAGATATGAAATTTTGTCTTCTCTCTCACTTTTTCCTTTTCACCAGTATTAACTAAACTTAGCTGGACTTGAGAAATTGTTCAAGTAATCAAGCAATTAGTTCAATTGCGATTCTCTACCACTTAGTTAGATTGTGAATGTGACATTTTATTTTTTTTTGCCAGAGGGCATCAAGTGTTTAAAGTTCTTACCTTTTCTAAAAGCAAAAATAAAAAATAAATAAGAAGCAAATTCATTGATTCCCCTTTGAATTTACGGTTAGCTGTAACATCACGATTGATGAAGTGGGAACAATTGACAAAAAGATTGGCCCAATACAAAGAGGAAAAAAAAATGGATTGTACCGACCAATTGTCATGATCTCTTTTAATAGCGGAAATAAATCTGCTGTTATTCCAAAGAGATAACAGCGCCCTGTTATTCCTATTCTTACCAAAGTTTTCCATGCACGAATCTCAAGGAAGCAGGGGCAGACCCATGTGGATCTAGGAGGCCTGGATTTTGAGTTTTAGGGAGATCGGGAAGTTTCGATCGATTTTGTCTCCCCTGAAAAATTTTATGCCCCCCCTCTAGTTAAATTTGGAATAAAATTAAAATAAATTTTATGAATTATAATTGATAATTAAAATTATAAGCTAAAACATCAGAAATTACAAGTCAGAGAATTGAAAAAAATAGAAATTATAAATTAAAGTATTATTTTTTTGTCAATTACCTAATTAGTTATTTAAACCCGATTCGATTTTTTTTATCCTTCTAAAAAAAATCCTGGGTCCACCTTGCAAGGATTTTTTTTTTCATGTGCGAATCTTAACAAAGATCAACAACTGAGATCAGAATAACAGATCATGTTATCCCATTGGAATAACAGCAGATTTATTTCCATAGCATCGGCCTTGAAAGCCACAGGCAGTGACAAATAATTGGAGATGCATTTCGCCTTTTTTTTTTGTTTCCTTTCTTTTAAATCGCAATGAAAATGGAAGTATGATCACAAACAACACGAGCTTATTGCCTCCTATCTGGGGCACTGTTGTAACAAGATTTATATCTCTAGCATATTGTGATTTTATAGTATATAATAAAAATAATGATGGAGGTCTTTGACACAAGATGACAGGAGTGTAATTAGAAAATTTTTGATTGAGGAGACTTAAATATAAAATATAAAAAAGAGTGGTAGATAAAATTTGAATATAATTTTCCATAGATACGAAGTAAAATAAAGAAAAGTTAAGTGTGAATAAAGAAATAACCAACTTTGCTGATTATTTATAAATTTTGTTTGGTCAAGAGTCTTTTTCACCAATATATATATATATATATAGAGAGAGAGAGAGAGGGGTTTGGCTAATATCAAATAAGTTGTTCCTGAGGTTCCGTGTAACCAAATTGTTTTTCAATTTTTGAAGTCCAAAAAGTCGATCCAAATCGTTAGATGTCATCTTTATATTAAAATGTACTTGGAGACCAAATTTTACATTTTTAGAATTTTTTTACTATTTATTAAGCCACTTTGAAAATCGTTGATCCAACGGTGGCTTCTAGTTTTACTGTTTGGTTAAACCACCGTTGGATCAGCGATTTTCAAAGTGGCTTAATAAATAGTAAAAAAATTCCAAAAAATATAAAATTTTGTCTCCAATCACATTTTAATATAGATATCACATCTAACAGTTTGGATCATCTTTTTGGACTTCAAAAATTAAAAATTGACTTGGTTGTACGGGACCTCAAGAACAACTGATTTGATATTATGAGGGTTCTAATACCTCATTATGCCTCATATTTTATATTTTTTTTTCGAAGTTCAAATTGTCAATTCGAATCACTCAACATAGTATCCATATTAAAATATACTTGGCGAGCAAATTTTATAATTTTTGAAAAAAATTTACTATTATTTTAGATAGGTACAAAAAAAAATTTAATAGTTCAGAAATATTGATTTTATACTTATCTTAAAAAAAATATTTCCAAAAATAATAAAATACCCAAGCATACTTTAGTATAGATATCATAGTGAGCAGTTCGGATCAACAGTTTCAATATTAAAAATGAATATATTAAATATGAGACATTATGAGATATGACATGAGATACCTAATAGCCCCTATATATCCGGAGAGCTCTCGGTTGGAGACTGTTAGCATTACCATTTTCACTTTTGTGATTATTCCAAAAGTTTTATGTTTTTGGTTCATTTCTAAACAACTACTTTTCCATTAATAGATCTATTTTAGTAATAAAGTTTATACACAATTTAATTCACACAAATTTCACTCATCAGTACTTGTGAGCTTAACATTAAAATTTATCGAATTGACTTTAAACAATGAATCCAAACTGGTCAAATTGATGTATTTTACAAGTGATGTATTTATATATTAAATTTATAAGTTTTAAAATTAATAAAATATAAGTCAAACAATAAAAAAAATGAAAAATGAACATATTAAATTAAAATTAATTTATAAATTTTTATTTTACCATTTGACTTTATACAAAATTAAGTCGAAAATTTGTAAATTTTACATATAAATGCATCATTCATATAGTAAATCAGTTTCAACAATTTGAATTTGTTATTTAAAATAATTTTGATAGTTTTTTAAAGTTAAACTTACCAAAAAAAAAACTTCATAAATCCTGTGCAATATTCTTAAAATAAAATATGTATATACTATCTATACATATTGCCCAAACCCCCCACCCCAACCCCCACCACAAAAAGAAAGTTTAGCCCAAAAAAAAAAGTTGATCCTCTACTGATCTACACTTTTTTTTTTTTTTTTAAATCATGGATCTACTGATGTACACTTAATGTACAGTCAACGGCACTATTCTGATATTTTTCATGCTCATATTTGAATCAATGAATAAATACATCATAGAACCATTCCCAACTCTACCATGTCAGTATCAGTAAGTCGCTCCGACTGAACCCTTCGCACTATTGGTGCAACATCCGGTGACTCCTCGGACACTTCCGGTATTGAAGAAAGCGCTCGACCTGACAGTGAATAATATCCCTGGTAGTAGTAATCTTCGACGTAATGATCGTAACTCCCAGCCGGCATACTATATGTTCGCTTTAGCCGAAACACCTTGCCAAACAACTTGTTCAATAATTTCGACAGCCATAGCCGTTTTTTCACAGATGCAGTACTAGTACTGGCTATTGCCGGTGCGGGCATCTGCAGACTTGAGAAATGCGGCATTGAGAGAGATCGATGATCAGTTTGCAATTGCGGAATCGAAGTAATGGCTGAACGATACGATGATGTTGAATTCGAACGAATCGTAGATCAGTATGCTCTTGAAGTCCCATATAGGGTTAGGGTTTTTCTTTTGGATACTAATACTATGGTTTGTATCTTTATCCATGTACGTTGGATTGATCAGGAAACAGGATTATAAATGGATTGAAAGGAGGTGTAGGTAGGTTGTGATATGCATGAAGAATTGAGAAGGTTATAGCTTTACAAATGGATGGATATGGCTCAAACAAATCTTAATTTTCAGAAAAAGAATCACAAGTTTCTCACCTTATACATTAAATACGGATAATGGATAGCTTGAATCAAAATTCAACATGATTTTTGTGATGCATTCATTTTTGTGGGTCTTTGTATAACAAATTCAATTCTAGCTCATTGAATGAAGCATTTTACTTTACAAATAAATTTCAGACATACAGAAAAAAAATTAATTTGGCTTAATGATAACATACAGAAATGTTGCAATGTAACACTTTACAAATAAATTTCAGACATACAGAACAAAAAAAAATTGCATTATAGTTATTATTGCATTTCACAATTCAAATGCTATGAACCCGCTACAGGAGTTACTACATCAATACACAAGAATAGACTTTAATTAATTTGGTCAAAGAAAAGGGGTGGGGAAGCATTAAAAGTTAACACTGCTTTTTGTTCATAAAAAGGTACAAAAAAGGAAACATTAGCTAGTAACTTGCGAGTGGCGACAGAATAAGCTTGGCAAATTTTATTGGTTGACATAAATGTGTTTATAAATAGGATCTCTTGCAACCGATAGATAGAAGCAAAAAGTTGTTGTAACTGGCGACAACTCTGAGACATCACACATCAGACACGGGATACATTTCGTACCAGTCATCATACCTGATGCATGCTAGCAAGAATACGGATCCGTTGCGACACGTCTCTGTAAGAGCTACCAGTGCAACACAACAACAACCATGTGGGATAATTAGCACATATTAATATAATTTCGAGATGCAAACACCACGATGAATTCGTATCACCTGAGGTAACAGAATATTAAAGTGGCTTCTTGCATTCTATCTCAGACCGAATTGGTTCGGATTCTGGTTCAGATTCCGATCAGACTATCGTGATTCAAACAGAAATATTTTGTTACCAGGATATAGATTCATATTCTGTTGTTATAAATGAGCAGCCGTCTTGATTTGGATTACATAGTGTTCTTGATTAGTTATAAGAGTGAGAGTATGGTACTTAGCAATGTAGATTAATTCATATCAAAATATGCACAAAAACATATGTTATATAAAAAAAAAAAAAGTTGAACTTTTATATTGAGATAAAACCTATTAAATTAAGAGAAGGATTTAAATGCACCATCATTTTATATTCTAATATGTTTCATATTCTTTATTTTCGTTTTCAAAGTCGGAACAGTCGATCCGAACAGCTCAATATGATCTTCATAATAAAATGTGCTTAAAGACCAAATTTTCTATTTTTTAGAATTTTTTTACTATTTTTTTCATAGATATAATATCACTTTTTCGGATGGTTCAGAATCTCCTTAAAAACAGTGATTTTGCAACTATCTAAAAAAATTTTAAAAATATAAAATTCGGTCTCCAAGCATGTTTTATTATGAAGATTATATTGAGCGGTTCGAATCAACTATTCAGATTTTGAAAACGAAAATAAAAGACATGGAGCGTATTGAAGCACAAAAAAAATGGTGCATTTGAACCCTCCTCTTAAATTAAATACAATATCAAAATATGCCAAAAAAATTTCAATAAAAATTCACATAATATAATAATTCAATTTCATACATTAAATTAGATGACCGGACAATAATGATTTCATAAAAGCACAAATACAATAGTTTTTCAATCCAATAAATATATAAATCATTAGATTGTACATATCAACAGAGAAGAAAAATATATGTCAAACGAACAAAATATATATAATGTGACATAACTACTAAAATAGAAGTCAGACTACATAAACATTATTTCAATCATAACACCCATATTCCTCAACGACTAAGTAGGCACCATATATTTTTTCAGTACCTATATAGTACAATCAATTAACAAAGCCCAAATCGATACAATAGAACCAAGCACCCAGAAGCAAACTCAGCGCTTACCCAAGAAACCCTGTGCCAGTTTCATGTAGTCTCCAATTCCAGCACCACCCTCTGACTCGCCACCAGCCGAATGACCAGAATGCCCTCCTCCTTGGCTCTTCAAAAGTCCCTGTGCCAGCTTCATGTAATCCCCAATTCCACCTCCTGATCCTCCTTCCTCTTCCTCTTCTTCTTGGTGCTTTTTAGTTTTGCCAGTAGCAAAAGAATTCGGTCGAGCCGAAGTCTTGTGGCTTGTGTATTCTTCCTCTTCATCTTCGTATTCTTCTTCTTTCTGGTATTTAGTTTTTCCACTAGCATAAGAATTCGGACATACCGAAGTCTTGTGGCTTGTGTACTCTTCTTCTTCATCTCCGTATTCTTCTTCTTTCTGGTATTTAGTTTTGCCACTAGCGTAAGAATTCGGCCGTGCTGAAGTCTTGTGGCTTGTGTACTCTTCTTCTTCATCTCCGTATTCTTCTTCTTTCTGGTATTTAGCTTTGCCACTAGCATAAGAATTCGGTCGTGCTGAAGTCTTGTTGCTTGCGTACGCTTCCTCTTCGTATTCTTCTTCTTGTTGGTACTTTTTGCCTGGGTTATTACCGTGAGAAGGTGGCCGTGATGAAGGGGCGGAATACTGATGGAGGTACCCCTCAGCTTTCTCTATGTACTTGCCGAAGCTTTTCTCTTCGAGATGGCCTATTGATTAGATATTAAGTTGTGTTATGGTGTTTAATGGAGTAGAAATAGACCAATATTATGCACTATATTAAAATTTGAATGGCTGGTCTGAGTCAATTAATGTGATCTGCGTATTGAAATTTTATTAAAACCAAATTTTATACTTTCTAGACTTTTTTACTATCTTTTTAGTTGGGAAAAAAATCATTATTGTAGACCGGCTAGCAGCAATAGTTCAATCTAAAAATAAAAAGAATCTAAAAATAAACGAAAATAAAAAATCCAACAATATTCCAATATGTAGATCAAATTGAGGATATTAGATCGGCCATTTTGAATCTCAAATATCAAGATTTATGCGAGATACAACAGCACATGTTTAATTTGTGAAACACCATAACACAACTCTTATATACTTGTCCCAAATAATATGTAATTAGACAATTTTTCGTATGTGTGTACTGATAGCAACCAAGGTAGCTAAATTCCAAACGGTTGAACTCCCCTTACTATTGAATAGACCAACAATGATTGAATCACTCCTTTCAAAATAAAATAAATAACAAGGATTGATCACAAATTTAAGATGAAAAAACATAATTTATATTATAATATTAACTACTAACTAAGAGTGGAATCTTTAGAAAATTATGAATCAATTCAACCGTCAATCTCTCGCCCCCCTTTTTTTTTTTGAAAATATAACCAACAGGGGTGCCAAAGCAAACAAAAAGAAAGTATATAAATGTATTTAATAGTCTCAGGCCTAAAACTGAAAGAATTTAATTTTATTTGGTTTAATTTTGTGCACATCGTAGGTAATAGGAGAGAAAGTTTTCTCTCTTAATTTCTCACACACAATTTTATAATCCAAACCCTTCTCGCAAAGCAGGCTAAAGGTAATTTTAAAAAAAAACACAAATGTTCTTCCAAGTGGCCAAATTATTTTGGTTTACTTATCAGATTCGATCAATTCTGTAAATGAAACTGAATTGACTGAGATGAATTACCATACTGAGAGGCGGCATGGAGGAGGTTGTCGACAGCCGTCGCCGCCTCGGACTTGTTGACCTTGGTTGGTTCATGCCTGAAGGTCGACATGGCGGCGTCAGCAAGCACCTGAGCACTGGAGAAGAGATCGGTGGGAGAAGTGGCTTCATGTCTGTAGCCGCTTGAATTGGGTTTGTGGGGTTTGGTGTTGTGTGTGTAAGAGTCCATGGCTGAGTTAGAGGAACTGGATCTTTTCGTGTACAGAGGCTTGGAGATTACAAAGAGGAGATAGCTGCTGTTGAATTTAATGGGGGTAAGACTTAAGAGTGCGGGTTTTTTTATTAATCGAAATAAATTTAAATAAATATCGAGAAAGAGTATAGGATTCGGTGGAATGCGAAAAGTAACAAGGACGCTGAATTAATTAACGTTCAAACGGACTGTAAATTAATTAACGTCCAGTTTAATTCTAATCTTCTCGGCTTAATCCAAATCCACGAAGCAAAAGGGAAAAAAAATTCACGGATGACGGACTGGAATTTGTTCAGCGTCCCTGACTTAAGCCAAATCCACGAAGTAAAAGTGAAAAAAATTCACGGATGGATGACGGACTGGAATTTTTTCAGCGTCCATCCGCGCATTCAACGCTCCGTGACCCATGGTCTGCAATTATTTCCGCGTCCCTCAGGGACTGTTATTTAATTAGCGTCCGTGACCGCCCCGTGACCCACCAGTGCGCCCGTGATCCTCGCTCTCGCTGCATAAGTACCTCTCACGCTGCTTCTTCTCTGCCCCACGGAGGCTCCTTCTTCGCTTACTCCACGGACGCTCCACACAGCAGCCCTCCGATTTAGGTAATTTTTTTTTTTAAAACTGAAATAAATTAAAATTCTTGAATTTGAAAATCTAAATTTTTAATTGTAATATAAAATACTAATTTAGGTGCAATTTAGGTAAGCCTACAATAATTAAATATTATTTTGTCCAATTTGAGGAATTAGTGTATAATTTGGTAATATATTTTTTTTTCTGCAATTTAGGTAACCTCAAATGAATTAGTATTTTAGTAAAACTGAAATAAATTAGTGTTTAATTAATAATAATTTTAGATTTAATTTGTTATGAAATAATTAATTTTTTAGTTCGGTAATTGTGTTTTAGTAAAATTGATAAATTAGTGTTTAGTGTTTAGAAAATTAGTTTTTATATATAAATTTATTAATTTAATAGCTGTGTTTTAGACAATTGGTAAATTGGTTAAGGGTTTAATAATTGATTATTTTTAGACGTATTTAATATGGTATAATCAATTTTGTTTGATTGAGTAATCATAGCGTTATTTTGATTATTGCTAAATCACCATTCTTAGTTCAATTATTTCGAATTGTTGGTAACGCAAGTAATTTAGTTAAGTGATTTATTAATTTATGATCTATTATGAAATTGAATTGATTAGGTTTTATTTCATTAGTTTGCAAGAACTGATCATTTATTTATTCATATGAAATAAACCTTGGTAGTTAATTTTATAAGTTTGTAAGAATTAGTAATTATTTCATTTAGTAATTTATTTAATCATGTGAGTGTTCCATAAATTTAGATTGTTAGTAATTTTAGAGTTATATGTAATTATTTCAAAATATTATTCATGTAGAATGTCAAGCAAGTCGTGGTCCGTGTGGCCCTACAGATGCTGCTGTTGCGAATAATGAGGATTTTTTGGATCTGTCATTGTCAGCAAAGGTTGTCCTATTGCTCTGCGTGGTTGTTAGTTGAATATTCTTGCTGATATGGTAATCAGCTACTGCAAATTTTAGAGCATCTTTTGAAGAGTACTATTTACCTACACCAAGTGGATCATGAACATGTTGGGCCGTACCGAAGAAGTCGACATCTGCCTCTCGGAATCCTGAGATGTCATTGAAGCTTGCCACGGTGTGCCTCATACCATCGTCGGATATGGGATAAGATTCGGTCTGGACAGGTGGTGTATTCTGCGGGATATCCCCTTCGGAATCATCTTCATAATTCCAATCTTCGTCGTTTTCACAGGAGTCAGCATCATCTTCGTCATCACTTTGTGGCGCATCATCAATATTATCACTAGGATCGCGTACCTCCGGTGGATCAACCCAGGGATTGGACTCATTATTGTGTTCAGGATAAGAACCACCGACCTCCGACAGATCAGTCCATGGACTGTACTGATTATTGTATTCTGTCTGAACAGTTTCTAACAAATCGTTCACATTGGGATAAGGATCCGGATAAAGGTCTCGTCTCGGTATTTGTTGTGTTTCATGAGGTTGGAAGTGACTAGGACCCGTATAGTTATCATTATATTGGGTCTGCCGAGGTTCTGGTTGTGTCAGATGAAGATAAAGGTCTCGTCTCGGTGTTTGTTGTGTCTGATAGGGTTCGAGGTGGCTGGAACCCGCATAGTTAGCAACATATTGGGTCTGTCGAGGTCCTCGTTGTGTCTCCGGTACCAATTCAATGTATAAATCGACAAAAGAATACTGAGTCTGAGCAAGCATACTTTGGTTATAAATACCTCTCCAAGTCTGATCGCACACGATTTCTATGCTCTCATAATAACGTTGGGTTGTTGTACCAACATTAACCCATGCATGTGCTTTCAGGCTATACTCACTTTCGGAATATCCAAGTTGTCGATAAATTTCACCTTTCACATCATGCCAAGATTGTTCACCATTTACACTCAATGCAAATTGAGAGCTAGTACTATACCGTACTCCACTTTTACCGTATTGTATTTCACCGCCAAAATGAATTCTCAACATTAACATGATTAATTTTTTTTAATCAATAGCCTACAAAATAATAAATATATCACGTATAATTTATTGTTCCAAAAAAATGAATTGATTAATATATACAAAAGTTTACTTATTTTAGATTTTCGAAGGAGTAACTCTCTCTCTCTATTAATTTGTTTTCAGAAAATTAGAATTCTTACAAAATAAAAAACCTACAGGATATATATTATGTCAAATAATAAATACAAGAAATCTTAACAAGTAGATAATTTTCATAACATATATAATTATTAGAATCTTTATCAAATAAATTAATAGAAGCAAATATTTAATCTACTAACTAACTACAAATTAAATATAAATTAAATTAGGATACCTTAATTTCAGAATTTTATGATTTTTTTTTTCCTGAAGGATGTGTCTTGGTCTCCTCTGGATGCTTTGAAAAAATTCAGCTCTTTGGATGTGCAATAACTCTGATCTCTGGATCCGCAATAATTCTGTTATGACAAAAGATTAAGACCTCTCTTTCGTCAGTACCTTTCCCTTGTTTATCTTTCTGCAGAAGGGCATGTGATATCTAATGGAAAGTAGAGATAGCTATAATATTATATGCTGCTACAGAAGGTGCGGAGCCTTTAGTTAATGGAGACAGGGACGCCCAATAATTAAACGTCCGTGAGGGACGCGGAAGAAATGAACGTCCGTGAGGGACGCGGATTACTTCAACGTCCGTGGTCCGTATTTTCCAGTGACCGGATTAAGCGGCCCTGATTAGGATTAACATGGACGTTCTTTTTCTTAGCGTCCGCATGGACGTTCTTTTTCTTAGCGTCCTTATTACTTTTCGACAAACAACCATCAGCATCCTCTTTTCCGATATTTATTTAATTTTATTTCGATTAATAAAAAAAACGGCTTAAGAGTGGATTTCAGAAGCGATGGCTAATAGGAGGAATGCGCATCCTCTGAGATATCTCAAACTTTGAGTGACTTTCTGGAATATTTCAATCGTTAAATACCTTCTTCACGAATCTCAAAGCTCAAATAAAACTGGCCCCCCTACGCTTCCCCGAATAGGCACCAGACACGTCGGTCACGCAAAAATTGAGATATCTCAGAGAATAGGAGCGAATAAGGGATTGGATTTTGTCCAAAAGATTTGGACAAACTCTCAAATAAAATAAAACTTAAACGTCCAATTTGTATTAAGATTTGTGTAAATATATTTAACAGCTCCTTGAATCTATATCTATACGAAATTTGATGCCATCGAACGGTTTAGATCTGACTTTGGACGAGACTTTGTATTGAGCCATTTGGACAAAACCCTACTCAGCGAATAAAGGGTAAAGGTAATTGACAGAGCTAGTTTAGCTTCCCACATATGACGACAAATAGAGAAAATGAATAAAAATAATACTGATACGCTGCATCAAGTGAAAATATATCTGTTAATATCCTTGTTCGGTGTGAATGTGATAGACTGAAACTGTTTGTTGAATTTAATGGGGGGAAGACCGGTAAGGGTGATTCAAAAGGGCTGGATCAAAGGAGCGAATAAAGGGCTAAATATATTGACAGAGTTAGTCCAGCTTCACGCAGTCATGACAAATAGAAATAAATGAAAATATATATATCTGATTCGCTGCATGAAGTTAAAATATCTCTGCTAAGATGCTTATCCGAATAAAGGAGAGTGGATGGGGATCCGGTGTAATTCTCGTTATCCTGTTGGTTGTTGCGTGTTCCTTACGGAGAAATGGTGAGATTTTTTCACTGAGAAAGAATGAATTAAAAGTTTGGTGAGATCTTTAAATCTTAAAAAAAAAATGGAGAATTATGTTGATGTATTAATGTTAACTGTTCGATTTCTTATTTTCATATCCTAACAGATCATTTAAATCATTCAATATAATCTAAATATTAAAATTTTGTAAAAAGCCACGTTTTATTTTTATTTTTAGAAAATATTGAGAGTCTGGCTAATACCATAACGTTATAATTTCAGCCGAAATTATAACGAGTCAATTTTTGTGAAGAAAATTCAAACAGTCAATCTGAACTGCTCAACATGATCTCCATGCTAAAAGTGCTTGGGGACCAAATTTTATATTTTTTATAAAATTATTATATTATTTTTTAAATAGGTACAAAATCACTGTTTTGAATGGTCCAGAATTATCTGAAAACAATGATTTTGTACCTATCTAAAATAATAATAAAAATTTTAAAAAAATATAAAATTTGGTCCACAAGCAGATTTTAATATTAAAATCATATTGAGTGGTTCAGATTGACTTTTCAGACTTCATAATTGCAAAAACTTACTTATTATAACTTAAATTGAAATTATAAACATTATGACTTTAGCCAAACTCAAATATTCATTACTATTGGAATTTTTAAAAGACAATTAGTAATAAATAAAAGACAAATGTTGCTTCTCAGCCATCTTTCAAAAAGCTAAAATAAACAAAAACTTGATTTTCTAAAATATATAGATATGTAGATCACATTCGAGTATTCAACCAACCATCCGAAAGTAAAAGACAAACGCAATCATGAATTATGTCTTACTAGTGTCGTGCCCGTGCGTTGCAACGGGACATATTATAAGATTGAATAAAATATGAAGATAATTTTTTATATATATTAATATGTTTAACTAATATAGACATAAGGAAAAATTTCATGTATACCCTTTAAAAACCTCAAAATTACATATTTTCTCCTCTAAAATTTATAATATCATATTTATTTTTCTAAATTTTTTAAACTCATAAATTTTCCTAACTCGTTGACTTTTCTGTAAAACTTATTTTAAACTTATAAATTACCTATTTTACCCTCTATAAAAAATGAAAATCATGCCACCCCTATATATAGACCAAAAATATAAGGAGTATAATCAAGTAGTTTATAATTAATGTACATCAGTAATCAAATATTTTATTCCAATTAAAATGTAGACTAGAAAAATAAAATGTGGATAAAGAGAAACAAATTACGCACACTCCTCTTCACTACATCTAAAACTGTACTATATTCGCAGGAAGCTCAATCAAGGCCAACCCCTCAAAAGTTTTTAACTAATTCATTTTATTTGCTAATATTTAAGTATTGTCTTTTTAAGATGGTAAACTTAGCCTACCAACATTTTTATTAAAAAAGTTTTTATTTTTTTTATTTTTTTGTTTACAATCATCTATTTACATCTCAAGAAATTAAAATAAAATCACCAATCTCCAGCCCCTTTGTAAAATTAACCTCAATTACAATTGGAGCAAATGACTGATTTGGAACTCCCATACTGAATCTATTCATAAGTCTATGCTAGAACCGCTTCAAGCAAGTGTAGGATCACAATATGTGTAAATCTGTCTCCAGCAAGTTATTCAAACAACAGACACAACCCTGTGTCACATTGCACCCGTCAACCTCAATGTATGTTTCTCACGTTTACAAGTAATGTTATCATAAGCAACTTATAAGGAGAAACAAAGCTTCTCCATGATTAAGAAATAGTAAATTCCAAATACACTATTCAATAAGTAATCCCTTTTAAAATTCCAAATAGCACATCACTAATATATTAATGTAAGAGTAATTAAATCAAATAATATATATCAAGATACTACATGAAGAGAAAAATGAGGGAATCAATTTACAGTGAAATTAAAATTTATTATTATATATGATATAAATAAAAACCTTAATTTGAAATCTTCACCACCAAAATATGATTTATCAAAAATTCACAAGTCATGAAACTTCACTTACGTGCTTTGTAATCTTCTTGTTTTTTTTCTAATTTGAACAACTCTTTTATGTGACAACGATACCAGATGCGACAGTACATGTTGATACTTAACTCTAATATGAGGCCATAAGATCAAATAAATTTGAATCATTAAACAAGTGGAATTGGAAACTAATTAAAGATCCCCAATTCTAATATAATAATGGACACAAAATGCTTATTCAATTTAGATGGAATAGGAAACGAGATCAAAAGAAACAATATTTTTGCACCTTGTCCGGGTTGATGCGTTATGCCCCGACTACATCTTTTGCAACGACCACAATCTCAATTTAAGTAGCACCTTGGGATTGGTGCTATTTGAACACACATATAAGAAAACTGAACCAATTTCATTAATTTCTCAGAAGAGATACAAGAGGCCGAAAATGCCAAGTATTTATAGGTGATGTTGTTGATGAAAGAAAATAAAGAAATGAAAAGACCTTACTAATTGTTGATGAAGTGTAAAAAAATGTTGTCAATCAAAAGCTTTCATTGGAGTTTTTTTTTATTATTTTAATTTTATTGCTTGCTTTTCTTATTTTGTGCTTAATTCAGTCTTTAGGAAAGTTATCATGCAATAATACACATGAAGCATATAGAAGATAGAAGGAATTGTTCTATTGTTACTATCAAGGGCAGTTTAGGAAATGTTTAAATAAAAATCATATATCTCATAAAATTTTGAATATATGTTTGAAATTTATACAGCATACAGAACATGTTTAGATGCACATATTTTCCTTTAATGAAATAAATTGATGGCGTTTAATCAGGAAATAGCTGGAGCTGATGTTCTGTTCCTTAATATCTCATTTCCTTGTTCTGTTCCTTAATAGTGGCGGTTTAATATCTCCAAGCAAATAAGGAAATGAATCGGAGGTACAAAGAAATAAATTGAAAATAGCTGGAGCGTTTAATCAGGAAATATTAAGGAAATCAGGATATATGAAGAAGGAAATTTGATTCAGGATTATGGTCGTTTAATTTTTAAATTTAATTTAAATATATTGTGTAGCATTGTATGTGATGAGTATGTTTTTAATTAAAATTAGATTTCTTTTATGTATTTAATCTAAAGATAACGGATTATATGATTGGAAGGTTGATATTAAATCTGAAATTTTATCTTTCAATCGTTGCCGTTTACGGATCAGGACAACTACGTGCATTATATAAGAATGGAGATACCGATAAATTCGTTATTAGTTAGATTTTTCTTCAGCTAAATTTCAAAATCAAATATTTGTCCATACAAATTCATAGTGTATAATATTTCACCGACAAACCATTCAACCTTCTTTAATATTAATACAAAATTAAAATTTCAATAAATATTCAAAAGACAAAATTATTCTTTGTATATTAATATTATAGAGCGAACTGGAGGAGAATATTTTATTTATAGAAATTATTAAATTTAATAGTACAGAAATAGAAAGAGTGTCTCGTTTCGAACAAATATAAAAGGATCGGATTCATTGAGCCCGATCCAATATTATAGATAGAACTCAATGGGGGTGTTCGGCAACTCCTAAGAAGGGTGAGAATTAAAATTTTAATCCTTGTTAAGGAGTACTTGTTCAGTAAGATGGTAAGATTAAGAATGAAGAATTAGTATACATAAAATGTACAACGTAATATGTAAAGACTTAAATATCTTTCTCCACATTTTACCCTCTTCACCAAATTTAAATATAATATGTAAAGACTTAAATATCTTTCTCCACATTTACCCTCTTCACCAGATTTAAACATGCATTTTAGTGTAAATAATTTTAAAATTATTTAAATTTAATAGGTAATACATAGGATATGGTAATTATCGTTATTACAATAAACAAAGAAACAACCTCAAAAAAAAAAATTCTAATACTGATAAAATTAAAAAAAAAGAATAAAAAGAAATGACATGAAACCAAAATAAAACCGAATATTAATAAAGTACAAATAATATAATACCAAAAAAATGGAAAAAAAAAAAACAAAAAAACTGATACTGGTAACATGAATAAAAAGCTACTCTTACATCTGAAGAATATTATAACCAATTTACCAATTTACTGTTCGGCCAGTATGAGTCCTATCTAGCATGATCAAATGTGTCAACAAAATTATTTTCTACCAATTTTTTTTTTATCAGATTCAATGTGACTGTCACATTTGATCATGTTAGAATTGGATAAGAATCATTTAGTCCTGTTCATAATATTAGATCAGACTCAATAAATTCGGTTTTTCTATATTTGTTGGAAAGGAGATGCTTTTTCTATTTCCGTACTATTAAATTTAATAATTTCTATAAATAAAAAATTCCAAACTGGAGGGAAACTTTTTATGTATACAATGGAGGGGTGGTGGAAGTTAGTAGTTTACTAGTGGTCCAGTGACTAGTGGGCTCGAAGAAAGATGAGCGGTTCATTATGGCGAGAAGAATCACATTATGTGCGCAGAAATACTTTTCAGCAGATCATTATTTGAGAGCAAAGAATGATACGATCATTTTAAATAATTGGAAAAAAAAATGCAACTGAGATTGAGATATTGCTCAGATAAGGATGCATAACTTTCCAAAGCGGGAAAGTCACCCGTACGTAGAATGGAAAGGATGGCACGGCAGAGTCCGTAACAGCACATATATGGCATGGTACGTGTGACTATTATGTGCCGTAATTTGCATGTTTCATATTATGATCATCTATGTGTCGTGATTATTTTTTTTTTAATTTGACACGACATTATATGTGATTATGCGAGTCACGTATAACTAGGTCTTGATCAAATGATAAATCTTGAATAAACTAACATAAATTATGAAAGAAATAGTTAACTTGAGAAACGTGACCAGTTACGTTTAGACACAGCACGTGAATGATCACAGTACGCGAGTCACGACGTGACTCGTGTGCTGTGACTATCCCTCGACATTTTGGTCACGACACGGCACATGTGACTGTTCACTTGGTCACGGCACGGCACAAGACCAAAGTCACGACATGTATGACACGGTACGACACATTTTTCCCACTCTACCCGTATGGTCCATATTTAACTACGGAGTAAGAGGTGAATATATTTAGCTGCAAAGATTTCAAACTTAAAGTTATAAAAAAAAAGAGGGTAAAATAAAACTAAAATGAAGTAAGAGGTGAGTTAATTTAGAGTAAATTATTTTATAATTTTAAACAAATTAATGTATTCTATACTTTTTTAATTGCCATAAATAAATATTCATTTTGTAATATCTTATTTTTCTAAATAAATTAATTTAAGTTATAATTAAACTTGTTATTCTCTCAATGAGATGTAAAATATAATAAATAAGATAAAAATAAGTCTAGTTCTCCTTAAATTTTTAGTAGTAATTAAACATGACCTGTTAAACAAGAAGTAAAGGAGTAAGGTCGAGTAAAATTCAAGTCAGTAATGTTATACAATCGTACTTATATCCGTTCATGTTTTTAAACATATTAACTTACTCTATCTGTAAAGTCCATTACTATAGACATATATTTATTTTTCATTATCAAACCAATTTATTAAAACTGTGACTTGTGCTATTATACAAGAGGTGAAAATGGGGGATTCACATCTGCTGCGATCCTAAAAGGATGAACAGTAACTCTACAATTCTTGCATTTTCAAATCTAGCCATCCAATAATTTCGTGCACATATCTCAAAGCAACTGATTTTTCCTTGCACGAATCTCGAAACAATTCAACAGTTAGATTTGGATAAGCAGGAATCGTAAGTTACTATTCATGAGGAAAGAATTACAGCAGATTCGGATCCGAAAATGGATGGTGAGATAAAATAAGCAATTTTTTTTTAAATTCAAATACCAACCATGGTCTATTGAATTTACTAAAGTTTTTAAAGCTCTAAATGTTGGGCCGTGCTGAATGTACTTGGGTCTGAATGAATTTGGGCCTGAAGGTCACCCGGGCTTGTTTTTATATAGCCCAATAGGCGGTTCGTTCTCTCGTAGCTTCACCTCCTTGCTTGCTTGCGCTCAAAGACACAAAACCTCATAGATCTTTTCTCTCTTAGAAAAACACATCTCTCCTCTCCGAACCAAACCACCTATCCAAGAGAACTGCACGAGATCGTCGGGAATCTTGTGAAATGGCGACGGCGGCCGTGGAGGTGAAGAAGCAGGTGGTGAACGAAGGGGAGAAGGAGAGGGGTGCTACCGGAGGCGGTGGGGAGGGGCTCAGGCAGTATTATTTGCAACATATACACGATTTAACACTTCAGGTCAGGCAGAAGACGCACAATCTCCAGCGACTTGAAGCGCAAAGAAACGATCTCAACTCAAAAGGTTTGGATTCCCATTTGCATATCAACCCTAGGTTAATTGTAGAATTTTAATTAGTTTTCTAATGGGTACCTCAACCAAAATTCTGATAATCTTGGTCGTGTGTTTAATTTTAGGTTTAGGGAGTAATTACAAAAGAATGGTAGTGAATTATTGTGGATTTGGCTCTTAATCTCTGTTGACACAAGGATACATAAAAAAAAGAAATACTGCATAGATGCATAACCTAATTTGGTTAGTGGATTTATTTACTTCTAATACCTTTTAATTTTCTGAAATTTCAGTTAGAATGCTTAGAGAAGAGTTACAGCTGCTACAAGAGCCTGGTTCCTATGTTGGTGAGGTGGTAAAGGTCATGGGTAAATCCAAGGTTCTTGTCAAGGTAATTACTTTTTTCTTGTACACATACTATTTGGGTTTCTTCCTGCATTCTCGTGTGTGTTTTTGTTGAAAATGTCTGCATCGAAGTAACATTTATTTTATTTAACAATAATTTTACAATCTCTGAGGTTTTTTGTTGGAAATGGCTAGTAGTAGGCCTTACTCTATCCAAATGTCCTCCAAAACAATGAATAACATATTAGGAATTGAGTGAAATTAAGACTGTAAAACTAATACTAACTAATATCTTCTAAATGCTGGAATTGATTAATTTCCTTATCTGTGCTGCCATGGTCCATGCTAGATAAAAGATATCAATTATTCACAAATTCACAATTTACACATTATTATTCATAACATGTAACCAGAAGTTGTGTATGTTGGGGATGGGAGGGGCTGAATATAATTATTTTTTCATAATTCCCTATTATACTCCATCAATCAGATCTTGGACCAATAATTGTACCTCTCTTCTCAGGTTCATCCGGAGGGGAAATATGTTGTTGACATTGATAAGAGCATCGACATAACCAAAATTACTCCATCTACGAGGGTTGCCTTGCGTAATGATAGCTATGTTCTGCACTTGATCCTGCCAAGCAAGGTTGATCCGTTGGTTAATCTGATGAAAGTTGAGAAGGTTCCTGATTCAACGTATGACATGATTGGTGGCCTCGACCAGCAAATTAAAGAGATCAAGGAGGTAATATTTTGTTGTATCCGGTTGACACCTTTTCCATGTATTGTTGTTTTTCCCCTTAAATCTCTTATTATGGTTGCAGCTTTAAACCTAGACCTCTAATAAGCTTTTACATGAATTGTTAACTGACTTCAAAATTGAAGCAAATAAATCAGATGAAGTTGAGGTCAAGGAGATAAATAGATAATGTAATGACAAATATTTTCTTTGGCATCTGCCTTTATTATCCTACTGTTATATTATCTTGGGGTCATGTCTTATGGTTAAGGTCACATTAGAAAATTAATCAATTCTTAATGAAAAATGCAATTGAGCTTCTTTCGGTTTGAATTAAATCTTAGTTTATATGTTATGCTAATGGTATGCTATTTGTTTTAGGTTATTGAGCTCCCAATCAAGCACCCTGAATTATTCGAAAGCCTTGGGATTGCTCAACCTAAGGTACAGTCCTAACTTGAAATGTTTCTCTAGTTCTTTGAAATCAGGGGTTTGGGACTTTTTAAAGAAACATTTTTTTTTGTTCTTTAGGGAGTCTTGCTCTATGGACCTCCTGGTACAGGCAAGACATTGCTGGCAAGGGCAGTGGCCCACCACACCGACTGTACCTTCATTAGGGTTTCTGGTTCAGAGCTGGTACAGAAATACATTGGAGAAGGGTCTCGTATGGTTCGTGAGCTTTTTGTCATGGCCAGGTACATATGTTCACTTCTGTTCTATAAAGTGCTTTTATAGCATCTACTTATCTTTTGTGCCTTGAATGGTAGTGCTTATTTGGCAAATTATTAGAGTTGAGTGGTTCAATTCTGATCAGTTTTCTTTTTATTATGTTTGTCTTAAAAGTACATTACTGACTTTGTTTGAGTTTGATTCAGAGAACATGCCCCATCTATTATCTTCATGGATGAGATAGACAGTATTGGATCTGCCCGTATGGAATCAGGTAGCGGCAATGGTGACAGCGAGGTGCAACGTACTATGCTCGAGCTCCTCAACCAGCTTGATGGTTTTGAAGCTTCCAACAAGATCAAAGTATAATTTTCAACATTGCTCTTTTTCTTGGAAAATTTGAATTTACCCCTTCAGAACCTCGAATTTCACCCATAGGGCCCGCAAAAGCAAATAGCATGTTACATTAATAAGGAAGTATGAAAATTTTCATGCTTCCACTTACGTTTTCCTTCAGTAAACTGCCCAAACAACCATCTCTCTTTTGAAGAACAAGTGAGAAAAGGTCTGGGGAGCGACGGGGGGCCTCAAGGTTTCTAGGGAAAGAGTACATCCCCACAGATATTATTTTGTTGAATTTAGCACATCATAAAATATTGATGAACAAGTGAGAAAAGGAAGGGTTGGGAGCGAGGGAGGACCTCATGGTTTGTAGGTTTTGGAAGAGTGCATCCACACATACATTTTGTTGAATTTAGCACATAATGATATATTTTGTCATTTTTTAAATGTTAATTTCACCTTATTGTCTTGTAGGTTTTGATGGCCACAAATAGAATAGATATACTGGATCCAGCTCTTCTCAGGCCTGGCCGTATCGACAGGAAAATTGAGTTTCCTAACCCCAATGAAGATGTAATGTTGTTGTCAAATTTCAGTCATACTAAGTTAATAGTGTCATTATGTTTCACCATTAGGTTTTAACTTCTATTCTATTTTCAGTCACGATTTGACATATTGAAGATCCACTCGAGGAAGATGAATTTGATGAGGGGTATAGACCTAAAAAAGATAGCTGGAAAGATGAATGGTGCTTCTGGTGCTGAGCTCAAGGTACTCTTTCCCTCTCAACTGATCTTGTTG
Source organism: Carex cristatella (assembly GCA_024447775.1). Taxonomy (NCBI): domain Eukaryota; kingdom Viridiplantae; phylum Streptophyta; class Magnoliopsida; order Poales; family Cyperaceae; genus Carex; species Carex cristatella. The sequence goes on along the minus strand of JAJHPF010000029.1, from coordinate 3,438,824 downwards.
CCTTCGCCTTTGCTGGTGTGTGTACCTGTTGTTTGGTGCTCTGACCACTTTTTAATCTGATTTTGAGTTTGACATCTTCTCTGTAGGCGGTTTGTACTGAGGCTGGTATGTTTGCATTGAGAGAAAGGAGGGTCCATGTGACACAAGAAGATTTCGAGATGGCAGTAGCGAAGGTGATGAAGAAAGAGACTGACAAAAACATGTCCCTTCGCAAGCTTTGGAAGTAGGGACCGAGAAAAACTCGTGGATTTGCATGCTCTGGAAGTAGGGTTATATATTTCTTTTTTGTTATTGCTAAATGACTTATACTGTACTGTTAAAACAAGTAGTTTCTACTTTCTAGTACTGGTAGTTTGTTGGTGCGAAGTTGAGGATGTCATGCCTTGTAAGGTTGTATTGGTTTTTCTTGTACAAGTTGGTGTTTACCAATTTCTCAGAACATTGTTTTATTCTGATTCAAATCCTCTTAGTCTATAATCTATGTGGTTCTATCCGTGGGGACGGAGGAATATGCTCAAGTATACGTACACTTCCTTGCTTAAATTACAACTTGCATATAATTCTCCCACAAGAATGGACATTGTCATTTCTGGATTTGATGTTGCGTTCTGATGCAGCAAGCGTGTGGATGTCATGATAGTATGTTTAAGACTTCAGAGAAAACTAGGAAATAGTACTTGCTGCATGAGAAAAACGCGCAATAGCGTTGGCATGACGTCTAGTCTTTCTTCGATGACATTCCCATTACCTGGGTAAACTAGCAAGGAAGTCCACTGGGCTACACGGGGAACGCTAGCTCTTTCAAACGGGAAAATGTCTTGTTCAAATCTTCTTTGGATCAAAAATTGAACTTAAAAAATTATTTTGGTGATTGTATTCTTTGCTTTGCTTAGCAAACCAAAAAAGAGAAGTCTCGAAATTCAGCTTTTGCCAAACTTATAATATTTGTTTCCAAGTAGATCAGTTTCAAACTGCTTGAATAAGTTATTTTGAAGTCAATTTGATATGTTTTGGAGTTATTCTATTGGTATCGAATTGGCTTCAAACTGTTGAAACCATACTTAACCTATAATGTGTTTGCATGCAAAATTTATAAATTATCAAATTAATTTTTATTGTAAAATCAAGTGGCGCAAAAAAGATTCATAGGTTAATTTTAATGCTTGGTTTTAACAGTTTGAATTTGTCATTTGAAATTAATTGAATAGATTTTGGAGTTAAACTCACTATATTTCAGTTTTGCCCATAGTCACACGGGTCTGGATCACCTAAAGTAACTCGAATTTTGAGGTTGCATTCAGATTGTTTGATCAGAATCTGAGTCAATTCAGTTCGGAGTGGAATGCAGGGGTCACTTTAATATTTGTGCCAAAATAAAACGAACGTTTCAGATTCCAACTCAAAATTTGAGTTAATTTAGGAGATCCGAATTCATAGTCACACTACAGTATTAAAATTTGAGTTAGGAGGCAATTTTTCCTATTTCGATTGAATTCCAGTTGTTGACTACTCAATAGGAATTTTTTTTTATAAACTATAATTAAAAGAAATAATTGAAACCAACTTGATTACTTATTTTTTACAAAAATCATAAAAATTGAAATGTCATTTCGGTCCTCTCCATTAACTCATCCGGAATTAGTATCCTCTGCATTAACTAAAAAAAAAAAACTTTTGATTTAATGCATCTAGACCATCCAATCTGCTTTAAGATGTGTGCGAATTAGACTAATGTGTTAAAATCAAATATTCAGATTAGCTCCGTTTGTAATCAGACGACGGAAAGGATACGTATTCACTTCATCCGTGATATGAAAGTCTAACATAGACAATAATGTTACCCACAGTTTTCTCTCAAAAAAGTGTTACCCACAGTTGGTGGGGTCCAGATCCCCTGAAGTAACTCAATTTTTGTCTGCGTTTTTTTTTTTTTTCCCCCTCTATGTGTCTTAGATATCTCAGGTAGATATGGTGATGGAGGTCATCCACAGAGGGTGGATTGGATAGGAATGGATGACAGGGTATGTAATAGCTCATTTCCTGTTTTGAGAATCTGGTTGTAATCTAAGACACTATACTTTTTAATACAACTGCTGACAGCATCTGTCAGCTTCTTTTCAAAAAAAAAACTCAATTTTTGGGTTTTGGATCGGTACAGTCCGATTCGAATTCATTGCTCGGAATTGTTTATAGATGGATTGTCGCAGATTCGAATCGAACGGTTTCAATCTAAAATCCAAATTTGTTCTGTTCTCCTTTAAAACAACAATCCATTATAAATCTAGGTCACATTGCTCAAGTGTTACATTGACGATTTCACTTTGATTTGGAGAGAACAGAGACAGAAAGATGCACATCATCATCCTCAGAAACTGAGCCGCTTCGAATTTGTATCCTTAACTCAAATTTTGAGTTTGCTTGTGAAGAATTTGAACAGGTCATTTCAAATTGACGCGAATCTTAAAATTATCTGCTCTCTGTTAAGTATTAACATATCCCATAAAAAAAGTTCAAATTATTTTGAATTCTGAATAGACAGATCAAATTTCAAACTCAAATTTTAAGTTACTTGAGAAAATACTCTCCACGAATTCTCCAGAACACAAATCCTTGTGAAAGATCACAAGCTTTGCATCCCTATAAAAATGTAAGCCCAGTTTACTAACAATGTAAACTAGTCCAGACTCCACAGGACACCGTATAGAGAATAAAATAAAAAGAATCATGTTCCCATATAATGAAGGACAAAGATTAAGAACCCCACAATTCACAAACACCATCATAATCAAACATTTCCTCAATCCAATTTACCCTAAAACTCTTGAACTCTGATCGCATCGCGGGGCACCTCATATGCGTCTTTTGCTTTTAATTTCTTCACCCCAGCTGTAAATGCAATCTTGTCAGATTTATAGCTCTCAACACCAACATGAGTCACCTTGACCCAAACCAAGAGTTTGGTTTTCATTCCTTCAATGTTTGATAGCTTGCCTCTTGCGAGAGTAGCTTTCACGCGAGATGCATACTTTATGACGGAGGAGTCCTTGAAGCTAATCTCACATGGAGAAGAGAGGTGAACCACTAGTCTGGATTTTGATTCGTCTAATTCATAGGTTACAATGTTTTTTGGAAAGATGCCAGGTGGTAGGTTATACTCGCGCAAGAGATCTGGCAGGGACTTTAACGGTTTACCTAGAGATATAAAATAAAAGTAAAAGTAAGATCATTAGCAAAAAGGATAGGTTATATTGACAATAATTTTGTTTAACAACCGTGATAACCAACAAAACAGTTATCAAAATAAAAAAAGTAAAACTAGAGATTTCTGCCTTATAATTTAGACAGATTGTGTATCAAATTCGGTACAATGGAAAATCCGATTGGCATCCATTGTGCACTTTGAAAAATTAATGATGCAATTTTCTCGACAAGTGACTGGTTTCCAAACGGATGCACCAAAATTGATATAGAACCTGTCTATACTATAGAAAACATGATCTACAATAATTTCTTTAATTTGATAGCCATTTTATCGGTGGTCACTTGTCAGAGCTGTCACTATATCACTTTATTTTAATAAAAATGTTTTAAAGTATTCAAAATATTAGCAAATGAATTTCCGTACAGATTGTGCAATGATTTAGTTGCCAGGTTCCTTTTTGCAAACTACTACTTAGTGTTTAATATTCTACAAAACAAAGACATAAACCTGTTGTTTGCCAGATAAATTTTGTAGTTTGAGCACATAGGCTGGCAAGCAAAAGATGCTTTGATCAAGGTTCACATGGAGAATTTTGGCATTGGTTCTAAAGGACATAAAGGGGACCAGTAAAAGGGTGTGATTGGATCTGATACTTTCAAGCCAAACATCAGTGAAGTGCATTAGTTCAATGATTCTCATTTTCACAATATTTTAAAGGATACAAAGCTGGCACCAACTAAAACATAGTCTAAAAAGTTCCTACTAGAAAGAATTTGCACAAAGCTAGACATATCTTGTCTGAAACAGTTCTAATAGATTTGTGCAAATTTTGAATTATGCTGAAGATGAGCAACAAAGAGAAGGTGGTTTTTGATAAGCACCTTTCAGTTTCTCAAACACCCATTTTGCTTTATCTTCAACAGTGCTTGAGAATCTCTGTAGATTCAAAAATCAAAATTTTGTTGGTAACTGATAATGTTAAAATAAAATCATACTTCCTGCACACAGAGCAACTTGTATACTTCAAAACAAAAGCCTCAATGCTGATAACAGAAACTTCATTGATAATTGAAGAGAATTAGCAGATTGGAATTTGTCTGTATGTAAAATATCAAAAAAGAACTTGAATTTTTAGCAGGTCTCATTTTAAAATAGGAACAAAATTAATTAAAATGGTTCACATTTCCCGAGTCCAAATTGGAAAAAAATCAAGCAAAATTAGAAGCTGGAGCAGTACTGCAGTAGATATATAGCTCCAATTGCAAGTATAATATCATAACATGAATCAGACATCTGCATTTTCAGAAATCAAAACAAGATATCCAAATTTTGAGGAATCTAGTTGCAAATTTGAAAACTCAAAAAAAAAAAAAAAAAAAAAAAGTAAGGGACACTAATTTCAACGAATGAAATGGATCTACCGGGAAATATCTCACACCAGAACTCATAAATTAAAAAACATAAAGAAACAAGCAAAAATAGAAACAAAAAAAAAAAAATTAAAATAAGAAGACACACTCACAGAGAGATCCTCTCCAATGGAGGCGATCTCCTCTTTGGCTTTCTTTGAGATAGTGAAGCTACCCAACTTCGTCAGAGCTTTCTCCATTTCACCCCCTTTCACCGTCTTCTCCTTTTCTGGTAAAGAGGAGAGAGAGACGCAGAGAGAAAGAGGCTTCTCTTTGTTTTGTTCCTGCTTCCCAGCCTATTCATTTTTGTATACCAGCCGAAGGCACGCTCTCCCAGACAGTCACTTCAGTCCACAATTACTATGCAAACAGAGCAGTAGGTGCGATGGGCATTGGACCGGATTTTAGGTCCAATTACCTAAAAAACCGTACGATTATCGTTAAGATCTGTGACACGGAAATTGAAACAGAACTATTTAGTTAATGAGCACAATTATTGATGTAGATCGAATGGTCATTACACCCAACGAACCAAAGTAGGTCCGATGGGTATCGGACCTACTCTGATTCGAAACAGCAATTACAGAAGTACGTATTAAGCAGCTGTAGTTTTATGAGAAACTTCACAGATGTTATTCGTATTGCGAGTCACTATCGAATCTTTTTTGACTTGTTACACGAAGAGAATTTTTGTAAGTTGTCTACAGAGAATGATGGTTTGGTAGGAAACGGCGCTAGCTTCAAAAAAGACAGTGATACACTACTCTGTCGCCTAAGGGCTTCAAATAAAAAATAAAATAAAATAATACTCTGTCTTTTGGTTGATTGGGTGCAAGAAGGAAAATATGAAATAGCCTGTGTTGGCTAATGGTTGTCCTCCACGTTGCCACTTTGCAGGACCATTTCTTCTCTTCCAATACAAACGAATGCGGTCCTCACAGGCGTTCGGATCCATCCAAACATATTTATATCATAAATTTGAAGTTTAAAAAAAAAAAGTTATTAGTTCTACTCTTACTATTACCTCATCCTCATTTTTCTCCAATATACACCTAGTTAGCCCTTTTATAATTGTAAAATTTAATAATGAATCCAGCTAGCATAATGTTAGTGTCATGACACTAATTCTAAAATTTAATTAGATAGACTTCAAATAATTAATTTAAATCGTTCAAACTAATTTACTTTATGAGTGATACGTTTACATGTAATAAAATTATATTTTGGAGTTATTTCAGTATCAAATTAAGTGGTCAAAAATGTTGAAAAATGAATGCATTAAAATTAACTTAAAAACTTACACATTTGACTGCTTGACATGATACTAAATAAATTCGAAAAATTATAAATTTTATATGTAAACACACATCAGTGTTATTTCAGCCTAGTATGACATCAATGTCATTTCAACCTATATAACACCAACTCTAAAATATTTTGAATCGACTTGAAACGGTAAATCCAAACTAATCAACTTCATTAGTTGTGCATTTACATGTAAAATTTATAATTTTTTGAATTTATTTAGTATCAAGTCAAGCAGTCAAATGTGTGAGTTTTTAAGTTAATTTTAACGCATTTATTTTTCAACATTTTTTACTGCTTGATTTGATACTGAAATTAACTCGAAAATAAAAAATAATTAAATCGGTTTGAATGATCTGAATTAGTCATTTGAAAATCAATTTTGAAGTTGGTGTCATGTGACATTGATATCATACTAGCTGGACTCTTAGGAGCGGAAAAAGAATAAAAATTTGAACAGGACAACAGAAATTGTCAGAGTTCACAAAATTTATTGGTCTGCTTGTTAAATTCATTATTTTTTTTTCTTATCTTAGCTATTTTTTTAGATCTTATTTCTTTACGGAGGCCGGTAATTATTCAGATTTCCAATTCTGATTTTTCTCATGCCTAGATAAAAAGTCTAATCCTTATATATGGTTAAAAAATTGAAGAAATATTTTACTTGAATAACATCGATATATGTATGAATTTACTATATTTTTTTTATTGAATGTGCATTTAATTAATGAGAAAGAAGAAACATAAATAACTAAATAAGTAGTGGTTGACGAGTCTTGGTCTTCCACCCGAAACATCACTTTTTAATCATTACCTTTGCTGCTTTGCAAAAAAGCGTTTGATGCTTTCAATACGAGTTAATAGCAAATTAAGGCATCCTTCTTTATTATATCAAAATTATTTAATTTTTCAAAACGGTTTAGAATAAAAGATGAGAGTTTCAATAGCTCCTACCTTTCATATTTCATCAAACTTCATTTTCAAAGTTAAAACTATCAATCCAAATTGCTCAACGTAATATCTATACTAAAATGTGCTCGGGAAAGAAATTTTATAATTTTTATATTTTTTTTTATAATGTTTAAGATATGTGCAAAATCACTATTTTTTGGACTGTTATTGAACAGTGATTTTCAACCTATCTATAAAAATAGTAAAAAAAATTATAAAATTATAAAATTTGATCCCAAGCATATTTTAGTATTTATATCATGTTGAGCGGCTCTGATTAATAATTTGAACTTTGAAGATAAAAATATAAAAAATGAGGTATGATGAGATTGTTGTGAGCCTGTGAAGCATATTTGAGACCATACATTGAATGACTGTGTATCATGTTTTTGTATTCTCGGAACGAAGCAATACTGTGTCAACACGTCAAAATTTATATATGTGTTGTGTTGTACAACACCAGAGATGAACACATCACGTTTAACAACACATCATGGTTTGATATAATGTACTTCAAAGTGTCATGCTAGTTTTTTTTTTTTATATCTTTGTAATTTTTTACTTTAAAAATGTATGCTAATGTTAAAAAAATCTAAAAAATCTAATAAAAATAAAATAAATAAAATTATATATTTCTTTAATTTCACTTATTATTTACTATTGCAGTACTTATGTTTTGATATAAAATGAGAAAGATACTTCTTAGAGTAATAAAATTAAAAAAATTCTGATAAAATTAAAAAAATTCTAAAACATGCCGTGTTGTACTAGTGTTTAGACGTTCCGTGACAATACTTAGATATGTCGCACTTGTGTCTAGACATGACGTGTTTAAACATGCTAATTTTTTTCAAAAAAAAATGAGGCATAATGCAGCTAAAACATGGTACAAGCAAAAAACCTAAACGAGGGATTTCTGCTCCACGTATGAATCGGCGTTTATCTTCTAAACGTTTTCGTTTACTTAGAACTATACGACGTAAAATACAAAAAGGACTTATTTTTGAAAAAAATATGTCATTCAGTAATATTTAATTGTATTCTATAATAAGAAAATAGCATTTAGGAGGTAATGGAATCCTCCGATTGTTTGGTTTTCAGCTTAGTATTCAAATAGAAAGCAAACAATTACCTTATTGATCTAGGAAACGTTAAAGATCAGTTGTCTATTATTATCTAATTACTTAAATCAAACGATTGAGGAGTCTTTTGGACAAAATCTTATCCAAAGAACATTGGACTGGTTCTGGACCTATAAAATTACACATTGAGCGACACAGCCTCCTCTAGGGCTGCTCATGATTCCAGAGCAATTTGGATTCAATCCGTGTACTAATTAATGGAGTCAAATTGAATCGGAGTTGTTAATTTAGTTTCGAATCAGAAATTTCAATTTGAATTCAATTTGTGGATAACTCGATTCAACTCAAGTTGACTCGTTATTAGTAGATAATACATAGTTTATCAAATTAAAAATTATCTAAACAAAATCTAACAAAATAAATAGTTCACAACTAATAAATCCAAAGGTGCACTATGAGAAAATAAAACATAAGTTTTCTACATTATGTGTTTGAAAAGTGTGACTTTAGAGAAGTAAAAAGTGTGACATGTAACAATATAATGTGAAATCTTTTCTATATATAGAGCTAGGCTAACGCTCTATGACTCATGCGAATTATGATTACATAAATTTCTGCACATGAAGAACTAAAGAAATACCAAAGCTTATTACTGGTATGGCAAGTATTAAGAATATATTAATTAAAAAATCTTATAATAAAATATTAGAGGAAATTGAAAGAAAAAACCATTCTTGTAATTAATTATGGTACGTATCTGTTGCTGGAATGTCACGGGTTTGGGTATCCCTGCTAAGAGGCATTTTGTAAGTGAGATGTTAGTTAATATTGATATTGATTTAGTAGGAATATAAAAACTAAGAAAGAGACTTTCAAGGATAGAACTCTCAATGCTTTAAGTAAATTGGGTTATACAATGTTCTGAAGGGGCAGAAGGAAGAGATTATTGTAGAAATTAATTAATTTTCTCTTGCGCATCTCACTGAAGTTAATGTTTAATGTAGACTAAAGAGATGGCTACCACGAGTTCAGAAAATTTGCGCAACACTACTGGAATTTGATGAAATCGTACTACCAGAGAGCTAAATCGGAATATTTAAGGGGTAATCATAGACATGCTTCTTTCCTCGCTGGATTTTAAATCGTACTACCTTTTGTCTGTACTTCTTCTCTCTTTTTTCTTAAAATATAACAAAATCCGTATGATTTCAAGGTAAATATTATTGCAACTTGGCGCGTGCAGAAGATGAAAAGACTAGCATAGAGATTTTTAGAGCAATGTAAATTCTGATACCCAAGTTTTTTTAATTACTAAATTTTATGTGTTGTGAATATTTTTATCTAGTGTAGTGAAAAATTCCTAGCTATTTACTGTTAACTTATTGTGGTAGATTTTAAATTTTATCACGCTTTAAGATAATTAATTATATCATAGGTCGAAAATTAAGATTTACATGTCCTGTTGCAAGCCCTAATCTTGGATTTCGTATAAGCAGGAATAAAGCTTACGAGAATACCAGCATCATCGATCTGCATGGGCAGCACGTTAAGGAAGGAATTGTTATTCTCAAGAACCAGCTTTTGTCATTCACACACAGAACTTGTAAGTCCAAAATTGTTCTGAATTTCTTAAATATTGTTGTATCAATGTGGCAGGTGACTTAAGCAGCTAGCATTGGTCCACATGCTGAAAATCAATGAAGCACCCGTTATTTTAGGAACACATGCCCTTTTATTTTGTATGTGCATAATTATCTTGTAACACCTGCCCTTTTATTTTGTTGTGCATCTTTATCTTGTAACACCGGCCCTTTTATTTCTCCAAATTGTTCTAATGGTTATAATAGCGTGCTTTTTTAGGTATACTATGTAAGTATTTAAACAATGACATTCGAAACAGTAAAATATTCCTTTCTATATTAAAACAACTTTAGTCCAAATATGATGACACTGTCCGTAGTGTGCATTTCTTCTTCATTTGATGCTTGACACTGTCAATAGCCAAAGATAAAAAAATGTTTTAGAAAGCCAATAAAGTAACAGTAATAAAAAGTGACAAATTTTATGAAGGAGATATGACATGTGTGACAATGACCAAAGTACTTTTTGCATCACAGTTTACCTGACAAGATCAGAAACAATAAGGAGCAACATTAGTATCTTGTATCAACATTGGACATTCCTTCTGTTGGTTCTTTTATCCTTTAATATGATAATTTGTCAAGGTGTGAAGTACCACTAAACGTATAAATATTTTACTGGTATAATTTTAGTGAGTTTGGTACGGATAAGCTTAGAAATCAGGTGGTACCAGTACCTGAGCAGTGTCTAAAATACCACAGTTAGTGATCCTGAAGAAGTGAACAGCCCCGTCTTATTTATATAGAAAAAAAAGAGAAAAAAATATAGAAAATTAAAAAAGAAATGGTTTAGGTTATATAAAAAAAAAATTAATGCAAACAATACACACAAGAGAGTATCCCAAATGTGGCCCACCCTCTCATTGAATCACTCTCTCCCTTGTTTATATTATGCTCAGAAAATATACATATATGAACCTATTATTTAACTCCTTTCTTAGAAATAAGCCCAACAAAAAGCATTCCCCTAGAAATAATATACACAAGTATAAGCTAATGAAATGATAACTAATTACATATCTTTGTCGGAGTGAATTCAATAGGATTATATCCCTCTATTAGAATTTGTATACTACCTCGTAAGGATCCTTTTGTGCTATTTCACTTGAAAATGTTTGTAAGGTAAGAGAACCAATCATACACTCAGTTAACCAAAGTTGTTGTCTAATTCATGCTAAATATTGACAATTAGCACCTTTTAAACTAATAACAACCATGAACTTAATTTTATTAAAAAAAACTAAAGCACAAATATCTCCAGTTTACATTAAGAATAGAAGGAGAGTGAGTCGAAAGAGCAGCTTTGGGTAACCAACAATAAAACTCTCGATCTTTGAGTAACCAACAATCTTAGAACTTTCTTCCTAGCTAACTGTACTAACTCTCATTTCTCTTTAATTATAATTTGTTAACATCTGAAAGTTCATATACACCTTGCTCAAGCTTTGCGAGGTGTTACTGGTATGTGCTAAGAAAGAATATGGCAACTGGTATGTTACTGGTACATCTTGCAACGGCTTATTATTATTTCCTTTTTTTTCATTTTGTTATGAAACAATCTGAAACGGATCGAAAAATTTGTGTTATAATATTAATTTTTTTATTGGTTATGTAACAAAATACCTGAGCTCATTTCCGTTCATCACTTTTTATACTAATGAGTAAATAATTTTTGGGGGAATTTCATGTATCCCCCTCAAAAACCTTGAAATTAGGTATTTCCCCCTCTAAAATTCATAATATCATATTTACCCTTCTAAAGTTAAAAAACTTACAAATTTACCTATTTTTTCATATTTCTAATAAAAACTCATTTTAAATATATAGATTACCTATTTTACCCTTCCCTCTTTTCTTTTTTCTTCTTTCTACTCGTCACAGTGAAATGAAAATCCCAAGTTCTTTATGCACATTCTCTCTCTCTCTCTCTCTCTCTCTCTCTCTCTCTCTCTCTCTTCTTCTATGACCTAACTGCCTAGTGCCTGCTCTGCATTGTTCACTAATCTCTCAATTAGCGACAAGCTGTAGAAGTCAGAAGCTTCTTCATTAATAAGTGCTTTATTATTATTATTTAGTATACTGGTAATTAAATCTTGTAAGACAAATCACTTTGGCATATGATCTATATGTATAAGATATATCACTTGCTCGACTTTACTAGCAAAGCCAACCAGGAGTCTTGTTTTTCATTTGCAAGCTGATTTTAACATTTTAACTGTAATTTAAAGTATAATTTACCTATAAAATTCGATTGCAAGATGTATTGGTATGGTGGTATGCGATTAAGTAATGCAGCATCTGCTTGAACTCTGTTCTAAATTTTATGTCAATTGAATATTAATTCACAGTTATAAAATAACAACAACAAAAATCATATTCTGCATAAATTTTATTAAGATTGATATCATCTCACCAAAAGGGTGGTGGCAAATGCAAAAAGGAACGGGTTCCTATTTTACTTGTACCTGCTGGTACATCTGAAAGAGGAAAAACAAAAATATCTTCTCGGTTACGACAACACCTTCAAAATTTTTGGCGAATAGGATTATCAATGAGGGTAAGATGTTGTTGACTTTCTGCAACATGGGTGGACCCAAGTTACTTGGTACCAATCTGGTACAGATCCTAGAGCTGGGAGGGTGACATCAAGAATTTCCCTTTTACTGTAATATTTTTTTTTACTTGATTATTACTTAGATTTTCATTTTGTTGTGTTGTCAATGAATTACTAGTAGCTTGATGTTTCTAGAATATGATGTATAGATGTTTTGGTACTTTGGTTTTACTTAGTTTGACTTGTACCGGTTTTGGATGTACTAGTACCGTCTACTGGTAAATGGATGAAATACTTATTTTTATTTCAATACATGGTCTAACAGCATTTCAGAGAGAGAAAGAGAGAGAGCATTTCAGAGAGAGAAAGAGAGAGAGCATGCATGTGCATAAAAAACTTGGGATTTCATATCTAGGGGACGAATAGAAAGAAGGAAAAAGAAAAGAGGAAAGGGTAAAATTGGTAATATATATATTTAAAATGAGTTTTTATTAGAAATATGAATAGATGGGTAAATTTGTGAGTTTTTGTACTTTAGAAGGGTAAATATGATATTATGAATTTTAGAGGGGGAAATACGTAATTTCAAGGTTTTAGAGGGGGATACATGAAATTCCCCCATAATTTTTATACCTGAGTAACATTTAGAATTTTCCTATTTCTCTTCTGATGTAGACAATAATGTAACGTGTTAAACATCAGCTAATTTAATGGTATAAACTTGGCTTCAGCGTTCAATTACTGATTAATAATAAATCTATTAAAAATAACTAATAAATACTTTGTTTTTATTATTATTTAACTTTATATAAAATAAATTAATAAAATTATAAATGTTACATCTAAATATATCATTTGTATAGAAATCAGTTTCAACAATTAAGATTCACCATTAAAATTTATCCAGTAAGTGTTTGAGTCAAATGTTTTAATATCTATTTAGAACATGCGACTCCTTTATACGGAGAGCATCACCTTTGCCATTAAAATAAAACTAATTATCATTTATCTGATAAATTTTGAAGACATTGCAGCTAAATATGATAGCACCCTAACCATACTATTTATAACCTTAAATGTTTGTTTTAGTGCATGCAAAAGAACAATGTATTCTCTCTCGTCAACTGGTGAACTCACTTTTAACCCTCTGACGCATGGGTTAATTGAGGAGGTAAAATAAATGCATGGAGGAGATAATTGTGCAGTTGGACAGAGCTACAAGAGCATCTCTATTCATATAATTGTCCGAATTTTTTTTTGTTACCATCTTCTAAAAATTAAATAAACTAAGTTGATATTTGTTCGAGCGCACTGTGAACCGTTCAATTTGTCATGATTCGTGCCGAAAAGAGTACTGCGCTGGAGTCTGGGGAGGATGAGAAGAGTGAGTCCATGGTACTATGCACACAATTTAGTCTGTAATACAGATTAATATTTTTATTTTCAAAATTTTAATGGTCAATCTGAACTGTTCAAAATAATTTTCATATAAATATGTACTTGCAGATCAAATTTTATATTTTTTAGAATTTTTAAGATGAATAGAAAATCATTGTTTTTGGATGGTCCAAAATTTTCAGATCAAGTGATTTTTTACATATCTTAAAGAATAGTAAAAAAAAATTTCAAAAATATAAAATTCAGTCTGCAAGCATATGTTCATATAGAGATCATATTAAACAAATCGAATTGACCATTAAGATTTTGAAAAAGAAAATATTGACCCGTATTACGGATAACCCGTGATATGCATAGTACTAAACACTCACTTGGATGAGAATCTGTATGCTCCAGTGTTCACCTCTACTTTTGGAAACACATATCCTCTGCATTAACTCAAAAGAAAATTTTTTGAGTTAATGCATCTTAGCTGTCTGATTTTAAACGAAATCAATCAAGTTGTAAATTTTAACACAGGAGTTTTTTAATATCAGTGTGGATGTTTGAGATTCATTAACTCAAAAATTCTATTTTGTTAATGCAGAGGATACGCGTTCTACTTTTGGTAATGTCCGGATCCGCTGAGGTAACTCAAAATTTGAGTTTAGATCCGGACCAACCCGGTGGAATGCACTCCCCTTTAATATGTGCTAAACCAGATCGGATGGTCCAGATCTATTATCAAAATTTGAGCTGATATGAATTCCTTTTGATCAGAGCACTGGCTGTTCACCTTCCATTTCTCGTGTCTAATCGTTTCTATTTATTATAAAGGGTAAATTTCCTTTGATCTTAAAATCGTCGCCTGCGGCCTGCCTCTCCAGTAATGCTTTGATCGTTGTAAGAATGTTGTTCGCCGAGCTCCACGGATTGTTACAAAGAATCTCCTTCTAGGTTTTTCTTCTTTTCCCTTTTTTATGCTACGGACCCTTAGTTTCCGTTGATTGTTTTTGTTGTTTTCGAACTGATTAGTAATTTCCGATTAGATTTGTGGCAATTTATGTCTTCTGCAAAGCTCCAGTACTCGAATTTTCTGATACGGGATACCAGTTTATAAATTTTTATGTTAACTTTGCTTACACTTGTAACTCCAAAAGGAAAAATCATTGTTGTATTTGGGATTCAATAAGCTTCATTCCAGAAAGGAAAATAGTGAGCAAAAAGCTACTGAATAGAAATTCAGCAGGGACCACCTGTTGATCTAAAGTTAATTTGGGTACTTGACTTTTGGGGTTAAAATTATATGTTTTGTAAAAGTGAAGGTAGCAAATTATAGTGTACTGTAGAACCCTGGAATCCTAATACATAAGGAATGGTTGGATGGTTGGGTAGAATACTTATCGATGCCATTTGACATTGTAAAGTATCCGAAGAATAATAAAGCATAATATTGTCAAAAGGCCTCCATAAATTTGATTTTATGTGCACACCCCTTCAGATTTATCCTCTTGCTTGCATGTTTGTATTTACCAATCGTATGTGGTTTTTTATCAATTAATTACAAATGAACAAATTTCAATTTTGTGAAGGACACATTGAACTTCATCTGAAAGTTGTGTTCAGCATGAGTAGGTAAGTTAGAATGTGGTCATGTTTTACATGTGAACTTTTGTAGCCTGCTGTATTTACCTTATATTTGTGTCATGTTATTAGTGACCTTTACCAGTAAAGGTTTCTTTACATATAGCTTGAAATTTAATAGCACTTTGTGTTTGTTTGACTGCAGGAAACAAGAGTGAAACCAGAACAACTTGCTCAGATCAACTGAATCTAAAATCTTTTGCATTGCAAAACTTTTCCAAAGCAATGGAAATGAGTAGTTGAATTTAACTTCAAAAGTAATTTAAGGTCCTTTCGAATTTTAGGGCATATCTGGATTCATGGAGCTTCCGACCATAACCTTTGAGGAAGCACATAAAAAAGAAGAGGATTACAGGAATAAACTTAAAATGACCTGGTGTAGGCCTGTAGGCTCAAATTTCCGTCAAGTGCCTATTAGAGTGAGAATCTATTTTGATTTGATTCTCTCATTTCAGTCTCAACGCAATACCCAAGAACTTGTTGATTTTTAATTTCTCTGTTTTGTTGGTTGATGCGAGAATCATTACCACTTTGTTCTTGTGTGAATGAAAATCTGATAGTCTGGAATATATAACAAAATTAATTATAGTTTTGTAATTATGGTAGACTATAAATGGTATCATTTTGGACTCAGCTCTTTGCATAAGAAAGCCAAGTTTAAAAAATAATAAACTGTAGACGAGAGGGAACTTTCTATTTTCCTTGTTTGGGGGCAACCATTGTTTCACCACTTTTCCATAGGGTCTCCTAAAGAACTTAATTTTAAAATAAATATCACCTCTACATGCTTTGATATTTATTTCATTATTTTCTAAATATTGAAGTTTTACCCTCAATTTCTTCCTTCATTCACTCAACCTTCTTAATTTTCAATAAACATTACTATTCCTTACTATTCCATACTATGTGATTTTTCTGAATAAAAAATTACATACAATGCAAGTTTTAAATTTCACTCTTTTTGGTTGTTTCTCTTCTGCTACGAAATATGTTTAAGCACTCCGAGTTAATTTATGAATCCAAAAGATTTGTTCACGTATGTGGTGCCCAAAGCATCATGCATTTCACTTTTTGGTCCTGTTAGATCGAATACTAAATTTGATTTTGAAATATATTACAAGTTCTGTATTTAAGGTCCTATGGTCTCATAGTTGGGATAGAAATCTACATGGAACCTAAATGTGGAATAAGTCTGTTCAAGTTTTAAGGTAGTTCCTACTTTTTGCTCATAATTAGGAGATCCATTCATCCTTGAACCATTTAGGTTATTTTTCTCCATCCTTTTGAAACTTTCTATCTTGGTTCCTGACATGGACCAAACCCTTTATTCAACTTAATTGTTTTCTTTAGCTGACATAATATTTAGGTGCATTTTCTTTACAGAGACATGCAGAAAGACCAAATGTTAAAAATCACAGTATCTAAGGTTTAGGAAAAATAACAAGTAGGGGCCAAGCAGGAAACTCATGTACTTTTGGACTGGATCTTACCTTTCTCAATTCAAAACAAGATAGGGTTGACATAGACCCCAGCCCTGATAATTGCTGAAATTAATGGAATCATGTGCTGGAATGAAACATTACTTTGTGTTAATACGAAATCAGTTCAAGTTGTATGATTCTGTTGATACAATTGTATAATGATTTTTGTTTGTACTCAGTACTATAAGTTCGGTGTATCATTTAAGACATGAGTATTCCAATTCTATATTCTATACCTTCTATAAGTTAAATGGGTTTAATAAAAAGGAGGAAAGAAATGGAAAAGCAAGCTGTGGCTTTTAAATAGTAAATGACAGTTTACTTATAAGCTGAAGATTTTTGAGTAGACAGTCTTTCAGTATATTTGTTCACAGATTCAATGTGTGCTAGATTATTCATAAGTAGAATTTTTGTTTTAATAGAGGCTTGACAGGATTCCACTTGGAACCTCTTGCTTTGGAACCACCAACTAGGTACCCTATAATCTTAAGCTTATAAAATAGTCTGTAGTTAGTAACTTTTATTTTCAATATAAAACATGCCATATTTGGGTTGAGGAATTTTAATTCTCTAAATTTGACCTTCTCACCTCTACTTTTTGACTCTTAGAATATTGTTATTTTAGTCTCAGAAAAACAGTCATGTTGCTTGAATAATGAAACGTCACATTATGGTTTTAAGAGCTAATGTTTCTTCCTGCGCTTCTACCTTTTTCCTTTTCATAAATGCAAACCCTCAATAAGTTACCATACATTGCAGGAAACAACATCTCGTGAGCAGAGATATCCTTTCTGTACAAATGCAGAATCTGGTACCCGGGGGCTTCCTGTACAGTCTCAGCCCCAGATAAGCCCAAACCAAACACCAACTCCTGCACTTCAACCAACCCCAAAACCCAACCAACAACAGAGAAACTGGCCGCCAATGAAACCACGACCGCTGCGTCAGCATAAGCTGCCACCTTATGTCCAGATCAGCCGACCTGCCCAGCCAATGTCATACTGGTATTATTAACAACTTGGGTGGCAAATTGGGTCCTGACAACCAGCCCAAAGCACTCAAATTAGGTTAATAGGCCGCCAACCAAATAGAACAAAACTAGTTGTGTACCCATGTCTTTCTAGATTATGTTAGTTGATCTATCAAGTTTCAACTGTTTATAAACTTTATATGTAGACTGTGTGAAAATTTGGGAGGAGGAGGCGTTCCTCCTAAGAGATCCTACCTTATCATGTTTTCTGCTAAGCAGAAAGTAGGAAACACTATACTTTTAATTTCTCCAGAACTACCCAAAATGCCCTTCCTTTGTTGCTCAGCTATCTCGAGAAAACTGATGGAGGAAGAAAACCTTTTTTTAGATTTCTTGAAAAGAATTGACATTTTTTTAGTGGCTTACTGGACATGCATTATGTTTTTACATGTCTTGGGAACTAGGCATCATCTTGAAGGTCATGCAGGGGAACATATGAAATACTTCTTAATGTTATGGATATACAGCTATATCCATAATTCATTTCACTCTTGAATCCCTGTTTCTCCAGGTGCAAGTTATGCAAGATTGACTGCACAACTGAACAGAATTTCCGGGCCCATATTGGTGGGAAGAAGCATGAGGCTAAGAAGCTCGCAATTCTTGAAGGCAGAAGCAATGCCAGAGGAGAATCAAGTGGGAACCGCAACACGAGAAACAAAAAAGAAAACAGCGATCAGAATGGGAATAAGAATAGAGCGGCTGAATGTGAAGTTGTACAAGAGGGAGAGGCATCAGGGTCGACATCCAGAGCAGCTGGATGTGAAGTTGTACAAGAGGGAGAGGCATCAGGGTCGACATCCAGAGCGGCTGAATGTGAAGTTGTACAAGAGGGAGAGGCATCGAGGTTGACATCGGCCCAAGAAGTTGAATCACCCGTAGAGAGCGCGGGGCCATCTAATAGCTTAGATGAGTTAATTGATTTAACAAATGACGAGTGATTGAGAGAACGAGGGGTGTTATATTTCTGCTGTAATATGATAAAATGTCTAGGTCATTTTATTTGGACATTGTTAATAAAAATTGTAGGTAGAAGTTACTGCATGTTAACCAGCAGTTCAAAACTGTGTTGTTTTCTAGAGAAATTTTATGAGGTAAAATGTAGGTAATGCTCCTTGACAGCAAATGAATTTATATGAGCTAATCATTTCGACGGTCATGATATATTTTTGAATTTAACAATTATGAAGATCGACCGTCTGTGTTCAACAAGCTTTACGACCGTCTAATCCATCTTAAAATTTGTGAGCACGAAAATTGAAGTAAATATGCACGAATTTTAAAGCAAATTGAACTTATTGAACCCTGTGGAACCAAAGTAGGTCCAATGGGCGTCGGACCTACTCTCAAGTCCTGTTTCACATGGCTACCATTTAAACCACCTCAGCATTGCGTATGGGACAAAAGAGCAAGGCATCTAGAAAACATAGGCCCACATAGGACTGCGATGTCAACCACAAAATAATAAAAGCAAGTTGGGTGTGATATTGCGAACAGAAGACTAGCAATGTCAACCACAAAATAATAAAAGCAAGTTGCGTGTTGATATATCTTTTTCTTGCCATCTGTCACATTCTAATTGGGCCACCTAAATTATCTTGTGGCGCAGAATTATATCTGAAGATTATATATACAAAATGTTTCCAGTATTATTGAGCTCTCTTCACCAACATTAGTAACACAGAATAGACATAACACAAGCAATGGAGGCATCTTGTTTCTCCCCCTCGAAATCTTTCGGCAAAATCTTGTATCCGACTCCAAACCTGAAGCCTAAAATTTATAAACCCAAAAGAATGTTTTCTCCGAGTATCACCCGTAGGTCCTAAATTTTCTTCATTCATATGATGTGCTTGTTTTTTTTTTTTTTTAACAAATTTCATTCATGTGATGTGCATATTTTTTTCTTTAAACAATAGCATCATGTGCTTGTACATACAGCAACTGTAAGCTACTTGTGATTCTTTTTCTTCTCTCTTTTTTGGAAACAATAAGGATTTTTATGTATACATTCAAAACTAATGTTTATTATATATGGTTCCTTCATTTTGCCACTTGGTATTTAAAAATGCGATATTCGGCTCGCTAAGCAACTCTAGAAGTGTTTTTTTTTTTTGAAATTCAACTCTAGAAGAAGTGTTATACTTGGTGTAACAAGGAAATATTGTTTTTTTAGGTTGCAGTGTTGGAGGCGAATCAACTGGCGCTAGCACCGATTCAACAATTCAGTCAGACTGGCGGTCATTTCGTGCGAGATTAGTAGCAAATGAGCATGTATTGAACCAACCGAGCCGTACAACACCCCTATCGATGGACTTCACAAATCAAGCTCTACCACCACCCAAGCTGGACCACAAATGGGCCCATTCTCTGCATGAGCCCGAAAAAGGTTGCTTACTTGTCGCAACCGACAAGCTGGACGGAGTCCACATATTTGAAAGAACTGTCATACTTCTGCTCTCTATGGGCCCATTTGGCCCAATGGGTGTAATCCTTAACAGGCCGTCACTTATGTCGATAAAAGAAACCCGGTCTGTTAGCTTGGATGCAGCCGGCACGTTCTCGAGCCGGCCTTTGTTCTTTGGTGGGCCATTGGAGGAAGGAATATTTTTGGTGGGTCCAGAAAAAACAGATGGTCCTATCGGCAAGATAGGCGTTTTTGAGGAGGTGATGAAGGGGTTGTATTACGGGACGAAAGAGAGCGTGGGATGCGCGGCGGAGATGGTAAAGAGAGATGTGGTGGGGGTTGAAGAATTCAGATTCTTTGATGGGTACTGTGGATGGGACCGAGAGAAACTGCGAGCGGAAGTTCGAGCCGGGTTTTGGAAAGTGGTTGCATGTAGCCCAAGTGTCATTGGGCCCGCCTGTGCCGAGCAAGGTGGGCTCTGGGAAGAGGTCTTGGGCCTAGTTGGGGAGAGGAAAGTTTGGTAAAATATGAAAAAAAGAAACCATTACTGGTGATTATATGTTTGTTCCTAATTGGAAATTAAGCTCCATAATTTCCATTGATGTAGATATTTGATTCAAATTTTACAATTTTACTATGCTTGTAAAGAAGTGAACTGTTTGAAAGGGAGCATATGGCGCCTGACCAACTGGAAAACCAACTCATGTTATTAGATCATTAAATTTCAAAACTTTTTATGTTTGTTCATCTTACACATTTTGAAACAAACATTTTGCTTTCTTTTGTATCTTTGTTTTGACGTGGATGTAACTGAATTGAACATTGAAATGCTATGTTTAGCTTTGAACAATGAATTGCAATTTTGTAAATCCAACTATGGATGTTTTCGCTGAGATTCATTGGATTGTAATAGAGAAAATAAAACTATGGTTTTAGTCCTCTTCTATCTAAGGAAAAAACAAGAGAAAAATAAAATGATACAACTGTCAAGCATTTTTTATTTTTTTATTCCCCTGGTATGCAACTGGTGTCAGGTGTCCCAGTCTGCCGATATTAATATTTAATTTATCCAACCAGAAAATGCTATCCAATTCCGAAGCTTTTGCAAAACAAAGCCCAATTTAGAAGAAAAAAAATGACAGAAAAACTGGTTCATGGTTGGTTTCTAACCTTAAAAAAAAAGTTGCACAGGCAACATGAAATAGGTGGATACTGTGGTGGCTCCAATGCATCCATCTCTCACCACACAAGTACCATATGCAAAACGGTTCTAGAAAGAAGAAACTTATTCTTTTCTATGTCCTATCCCCCAAATCTTTGTCTTCTCAAATTTTAATTTGAGGGATAAATTATCTCACATTTATCCATTTTTCAATCTCATTTCTGCAAACATCATTATAAATTTTCACCATAGAATATGATCGTTTCTCGTAATACCCACATACCTCATCACTGAGGAACCCCCAATCGCAAGAGCAACAAAAGCACATCTTGTTCAGCTCACGGGTGGAGTTCAATTTGACAGTTCTATAGTATTTTCTACTAAATTGTTTATAGAAATTTATCAATAAACACAAACAAAAAAAAAATAATAAATGGGGTCAATTAAATAAGTGGCTCTGCTTCTGGTTCAGCTCCTGCTTTCGTTCCTCTTGGATACGTTCAAAGGCTCAAGAATATCCAGTTGAACTCCAGGGCAAATGCCGCAATATTATGAGCCAGCACTAATCTGATTTTGGTTTTGACCTGTCGAGTTATGCGAGAAATTTTGATGATGGAGGAGAAACAGCTAGAGAGAGCGAAGAGGAATTCGCTTATAAGTGTTTTTCAGCAAGGCTTCCTCTGTCATCTCAGTTGCGGCCGTCACCTATGTTGGCACAGAGCCAGAAGGACGATGCCGAGAGAGAGGATTGGCAGAGTTGTTCCATTGCTTGAAAAGCTCAAAACGAAGGGCAAAAGTCCGTTGATTGGATTGAATTCGGTTTGAATTTCTTTCAAATTTTGAACCTTGTGATTTTTGTAACTTTGTACTTTCATTGTTTGCCTTCATGGGTTTGGTTGGTTATCACTTATCAGTAAAAGAACATGAACATAGAACCTGAAAGAAATAGTTCTTTTTCATGTACTCTTTTCGTTTTTCACATATAAACTTAAGTAAAAAAAAGCTACTCATTTATTATCAAATAAGAAAATGAACATTTAATATTGTGTCACCTGAACTTTTAAATGATCGTTCTCTTTATCTTGTTAAAGATGTTAGCTTATGGTAAGTCTGTCAACACAGGCGCTCGAACAATTCATTACACAGCACCACGTCAATTATAAAAAGCCAACATAGACCTTTAAAGGGGGACTAGAAAGGTAACTCGAAACCAATCATAAATCCATTACAATTATATCATTTTGCATTTCGCATACCAAACATTGCATTAAACTTTTAGCAGTTGATACGATTAAACGTCCCAACACCCAGACAAAGGTAGAAACCAGCCGGTGCATAGTAAGTTACTGATTTATCAGTATTTGCATTTTCTTTTCTTTTTTGCCCTTTTCTCTTCGCTAATTTCAGAACAAGACTTCAAGTCTTTAATTGAGCCTAATTAATAGGCACAATTTAAAAAAATAAAAAAATATAAACCCTGGCTTTGGAATTTGCAAAGAACTCGCAAATTTCTCTTTAATGCTATTTAAAAAAAGAAGTAATTTTTCTTCAAAAAAAAATTATATTAAGCAAAAAAGAAACTCATTGTAACTCAGAAAAATAGAATGGAGTGCAAATCTATTATTGTGCCTCCACCAGGCCTTGAGTGCGAGAAGCCTTCTTCGGGCCCTTAACTGCCTTGGGAGAAGCTTCCTTCAATTCTTCTTCGGTCTTGATTTCAATTTTAGCAAATATGGGTTTTGGATCCATCATTTTCTGCCCTGCTTGAAGCCTTCCCCACTTTGTATCAGCCTGGAAAACAAGGAATGCCACAAATTAACTATACAAATTTAATAATAAAAACTACACCAGTGAATATGACCACCAGGGTTATATCGATGCTACTATTTAAGCAAGACTCAAAAAGGTTTTACAGAGAGGACATGGGTTCATCTTGGTACCAAAAGGAAAAAAAGAAAAAAGAAAAAAAATCCACCAGGAATTATGGCGGTTAGGGCTGGGTTCATGCTAGGATGAAATACGAGAAAGGTTGTCTTGGTAACATGACCACCACTGTCATTTTCTGCTACCAGCAGACGAAGGGGAAAACATGAATGGAATATTCAGTATACCCATGTAATTGATTTAAATTGATCCTCTGTGAAACCAAGTTGTGCGTAAATTCGTGCACACAAACTAGGAGCTACTGGAGACAGTGCGACAGCCATAATTCTTAGAGCCTCCAGTATTACCACAAGATCCTGACATATACAAGTGCAGAAAAATATCAATAATTAATACATTTAACATAAATTAAATGATAATAACAACAATAATAATATTATCAACAATCATTTCAAATTTGAATAAATGATAAACAAAATAAAAAATTATGCACAAGACTTCAGTTTTGGTATTGTGTCAATAGGGGTCTGTGTTTCAATACAAGGATAGATTTCATTTATTGTGGATGAGTGTGTGCGCGCATGCACACGCGCTTCTGGTCACAAAAAGAATACAGTCAGATAGAAAAATAAGATAGTTCTGTCCTGCAAAGTATAAGAATTCAAAAGAAAGAGGGGAAGGGAACATGTAGTTTGCACATATTTTGGACATAGGTTGGTGCCGCACATGAAACACTTGTATCACTCCTATTTCATTGCAGGTTCATGTGAGATAAATGATGCAAATTAGGTAAACTATCCCCAAAATATATGCATGCAATTCTTTTGTATTTACCTTTGCTGCCATTTCAGCGATTTCCCCACCTTTCTTAAAACAAGACCATGGGGCGCGGTCATCAATATACAAATTACCGGCATTTCCAATATCCAACACCGACTCGCACGCAGATGAAAATGCAAGGTTTTCATAATGGTACCTTGCCATTTCCACCTACAAATTTATAAAAAAAATCAGAACATATTGTTTCTGGCCAATGACTATAATAATCAAACTCTCTGCCAAGGTAATTTGTTAATGATAGGCCTAAGCTCTCTGTCCATCAAATTTCAAGAAAACTATACTTTTTACTCACTGATTTTTCAACTGTATCTTTGAAACCATTTCCTTCCACTGCTTCAATTGAATCAAAAAGCAATGCAGATTCACAGTTCTTCTTTAGAAGCCCAAGTGTGCGATTGAGAAGATTACCTGTATGGACACAATACATCATGTATAAAATTTAAAGAAGATTATATCTCTTCTACAAATTGCACCAGTATTAACCATAATTGCAAACAATACCCAAATATTTCTTACTGTTGCAATTACCACCGAACTTCATGAGTTTCAAAAAGCTACTAAAAATGACTAATTTAGAGTTAAGCAGAGAAAAAATGGTTTAATTAGTCCCTCATTTTGTAATTTGAACTCGACTATTAGTAACTGATTCAGGGAAACTTGAAAATCAACATTTTAATTTTCACAGGTTGAATGTCTAATACAATTTGGATTTTAAATGAAGCTTCGTAGGGGCGAAGGAGAATTTGCTAAATTTTACAGAGAATGTGTACCTTTGCTTTTGCCTTGATATTACAGACTAGTGTTATTTTCCATTTAATCCAGAAAATTTAGTTACTAAGATTGATTTCCCATACAAAAAGGAAGAAAAAACAAAATCCACAACTGGGTGATTGAGATGATGTACCTATTGTGTTAGCAAGATGTGCATTGACTATATTGATAAAACGCTCCTCTGAATAGTCACCATCATTGCCAAACTCCACTTCTCGTAAAAAGAAATACCTGACAGCATCAGCTCCAAATCTGTTGACCAGTTCAGTCGGCTCAAGTGTATTTCCTAGTGATTTTCCCATTTTCAAACCATCCTATAATTTTCATGAGAAGAAGAATACTTCTAAATAAGCTACCATGAAAGACATCATTTCAACAAATAAGGAGGGGTCTAAAATTGACATACTTTAGTCAAGAAACCATGGCCAAATACCATCTTTGGGACATCCAATCCAGCAGACATCAGCATAGCAGGCCAATAAACTGCATGGAACCGCAATATATCCTGTACATTTTTTAATAAAACAAAACCAGTAGTGCCAATATTTATTGTAAATTTAGATGACAAAAATATAATCATGAACATGACTAAAATGATCAAATATCACAAAGAAAAGTCCTAAAACAAAAACAACAAGAACTATCTGACAAATCAATAGGCTGACATCTTTTCCCAGGAATTTTTAGAAGTGTTACAGCAGAGGGCACAAACATAATTTTAAGTAGCAAGATGATACCTTTCCTATCAAGTGCAAGGAGGCTGGCCAGCCAGAACTAACAGCTTTCTGCAAATTTGGTTTCTCTCCATCCTCCAACAGTGCTGAAATATATCTAGGAAATATAGTAATGGTGCCAAAATAAGTTATCTATATGTATGTAAGAGATTGTAAACTAATCATTGCGTCGTCAAAACAGACTCCAAGTTTTGGTGGGCTAATTGAACTGATTTACCGTCTGGTCCTGGTATGACTAATTAGTTTATTCAATTAAGTTACAACAAACTAGGAGCAATTGATCATCTTACAGGCATGTTTTCACAGGCTGACCAATGTTGGTTTAAGCAAATTTGCTAAACTAAAAATCATACAAACTGGTATGGTCATAAACTTCAGCTTAACAGCTAGAATTGCATGCTTTGCTTTAAGTAACATGTACATGAAAAAAAACATTACCCAAGTAAAGCGTCAAACCAAACATAAATTGTTTGTTTAGTGTCATTTGGAACAGGTATACCCCACTCGACAGAGGCGCGGGATATAGAGAAGTCCCTCAATCCACTCTTAATCCAGCCTTGCA
Organism: Carex cristatella; assembly: GCA_024447775.1. NCBI lineage: Eukaryota > Viridiplantae > Streptophyta > Magnoliopsida > Poales > Cyperaceae > Carex > Carex cristatella. The sequence goes on along the minus strand of JAJHPF010000029.1, from coordinate 3,412,789 downwards.
CCTACAACTGATGTCTCAGTCATGAAGTTAACTCAAAATAATTTTATAAGATTAAATTTTTTATAAGGGTTCAGAGTAAAACTTTCAGAATTTATTAAATGCTCATAAGGGAGCTATCCGACCACAAACCAATAGTATTATTTATATTATGGGTTAGCATGTCAGCAGAATAAATTAGCGTACTAGCAGACGATACCATACCTTTCTGTCATTTCCAGAAAACATTCTACTGATAAAATATGGAAAACAAATTAGAAGTCATGAAATTATGACAATGGTTCATGGTGTTTATAAAAACAAGAGCCATTTCTCACATAGGCAACTATTGTATGACATATTTTACTGGCTACAAATGACACCCTGTTCAGTAAAAATTATGACCAAGTGCCCCAGACTTTGTTCAACTAACTTCGATAACTTGATTTTGTCAACATTTAACAGAAACATTCTTTGCTATCAACTAATTAAATGGTTTGCTGTTTCCAACATAAATGGTTGGCTAGGATTTGCAATAGCAATGTCAGTCTAACTTTCAAAAAGAAAAGTAATTAAACATAGTAATAGAAGCAAAAATAAAACTGAGATGCTTCACCTCGTTCAACCGAAATGATGGCTTCACAAATTCAGGATTATTCATCAATAACTCCTCCAACTTTGATTGATATTTTGACAAGGCAAAGAAATAATTGTCTTCTTTTCTCAGTAAGCAGGGTTTTTGGTGCACCGGGCAGCATTTATTCTCAGTTAGTTCTTTCTCATCCTGTATATAGATTCATAAATTAAAAGAAAATTTTCACAGAGAACCCAATAACATCCCAAAAGTATCATTTATAACCCTGCAAAACCAGATAATATTCCTTACTACTTATCTTCCTAAAAACTTGCCCAAACTAGCATCTTTTCTGAAACATTTATCCACATGTGTGGTAAGGAAAAAAGTGATATTCCGAGTATCTTTTTGTTCTTATAGATCATATTTACCATTTTTACAGGTGCATCTAAGATATTGGCTTTTCCTATGCTACACATGAAATTTCTGATTTTGAATCGTAAATTCCTGAAAGTTCCCTCTCTTGTAACAATCTAACTTCATTGCAGAATTATTGAGAGATATCAGAGAAAACTCTAAAGGAAAAGCACCTTATACTCTTCACAATTGACACAGTAAAGTCCTTCATAATCAGCTCTGTAGATATCGCCACTATCAAGAACCCTTGCATAGAATTCGTTAACAACTGTTTCGTGTTTCGGATCAGTGGTCCGGATAAACTCATTGTACTCTATTTGAAGCTACAAGCAAACATAACAGAACATATCATTAATTTGCACTCTTCAAGTATATTAGAATAAGAAGAAAACAAGTTAACAAACTCACATCAGACCAAAGTGTACGATAAGCTTGCGATATAACATCGCAGTGCTCTTTAGGGCTTTTATTATTGGCTTCAGCTGCTGATGCTATTTTCTCGCCATGCTCATCAGTTCCAGTTATAAATATAACATTCTTACCTAGCAGCCTCTGAAAAGGAAAATATGAACAGAGAAGATAAAAAATATGTTAGCTTTCCAAATTAGCAGATGTTTCGTGTTGCTCCTGAAGGATCTCAAAGCACAATGTAATTCCTGTAAAACAAGTATCAGGCACAACCCCACTGAACAATGTATGGCTCTCTTAATTTGTTCGAGGGTTTAATAAGCTAAGCCCCTTTTTAGAAAAGATTGTGTATCATTTCAGTAATATGATGCAGAGAATAGAGGGGTGGGGTTTTACAGGTACATCTATGATATCTACTAATATTGCATGGATAGATATGTTTCCATTTTGTATTCCAGCAAGGTAATACACCGCACAAGAACTTGCCACTTCAAAATTATATTTATGAGTAACTTAACTGAGATGAGAGGAAAATTGATATTACAATCATAAAAATGGGAAAATTAGCCGAGCTGAACCTGAAATCGAGCAGTGGCGTCAGCGGCAATTGTGGTGTAGGCACTTCCCATGTGAGGCGGCGCATTGACGTAGTAGAGAGGCGTGGTGAGGACGAAAGAGTCGGAATTTGTGGAGCCCTTGGAATCGTCCGTACAAGCTCGGTGATGGCAGCGGCGGCGAGAGGAGGAGAAGGATAAGGATAAGGGGCCCACATGGAAATGGTTGGACAGTAGAATTCTGTGGGCCCTTGAGGCAAGAGAAGATAGCGATGGGATAGCGTACAAACCAGGAGGTGGAGAAAACAGCGCTCTCGCAGCCATTAGAGTAGAAGGGATTGGAGAAAGAAATGAAAACACTGTTGCTCTTCGTTTGGGGATAGATGATGAGGCTGTCACTGTGTGATTGTTGGACATCTAGGCCTAGCCCAAGTTTGACACGGGCCTAATGGCCATGGTTTTAAGGGGCTTTTTGGGCTTTTATGAAAAATGTAATATCTATTATTTTGTTCCTTGAAAGAAATTGGAGCTTAAGTATTTATCAAGGGAGAGGGGGTGTTGGATGCCCATCGGATCAAACTCGGTTCGATGGGTGGTTTTTACCGTCCGATTCACTTCAAAATATGTGCACATTACTTTAATTTCCATGTTGTTTGCTTTAATATCCGTGTACACAGATTTTGAAGTGAATCAGACGGTAAAAATCACCTATCGAACCGAGTTTGGTCCGATGGGCATCGGACACCCCCCCCCCTCTCCCATTTATCAAAGAACAAAACAGGCAATATTTTGTACATTACAGTCCATTCTAAACTTTTATTAGCTGCTAGCCTGCTAACAAGCGTAGGCAAACGTACCGGAATGTGCTGTTTATTTGTACATTCTGTACCGGTCCGAATTAAAAGGGAAATTTGTTTTGGTAGAAAATTACGAAAATGAAGCGAGGGAAATAGAAAGAGTACATAGATTGTATTATTGATAGAAATATCAGTACAAATTCTACCGGTTCTATAAATCAAAAGACTTTAGACCGGTAGAATTTCTACCGTTCCTAACACAAAATTTGTAATTTTAAGAATTTGGGGCGAAACAAAAAAATGAACGGTACAGATTAGTTACATCCAGATCAAATTCAATCTGGTGCATAGAATATATAGGGACTTCGTATCCAGATTCATGCCAACTTAACTTAAGAACTGTCTGGATCTATTCATTGCACCTCAGGAATTGCACTCTATGTGAATTGTAATAATTTCCCCTTTTTATTGTTTGAACAAGAAAGAGAATCTGCATTTTATTTTGATTATTTTAATTGAGGTGCAATGAATGGAGTGCAATCTCCGAGGTGCAATGAATAGATCCGGACTGTTCTTAAGTTGGCACGATTCTGAATACGAAGTCCCTATATATTCTATGCACCATATTGAATTTGATCTACATGGAACTAATCTGTACCACTCATTTTTTTATTTCTGTTCCTATATGTTAAGTACTCTTTCTATTTTGCTCGTTTCATTTTCGTAATTTTCTACCAAAAAAAATTTCCTGAATTAAAACCATCTGACGAGAATACGGACAAAAATCACAAAGCTGTTGCGATGCGACAGAGCGAACAGTAGTCCTGCTGCGTGTGCATGTGTTTTAGAGAGAGAGAGACTCGGCCGTGCTTTATAATTTATTATATGGACCACAGGCAGCGCAGCTTGGCCGAGAAAAGCAAGAGAAATGAATGAGCATCTAGCCATGCATCAACTAATCTTCTCGTTTTTGTACGGATCTGTAAATGCCATGTCTTCTTTCAAAATGCATCCCCGGGGTGGGGATGAAATCTGAATCACGTGCTGGGTGGATAGAATGGATGAACAAGCCAAACAAACAGTAACATACAATACAATCCAAGTGTGAAGTCGCTGTTCTTTGACTCCTGTCCTCATCCTCAAGAGAGAAACAAAATATCATTTAGAATGTTATCAGTCAGAAATCACGAGCTTCACCAATTGATGTACCAAATGGTGTAGGAAAGTATTTATGAAAAAACACATGGATTAATTCATGTCCGAATCCGATGCTTTCTACAGCCTTTCAAAGCAGTAAATGTAGAGGGCAGTTTGTATCCGATGAATTTGCATCTAATTAATTTTATAACCGTTGGATCTGCTTTAAAATCCGTATGCATGAATATTAAAGCAGGTGAACACATATATTAAAGCACTGGGCACAGATTTTAATTGCGATTCGGATGGTCATGGAATATGATGGGCATCGGACCCAAACTGTTCCCGTAAATGTAACCTCAACATTTTCACTAAAATTTGCTCCCCATAAATTCTAAACATTTTTAATTTGTTTTAGTTAGGTCAGTTAATTTAGAAAATCTAAGTTTGTAATGACCGATACTTTTTGCTAAAAAAATTGATTTCAACACTATTTCAATCTCAGTATAAATAATAATATCCAAACCCTAATATTTCTTATACAACCATTAATTATTGACAGTCTGATAATGGACGTTAAACTAATATTTTATGTATTTAATTTAGTAACTTCAGCTGTATTTTAATAATAAAAGAGAGTGCAGAATAAATTTCTTCATGTCATAGTAAATATTTTTTTTTTCCATTTTGTGGAGCTTTAGTATGATGATCATGCCATGTGTTTTACTTTTACTGTTAAATATACGCAACGGGAAAATATCGTATAGTGTTGTTTACAAGTTAGATTTATAAAAAAATATATGTAATTATCAAGCGTGCAATATTTCTAATTAGAGAATAACCTGCCAAATTCAACAAATTCGAACGAGCCATCTGATCCGACCTCAAAATAATAATTTTAAAGTTTATATGTTTAGATATGATTTGAGTTTAATTAAATAAACAAGTATACAAGAATTTTAAAAATTTAACATTTTGAAGTTTCAAATAAAATAACAAAAATGACTGCTTCGCTGATTATTTATTTTAATCTTAACGATATGTAAACAGAAATGTTAAAAAAAAAATTAAAATCCAACATGATGAGTATGAATGTATGATATATGTGATTTATATGTAGTGTTTATAATTAGAAAATATGTACTATTGACTTAAATTTTTAAGAATTCGAAATTAATAGTTTTGTATGCATAATGAAATAATATTCGACTTGTTCGAGTTTTGATTATTATATTATGTATATGGTGAATAACTAATCTATAAATTTATTTTTTAATGTCAATCTCATTTGAATATATTCTAACATCTTTTAAATGTTATTCTCGAGAATTGAACATGCTTCTTTTTGAAAGAGAGACAAGAGCTAATATCACTAGGCGGTTCGATCATTTTTTCTAAATAAATATGGTATTTTGCATAGCACCACAATATTGATACTTCGTGTTTAAGTTTTAATTTTTAAAATTCCCGCAGCCGATCCAAACAGTCTATCATAATCTACCTATTAACGTTTTGTTGAAAATTTTATATTTTTAAATTCTTCTACTATTTTTTTTTATAAGATGAAAACAATCGCTACCGAACAGTTTAACTTTTTTTTTTTAAAATAGATAAATTATCTCTCTGTATAGAAAAATCAGTAAAGGAATCTAATAAATATATTATTTTATTTCCTCAATATTTCAATATGTGGATTTCTACCGAACAACAAAAATCATTCAAGCGAATTGAGAATCAACATAATATATCTTTAATTGTGCTTAATTATATGCAATTTCAACATCCATAATAAATAAACAATGGCACGAGAATTACATTAATGTGAAAGCGATATGTTTTCCTTTCTATCTAAAAAGGTAATAAAAAGTTAACAAGTAATATAAGATTTAATTTCTAACAGAACTTCAATTGGTAGATCACATTATGTGGTCCGTATTAATTAATAATTGTTAGATTTCCAACATCAAAACTGAAACCTAAAATCTAGACACTTTTTTGGAAGGACTGGCACGAAGTCACAAACACACGAGAATACTCACTGTTATGATTCACAGAAGTCAATTTGCACCGGTTACATACAAAATAAGCTCTGCAATTCTCGTAGATTTTATGGTTTTGCGTGCCTCACAATTCGGTTTTTTGTGCCTTATTCAGTAAGGCGAATAGTGTTTGTTTTTATTCTTTAAATTTAGTTCCGTCATATCTTAACCCACTACACAAAGAGCATCAGAGTAACTGGCACCGTATAACTGGGTAACTTATCTTTGCATCTGTGATTCCGTGTGACTCCTCTGTACGGATAATTGTATTGGTCCTTAATTTCTTATTAAGTCAACCATACTTTGATGAGTTTGATCCACCGCCGCATTCAGAGTAATACGAACAAAAAAAATTGATTGTGCATTAATGTTCATTGTAGTCTTACGCGAAGACTGAGAGCAGCTAGAGTTATAAAAACGGGCAGGGCAGGACGGGTAGGGCACGGGCCGGGTCATCACGGGCAATTTTTTGAAAAATTATGCCCTGATCGTTTAATGCCCGTGCCCGTCACGAGCGCGGGGGCAGGACGGGCAGGGCTTTTTTTTTTTCTGTTTTTTTTTTATAAATCCAAATTTATACCAATAAATTATAAATCCAAATTCATACCAATTTAAATTTATTTGACATGGTTGTAACTCGATAATTTTTGTTATAATAAAATATAAATTAAAAATTTCTTAAATCAATTATTTTAAAAATAATTAAGCTCTTATTTTAAAACAATAGATTAAAAAATAAAAGTTACTCTCCTCTTTTATTCCAGGCTTGGGACCGGCTATGTAAAATAACATAGGAAAAGTTCTAACTTTTTTTTTGTTAGTAATTTTTTGTTAAAATGAATAATTTAAAAACTAATTGAAATGTTTAGAATTTTATAATTTAAAAAATAACCATAAAGATTAAAGATGTTAGAAATATATACCGACACTATTTATCTAGAAGTTCACATTCCTATACCATTGTTCGCTCTCTTCCTCACCATCTGAATCCGAATTAGCCTCGCCAGTACCGCTCTCTTCAGTGTTGGCTTCGGGTGATGATTGTTGTTGAGGCAGATGTTGCGTGCGCTCTTCAAAGATCAATCCAGTCTTTTAAGCACACAAGTCTCTCAAAGACATGTGGACCCAACTTACTTGCGTTTATCGGAGAGGATCCTGTTCGCCGAACTAAAACAACTTTCGGAAGGGACGTTGACACCGGCACGGCAAATACATCACGGGCCATCATCGCAAAGATTGGATAGATCCTTGCATGCCTCCTCCACCACCCAACGACGTCAACATTTTCAGGTTCATTGAGCATCGCCATATAGCTCAATATCTCGTTTGTGGATGTGTGCGGTTGGCTCTCCGACTGAAAATCTGCTAACAATCCACCACTGCTAGTGCTCCTAGAAGTGGAACTATTAAAAAATAAAAATAAAAATTAGCGGACAAATAATGTAGATATTATAAATAACCTTTCTAATTGCTCCCATTCTCCGTTGGTGAGTTCCAATACCAATACCTCGGGGATTGAGCCTCTCAAAGCCTCCCCTATGACAGCTTTGTAAGGAAGACATTGGTGTAACATCCTATAGGTAGAGTTCCAACGGGTATCTATATCCCAAGGTACTTTCAACTTGCTCATATTATAGTGGACACATAATCTCGCAAACCGTTGTTTTCTTTCTTGGTTCGAAACAATGTGGTTGAGAGCATCTTTAAATTTAATTATCAATAGCTTTACAGCTTCTGTTTTAAGACCCGCCTTCATGACGAGGTTAAGTATGTGGCAAGTACACTTTTGGTGAAACATTTCACCGTTCATAATCGGGTTTAGTGACCATTTAAAAATCTCAATGGAAGCTATGTTGTTGCTAGCATTATCGAATGAGATAGAAAAAACCTTATTATCCATATTCCTCTTAAGGTTGTACTCTTTTAAAACGCCAATAATTGATTTAAAAATTACATTTGCAGTGTGCGGGGATTCCAACACTCGAAAACCTAATATCCTCTTTTGTAATACCCAATTATCATCCATCCAATGCCCGGTAATACAAGAGTACCCGAGTCCATGTTTACCAGCAGTCCATATATCGGAGGTAATTGACACCTTATTGTTTTGGTATGCAAATATAGCTTTCAGATCATTTTGTCTGCTAGTAAACTGGTTTTTTATTTCACTACTCATTTTGTTATGATGAATCCTCTTGTACATTGGTTGAGCACACCCCCGAATGACCAACCGGGCAAAACTCAGGCAACCACCCATACTTATTGGTTGTTATTTATGGGTAATGTACCGAGCCAATTCACTAGGCATTTTTGATTCATCGAATTTTGGGTTGGTTCTTGTACCATCCGCGTTCAATAGGGTTTGGATTTGTCTCGATCCAACATTTTCACTTGGTTGTTCACCCTTTTTTTCGTGCATTTCGGCATGTCTCTTAAAGCTATTCATACCGTGGGCTTTTTTATACACAGCAGTCATGGTACATTTGTTTACCTTATATTGTAGATATTGCATAGTGCCCTCCGCACTTCTTGTCCAATCGTAGTATTTCAACCACAGTTTATTGTATTCGGGCCATTTTTTAGCCTTCTTTCCTGCTGGTTGTTGCGGGGGCACTTCTTCTGTCGACGGAGGGACATCTTCTTCTTGAATTTCAATGACACTTGTCGAAGGAGTACCTCCTACAGGGGCAGTGTCCGTGAATTGACTCGATGCTACAGAAGAAGTGCCTCCATATGCATATGGTGGTATCGGTTCATGTGCTTCTTGTGGAATAAACATGTTTGGATCATTTGAAGTATAATACGGTGTGGTCATTTGAGGGGGTTGTTGACAATTTAAATCTAGCATTTGGTCCCTTCTGTGATAATTTTGTGGATAATTAGGTGGATAATTAGATGGTGGCATTTGGGAGGAACTGGGTCGATAATTGGGTTGATAATTGGATTGATAATTGGATGGATTGATAACAGGGCCAAAAAGATCCGTCGACAATCTTTCGATTTGTTCTTCCACCGATTCGCAATGAGGAGTTGTCATTTTTTAAATCTATTAAAAAAAATAAAATCCGAAATTTATATTCAAAACAAATAAATCTAATTACTTCACATTTCAAAAAAAACAAATCTAACCTATATTTTTGAACCTATTAAAAATAAATCCGAATTTCAAAATAAAATATAACATATTCTAAAATAAATCTAATTACTTCACATGTAAAAAAAAACAAATCTAACCTATTTTTTTGACCTATTAAAAATAAATCCGAATTTCAAAATAAAATATAACATATTCTAAAATAAATCTAATTACTTCACATTTCAAAAAAACAAATCTAACCTATTTTTTTGACCTATTAAAAATAAATCCGAATTTCAAAATAAAATATAACATATTCTAAAATAAATCTAATTACTTCACATTTCAAAAAAACAAATCTAACCTATTTTTTTGACCTATTAAAAATAAATCCGAATTTCAAAATAAAATATAACATATTCTAAAATAAATCTAATTACTTCACATTTAAAAAAAAAACAAATCTAACCTATTTTTTTGACCTATTAAAAATAAATCCGAATTTCAAAATAAAATATAACATATTCTAAAATAAATCTAATTACTTCACATTTCAAAAAAACAAATCTAACCTATTTTTTTGAACCTATTAAAAATAAATCCGAATTTCAAAATAAAATATAACATATTCTAAAATAAATCTCATTACTTCACATTTCAAAAAAATAAATCTAACCTATTTTTTTGACCTATTAAAAATAAATCCGAATTTCAAAATAAAATATAACATATTCTAAAATAAATCTAATTACTTCACATTTCAAAAAAACAAATCTAACCTATTTTTTTGAACCTATAAAAATAAATCCGAATTTTAATCTAACAAAATGTAATCTAACAAAAATTAATGTTACCTTTTTAATTTCGCAGGAAAATCTTTGAGAATACCCTCGTAATTCCGTTTGCGTGTTTGCGTATTTGTTAAGCAGCTATATTTTTTTTTAACAATAAAATTAAAATTGGAGAATAATAAAAATATTGAGATTGAGATTGAGAGTGAGAGAATGAGAGATGAAAATATTTAGAGAGATGTGAAAATTTGTAAGGAATGGGTGTATATTTATAGAATTTTGTTTGGAGGGATTAAAATTTGAATTTAAAAAAATAAATAAATAAATAAATGGAGAGGTGGGGTCCGGCTGTGGGGGAGGAGGTGGTCGGGTATGGAGGGGGAGGGGGGGTATGGGGATTGGGGGGAAATTTGATTTGAAATTTTGAATTTTGAATTTTCGGGAAAAAAAAAAAGGCTCACGGGCGGGGGCGGGGGCACGGGCGCACGGGCACGGGGCGCCACGGGACACGGACGACGGGCACGGCGGGGCGGGCACTCACGGATAGGGTTCCAAAAAACCGGATCTGGCTCGTTTAACGCCCGTGCCCGTGTGCCCGTGGATGCCCGTGGCACGGGCACGGGCAGGTCGGCCCCCCGGGGGCAAAATTCGAACTCTGAGAGCAGCAGCTAGCTGAAATTTTAATTTTTACCATCTAAAAGAAAATAAATAAACCAAAAAAATCATCAAAACTGAGAAATTTCATTTTTAACATGTCAGCAACTTGAAGTTGAGACAAATATGGAGTGTCTGCAACTTTAGGTTACATACAAAAAACACCGTGATCGGAAACAAAATAAGTGAGAATTCAATAGAATAGAATGAACATGATTTTAAATTGAAATTTTATGGCTAGACTATTTTCTCACAGCAAATTCATTATCAGCAATCATATAATTACCCATAAGCTTCTTTTAATTTACAAATAATATCATCAACGCCAAGCTCCTAAGGTTTACGTTTGTAAGAGGAAGGAAACCAAAAGAAACTTTTTGACAGTGGATAGAAAGAAGAACTGAGGAGGAGAAGTAAAAACACACCTCGTCGGAGCAAACGAGAAAGCGTCTTACAGTCAAATCATCAGTCGAAGCAAACAGGGAGAGAGAAGGGGTTTTGCGTCACTTCACGCGGTTCCGTATCGCTCTCACCAAATACCTTTGTTTTGGTGTGGATTTCCCGACGGGATTTCAAAGGAGAAAAGTCGCGCAAATTCCTCTCGTTTCCTTCATCACCTCCGCTTCCGATCAGAAACTCGACACGAATTCCGATTCTATTTCATATTTCATGCGACTTCGCTACTTTCCGATCAGAGTGTAAATTTTCTTTTACATTTAAAGGAAAATAAATAAACCAAAAAATACTTAATTCTCAAATTTCCACCAATACAGTTTCGAAATGACAAAGTTCATGTCACTTCTAGCATCTTCACGTCGTGACAATTAGTTTAAGACCCAATTTGTCTATCTTTCTACTTAATTAGCATCTTAGTAATATTATTTTTCTCGATTACACATATCCATTATTCCAAATGTACAATTTAAATAACATTTTTATTAATCCGAATAACACTATTGTCGTACTAATCTGAAAATCACTATCTTTTCTCTACTTACATCTACTAATCTCGAATTTCGCTATTCTAGCTCACAACCTATACAAGTTCATATAAGATTGATGACATGTAAAATAGAGAACCATAATACAAGTTCAAATAATTTGAAAGATTGACCCTTATCTATTAAATATTTAAATTGATTCAAGGTCACGCAATTGCCTATTAATCGTTGCAATTCTTAATGAATTTGTTCGATTTGTATGCTAATTCATAGATCCTCCTCTTTTGGAGAAGGAGCTTGTTCATTAATTTGATATACACTGGTTGTTTATAAATACATAGTGTTCTTTTAGAATTAACAAAGCGAGGATGTGATGTGCTTAGTAAGAGGAGTTAGTGAGTACAACTCCAAAAGTCTATTGGGGGTCTTCAAGTGACGAATCCAAATAGTTGAAATCTATATACTTCACGAGTGATGCATGTACATAAAATTTTGAAAATTTTGAAATTTATTTTGTACAAGATCAAGCGGTGAAAAAATATATATTTTATAAGTTGTTTTATGTATTCATTTTTCATCATTTTTTTAGCGTTTGATCTTGTACTAAATGAATTCGAAACTTTCAAAATTTTGCATGTACAGAAGTAGATGGCAATGATTTGAATTTATCATTTAAAGTCAATATAATAGACTTTTGAAGCTGTGCTCACCAACCTCTCTTGATGAGCGCATTGTTGGATTGTGTCATAATCTACTCACGCGTCATCTCGAAAGTCGCGGATTCCCAGAGACATTGGCGTTAATACAGAACTCCATAATCATTTCACATGTCAAGTGTCAAATGTCTCTTAACTCTTATATTTACTTTACGTACACTTGTTATTAAGTTTTTTTTATTTCCGTCAAGAACAACTTATGCACACGTTAGATATTTATACTTGTGGTGAATATTAAATAACACTGAGTTAAAATTTAAAAGATCTCACATTCACTTCTTTCTAAGTGCTTTTAGAAACCAACACATCACACCTTAACTTACTCTTTCAAAATTGCCTTTTTTTGAGAAGGAGCTAGTTCATTAATTTGATACATATTGGTTGTATATAAATGCATAGCGCCCTTTTATAAATACATTAGCTATCTCTGTAACTAACGGAACCTGCTAAGTGTCGGGATGTACCTTGTCGAGTTATCGTTGATGAATAAAATTGGCCAAGGGCTTTCACACACACACGCAAAATAGTGCCCTTTTAACGTGCAATAAATTAGGAGGGAAAACCAAGCGGATATGGAGCAGACAGTGGTAAAAATTATAATTGTAATTTTTTTTATATTTTTCGAATGCAAATACGGAACGAATTGGATTAGATATTTATTAAAAAACTAAAGTTCGTAATATTTATTTAATTGTAACGGTGAATAACATATTTTTTTTATAATATATATTAAACTACAAGGTATATATTTACTATTTTAACACAGATAATTGAAACGTAAAACCATATCCGTATTTATCCAATCTTTAATTTTTTTTTGGACTGCACGAATCTACAAATAGAACGTTGGATTTAGAATAATAAGGTCCCTACAATTTCTTAGGATCGCAACAGATTAATTTCCTACTTTTACTGAATTTAGGTCCAGTGTAATAAACTAATATTTGATAGTGTAAAATGTACAAGTTTTAATCTGACGCAAATTTCATAACAAACCTCTATATTTTAAATAGATAACGAATTAATTTTAATGTCACCGTGACCGTGAGGAACCTTACATTAGAATACTCATCTTGTAGCCATTTTATTCAGGAAACATTTTATTTATTGAAATCATTATTAAATAATGAATAAAAATAGAAAGAGTATCTTATTTTTTTATGTTATAAATGAATCTAAATATTTCTGGATCCAAACTTTGGAACCAATTTTTTTTTTGTTCGGATTCAAAGTGTTTTTTTTGTTTGAAACGGTGACTGAGTATGTTTCAAAACAAAAAAGAGTATTGACATTTTCTCTGAAATAGTAATTTGTGATTCTTTAAAACAGAAAGAATGGATGATTTTTTTTAGATATAAAGAGTACTTAAATACTTTAATTTCAAATAGAATGAAACACTTTAGATAGACAAAAAAGGGGGGAAATTGGTTAGTTGTCACTCCAAAACTTTCAAATTTGAAAAATGCTATCACAAAACTATAAATCTGAAAAATATCACTCTAAACTTAGTTAATTCTTAAATTTGCCACACACAAAAAAAAAATTTATACTTTTTTTTTTATTAAAAATTAACTGAAAAATACAGTTTTGATATACATATAATGAGGAGTCTGGAGGATATATAAGGAAATATAGAAATACATATCTCAAAACTGTATTTCAGTTAATTTTTAATAAGAAATATAAAAATTGTGTATTTTTGTGACAAATTTAAGAATTAACTAAGTTTAGAGTGACCATTTTTCAGATTTATAGTTTTGTGATGACATTTCTCAGATTTGAAGGTTTTGGAGTGACAAATAATTGATTTTCCCAAAAAAAAAATCGGTTCTAAAATTTTGATCCATTTTTTTTTTCCGGATCCATCAATGATATTGGAAAATGAAAATATTGTTTATTTTTATATTTATAATTTAATAAATTTCTATAAATAAAATAAATTCCTTTTACTCACGCAGGCTTTCGGAGAATTGTGTCAAGGAAATAAGAGACGGTGTGGGCTGTCCGTGTCTGCCTTTACGAAGTCTGGATTCTTTTCAGAAACATCTCTTTGACTCTTCTGTGACAACGGGGACCCCATATATTCGGATTTTGGATCTTTTGTTATATCCAAGATGTACATTCCAATGCTCCGTTTGAGTGCATGTTCAGCTTACAGGTGGAAACGGAAACGGGAATTGGTTGGACTCTAATATGGACTGATTTTTACCGTGTACATGAGACAGAAAATACAAAGTCGAACTGAATTTTATTTCTCACGCACACAGTAACAGGGCCAAATAGGTCCTCAGTGTTGTAAAAAAAGTATGTTGTAGACTAACTAGTTGACCATTGTTGACGCTGATCAAACTATTACGGATTTTTTTTACTAATTGATATATTATTTTCAATTATAACTGATTATTTATGATTATTTCTGATTAATTGCTTGGTGGTATCCTGTCCGACGACCGCATACCGTTGCTTATAAAAATTTTATATGCTTAATATTTCATTCACATTTAACCTCCCTATCCCTAGTTTGAAGTTATGACTCGATCTCTAAATTCAACCAATATATATTACATTCCAAGATGTAAATAGGACTTCCATTCTTTCTTATTACATTTCAATGGAAATAAATCTGCTGTGATTTTTTGGAATCGCAGGATTTTTGCTTTTCCAGATCAAACCATTTATTTTTTGAAATACACGAATCTCAAAACAGTTGAGGAATGATTTAATTTAGACAAGCAAGAACCCTGCAATTCTAAAGAATCGCAACAGATTTGTTTCCCATTTCAATCCAATGAGCCAAGAACATGTGACCTGTCATAAAATATTATCATTATTGCATAGCCGTGAATAATAATGTTGGATATTTTATGGGATCGTATTTGAAGAGTAATTTATGACTCTAACATTTAATTTTTTTTTATCTCTGTATGTATTTGACACAGTGTTCTGAATAACTAGCTATAGCGCCGTTATAGCGGTTTTGGACCTCATAAGCTAAACTACGGAGTAAAACTGCGCTAATTGAGTTACGGCCGCTATAGCGGTAATAGTGGTCCGCTATGCTACATGGGCTTATTTTTTATTTTTTCCAATTTAAATGGGCTTTGTGTCTCAGTCTGACTAATCTAAAGAATTATTGATTTGAATATGTAGTAAAATGATACTTAATATATGATAGTAGGATATTTTGAATAGAAAATGTATCGATAGTTTATGAATTATAGAATTAGGAATATTTTGAATGACAATTTGGACTTTGTATTGATTCAATATGAATATTATAACTTCTTAATTAATTTGGTGTTTTTGTTACTCTATGAGATTTTACATAGATAATGTTTATTATTAGTAGAAATATAAAATATAATTAAAAAAAAAAGAAAATAACACTATGTAGGAAAGCTTTCGCTATAGCTCCGCTATTCGCTGTAGCTTTTTTTTTCGTCTTCCCGCTACGCCGCTATAATCGCTATTTAGAACCTTGATTTGACACGATGAATAATAAAGTAAGGGAGCATTTTTTACATTTCTTTCTTAAAAAATTGTCGCTTGCTTCCGAGCAGACCACACAGAAAGAGGTGAAAGAGATCTGCCATTCAAAAATTAAATATAGATATCCGATATTTAAATATCCGCACGTACGGACACGAATACGGATATAATTTTAAATTTTAATTATTCATAATTGAATACTAAATATATAATATATAATTTGATATATATTATTCATTATTATAGAAAGCGGGTATCCGGATTCATGTAATATCTGATTCATATTCGTTTTGAAAAATAAAAACAAATATGGATATAATTTTACCACTCTGCACTATTCGATCCGTATTTGATCCGTATCTGATCGGTATGCATCCCTAAGATTAGGTAATAGTTTTATAATAAATTTTTTTTTTAGGACTGCGATACACGCCACGTGAATCAGTAAATCGACGACAGAGAACTTTACAATTTTAGTTGGATTGTTCCAATAATAAAAAAAAAGTAAAATTCAGTAAGCTATTGTGCACAATAGGGATCCTGTCATGAAAATAATAATAACAAATACAAATTCCCAAGCCAATAACCAAGCATCGGAGGAACCATATTAACTCTTTGGATCATAAATTTCTGCTTTGCTTCTAAAATTACTAATGTGTGGGTCCAAAATAAATTTTAATATTTAAATATTAGATATAATTTTGTTTCGGACTCATTCTAGACTCACATGTCAGTGTCAGTGACTTTAAGAGTAAAAATTTCTTACCCACAAAAAAGCTAGAAATTCGGTTCCAACTTTCGAAAGAGATACAATTCTTTGACATCAAATTATTCACTGTATTATTTTTTAAAATGTTTCTCAATACAATTCAATAGAGATTAAAAAAATTGTAAAATCCTTTGAGCACGTAGATAGCCTACCTCGTGCAGTACGTTTGAATACCATGGGAAATACAGCTTTTGAATAACTGAGATATATAAAACAAAAGTAATGAACGGTAAAATATGCAATTTATATTGTTGCTAATAATATTTAATTTTAAATTTAAGCTATGTTACGAACTTATGATACATTAACATTGCTAGATGAGTGAGGCTACAGTACTCGCACAATATATAGACATTTACTTTTTTAAGGTTTAAATAGTTGATCATGACCGTTCAACATAATCTTTGTATGAAATGTACTTATAAATAAAAAAAATATTTTATTTTAATTTGTTTAGGTAGTTAAAATGTAGAATGTAGGGAAACAAATCTGTTGCGATTCTTTGGAATCACAGGTTCTGCTTGTCCAAATCAAACAATTCATTTGTTTCGAAATTCGTATATAAAAATTAAATGCTTTGAGATTCGTACATTTCAAAAAAATAAATGGTTTGATTAAAAAACAGGACCCTGGGAATCTGAAGAATCGCAGCAAATTTATTTCCAAAATGTAGTATGCAAAATACATTTTCACAGAGAGAAAGTGAAGTTTTATTGCGTGAATAAAATAATCTTTATATATGATATGATGTGATCTATACTATCATATGATTAAGATAAATCGCCAACAGACCAACACTGAAAAAGGCGATAAATATTCCATCTATGCCTTGAATCTCGATGGATGAGAAAAAACTGTCACTGTTCAACAAAAATAAATTCTGTTCAACGACCGCTAATCTTACAAACTTGACTTGATTTTGATATACGACGAATTGACGTAGAATAGAATAAAAGAGTTGAACAGAAGCTACAATGAGAAATAAACGAAAGCCACCAAACAAGACACGGGAATCTTGGAACGAGTCTGTCTGTTCCTTTCTCATTAATTTATTATTTCACTGTTGCTGTTATTTTCAAAAAGTTGGGGGAGCAAATGGAGGGAAGATTAAGTTAGCTACCTACCTGTTTTTGATCCCCTTCATTAATGAGTGCGTATCCTCTGAGATATCTCAGTTTTTGCGTGACCGACGTGTCCGGTGTCTATTCGGGCAAGCGTAGGGGGCCAGTAATATTTAAACTTTGAGATTCGTGCAGAACGTATTTGAACGATTGAGATATTCCAAAAAGTCACGCAAAGTTTGAGATATCTCAGAGGATGGGAATTCCTTCATTAATTCGACCACACCAACCATACATATATGATGTATCTCAGTACGGCGACAGGATGATATCTCACTCTCTCGTCCCGCCGTAAGAGATTCACTGTACAGAGAGAACGCCAAACCCAATCCGCCGACTCGCTACTCCGTAGCACGTTGCCATTTATTTTTCTCCGATTTCTTTTGCAAGTATATCCTTGAAAAAGGTTGAATTTTTGTTTTAAACAACAATTGATAATGGATGCGTTTTTTTTTGTGACATAGGAGTAGGTCCCATGCCCAATTAGCTCTAACATTATGTGATTAGTATTAAGATTTGTATGTACGGAAATTAAAACTAATTTGTACGGATTTTAATGTAATTTATACGAATCTTGATGCAGATGGAATGGTCATTACATCCATTGAGTCAAAGTATGTACGATGCCCATTGGACCTACTCTCAATTCTTTTTTTTGTTACGTTATTTATTAAGAAGTTAGTGAAAAATAAAACAAGAATTATTTACAAACTCATTTGCATGTAACCTAATAGCTCCAACGCTCTATTGATTCTTTTTCTACTACAACAAACTCATTCTTTATCGCTGCTCTTTATCAGAGTGTAAAAGAGAATATAAGATGTATATTTACAATTTATAGAGCTATAGCAAACTCGATATCTGTATTAAATAAAATATTGATATTATTGACATAAAACGTTTAAAATAATTGTGTCTAGTTTTATTTCTAGTATAACCGTACTTAATATAGTATTATATTTGAATGTACGACTAATAAATTTATTATTAAGGAATTAATTATAATCTTACGTCATAAAATATTAAAACTATAAAATATGTTTTTTATAAAAATTAATAGGTCTATGGAGTGAAAACGGAGTAGATAGTGGTAAATCCATATTTATTTTTTTTTCATTTTCCAGATACGGATGCAGAGCAAATATCAGACGGATACATATACAGATTCGGACATATCGGATATTTATTAAAATAATATAAAAATATTAAAAAATACCGAAATTCATAATATTTATCTAATTATAATGGTGAATAACATAAATTTTTTATAATATATATCAAAAATACATGGTATATATCTACTATTTGAATACGGATAATTAAAACCATATTAGTATTCTTATCCACATGGATATTCAAATATCAAATATTCACATTTAACTTTTATAATACAAATCGAATACAGACCGGATATTATCCATACTGTTTTCACCCCTATTTTGACTATGTGTATGTTATTATATACAAGAAATTAGCTCCAGTAATTACGAGGGGTCTGGGATTTTAAAACTTTCCAAGGATACAAACAGAAAATCACCTCTCTCTCTCTCTTACACTTTATTAATTTGTTTATAATCACGCTCACGGACCAGCGATTACTGATTAGTCAGCCCGGCTGCCACTCCTTCCCACAAATCCAGCTTCACTGTCTCGGTCTCTGTTCCCCCTTTCTCTCTCTCTCTCTCTTCAAACCCTTGCCTTCAATCTCACTCTCTCTCTCCCTCTCTACCATTCCTGCGGGCTGCGACGTGGCTACATTTCTCAAAATTTACCACAGGCAAGAAAACAAAGGGGGAAAGAAAAGGAATCTCTCCTCTCTCCCTCTCTTCTACCATTCCCATTTTACATAATGAGGAAGCATGGATGGCAGCTCCCTTACCACCCTTTACAGGTTAGTCTCTCTCTCTCTCTCTCTCCAGTTTCTATCAAGTTTATGCATCAATTTCTTTAAAATGCGCTGATTTCGTTCTTCAAACTTCCCTCAGGTTGTTGCAATAGCGGTGTTCCTCGCATTGGGTTTCGCTTTTTATGTATTCTTTGTTCCCTTTGTTGGAAAGAAGATTTTGCAGTATGTTGCCTTGGGGCTTTACACTCCTCTGGTAACCTAACAGTTTCCCATAATTTTTCTGATTTTATGGGTTAAGTTGTACTTCTGTCCGCGTTTTAGGTTAGATCTAAGCCCTTATTATTTTTTTTAATGGTCCAATGTCTGATGATATTTTTAAGAATTAAGTTAATGTTTAAATTTGGTGCCAAGGAACTTCATGTGGCCTGGAAATCTCAGTTAATCTTTTATTTAAGATTAGGAATATTCTTCACCTGTTTGACTCCCAAAGAAGAGTGAGAAAGAGGTGATTGATAGTAACTGAATCTGCCTTTCATTTCTTTGGTTTTGTAATTTGACTAATTGTTAGTTTGATCAGGGCTGTTTAGCTTTACCTAGTTGCATTATTAGAAATTAGTTTGAGCCAATTCTATAAATTTGTAACATGCACATGGAAGTGATACATCATTTATTATTTTCCAGGTTACATCTGTAATATTTCTGTACATATGGTGTGCTGCCACTGACCCAGGCGATCCAGGAATTTTCAACTCAAAGAAGTACCTAAAAGCCAAACACATGTTGCAATTGCATGCAAATGAAAAACAGCTGGAGAGCTCAGCATCTAAATTGCAAATTAATGGGGAAAACAAATCTTGGTTGTGCAGTATCCTCTCTGTACCTCTCTTGATATTTTATCCATTTAATCTCCTCTGCAATTGGTGCAATGCTTCTGAAGACTCGTCAGAACACATGAGCGAAGATGGCACATTCTTCTGTAGCCTATGTGAAGTTGAGGTATGGGAATATATTGTTTTTTAGATAATCTGCTTTTAAGTTATCCCCTAAAAATGTCAGAAGCTTAATTTGAGTGGCGTACTTCTATGATACAGGTGCTGAAGTACAGCAAACATTGTAGAGTTTGTGACAAGTGTGTTGATGGCTTTGATCATCATTGTAGGGTATGACTTCTTACTCTGAATCTGCTTTATGAATTATGATTATCATTCAACATGCTGCTACTTGTGATTTCACTAATTTGTGCTTCTTTTGCCTATCTATCAGTGGCTGAATAATTGCATAGGTAGAAGAAACTATAGAAGATTTTTCACCCTTATGGTTTCAGCACTTCTCCTGGTAAGATTTTTAGTATTTGACATTATTTTTTAGCATCATACTGTAGCTCTCACTTAAGGTGCTTGCTTCTGAATGTAATTTACCATACCTGTACCATTACAATTTTGCCAGCCTTGATTTTTGGATCTTATTAAGGATCATTTAGCCCGAATGAGAAGCTTAGTCCTCAAGCCTTAAAAACCAATAAAATCGTATGTACCCAACAGAAATATGCGCCTTCCATTGAACATAAACTTTTTAAAAATATGGGGGTAAGACAGGTAAAGGTAGAAAGCATCAGACTTCCATGTCCTTTTCAATCTGGTGTGAATATTGACAGGCACAAACTTTTCAATCTGGGCCCGCATGCAGCTCATTCTGCAATGGAGTGTGGGGGTGCTCGTGCTGATCCTTTGCTTCCTCAACCGCCACAAATTCTCTGTCGAGATTGTCTCCAAGCTTGGAAGTAGCTTCTCCCTCGTCCCTTTCGTTATTGTTGTGGTCAGTTAGTTATCTCTTCATTGCCATCTGTCTGTCTTTTTTTGTTTCATTTCTTTGGCTTTTGATCTGACTTGTGCCCAAGATTTCTAGTATTTGAAAGTAGACTGCATCAACGACTTTATATTTGAGATATTTAACATCTAAGTGTCCGATCATTTATTAGAACAATGCACTCAATGGAATATGCTTGTTGTTGGCTCATATGTCTAATGAATTCTGTTTTCTCTCTCCTGAAGTGCGATGGAAACTTGTGTCATGTAAAGGATTTAGATCCGAAATACTAAATGTAAGAAATTTGGCATTGTTTTTCTAAAGAAAATTTAAGAAAGATAAGTTTGGGTGTAGATGCAAGAAAATTTATGGTTTGTTCGTTAGAGGTGGTTAGTACCAATAACATGGATCGAGCATTTTATTAATTAGTACATACAATGAATATAATCTTTGGCCTTTGGGGTTTGGATTCGTTCTGGCAGTTGCTGGACCTTTATTATGTGATTTTTAATATTTTTCGAGGTGTTACATTTCTACAGAACATTTTTATCAGATGCATTGTGTGATTTTCTAAAGGTGCCCATTCAATTTCAGGTGTCATGTACCTTGCTTGCTATGGTCGCAACACTACCACTTGCTCAACTTTTCTTCTTTCATATACTTCTTATCAAGAAGGTTGTAGAAATTATAATTTGAATTAGCACATTATGTAAATTCTGTTAAAGTTGATAGAATTTAATCACTGATGCGCTTCAATATTATACAGGGAATAAGCACATATGACTATATAATAGCTTTGAGAGAGCAAGAGCAGCAAGAGGCTTGTGGCATGGGCCAGCAGCAGAGCCCACAGATGTCTCCAGTGAGTTCTTTCACTGGACTCAGCAGTGCTAGTTCTTTTGGCGCATTGCACCGTGCATCCTGGTGTACCCCTCCCCGCCTGTTTGTTGATGACCAGGTATGGTTCTTATAAAATGGATTTATTCTCATAAAAAGTTCTTTTGTCGCACTGGCTTAATATTAGTATCAATACCTGATTCTTTTGCTGTCATTTAATGCCGACCATTATTGATGTTTCCAACAACTTGAGCACTAGAAAAAAAAATGAGAAAAATGACAATTCATTTCAAAAAGGTTTTCATAATAACATGCTACAGTGGTACAAAATCTCACCATTTATTCTCTTTGCAGTTTGATGTTATACCTCCTGATGCTGGCACATCAGTGAGCTCAGCCGGCAAGAGAATGAAGGAAGAAGAACCAACCAAGAGAAAACCACCTCCCCATGTAAAAATAAGCCCATGGGCACTGGCCCGCCTAAATGCGGAAGAGGTCTCCAAAGCTGCAGCTGAGGCGCGAAAAAAATCTCGGGTCCTACAGCCAGTCATGAGATGGTCGGCAGAACCGCAAACTAAGAGAAGCAGCAAGAGAGGTGGTACAAGCAGCAACCGTTTCCCTTCCCTGGAGCCCCTTGCAAAAATATCCTCCGGTATGTCAAATAATGACGCAGTCTCACAGATGGCCACAAGCCTCGCACCGCTGCAGCTTGAGGCAAGGAGTGCCTTCCAGCCAAGCAGGAAAACAGGTCTTGGGTCTTCACCAGAAAGCAGCTTGGACTCGCCTGATCTACACCCATTTAGGATTTCCTCTTCTGGTGGGGAGGAGACGGTGGTGCCAGGTGGCGTGGGACCCGGAACCTTGCCAGCTCAGAGGGGTATACATCTGTCTCGTTCGACCAGTGATGGATATGATGCATCAGGAGGAGAAGATTCGGACAGAATTCCATCGAGAATAGTGCACAGGTCCGCAAACTGGGCGGTTGTGACAGATGCCAAGTCAGGTCCTTTTGCTGGAGGGGGCCCACTTGGTAATGGTGGGGTCTGAGTGTTGGGTTTGTGTTTTCTAGGTTGGTATTGGGCACCAGCTGGGTTGACAACTGGTACAAGCTCGTGGCTTACGAGCTGAGGGGATGTTGGTTTGATTAGATTGGTGGAGAGAGAGGGAAAGTTGCATTAGAGATGTAGGTGATTATTCTTTTGTATTGCTCCTGCTAGTAGCTCATCTGTTATTGTTCATGGTTCTTTGTGAAGGTGATACTGCTTTCTAAGCACTAATGTGGTGCCTTGTTGACTTGTTCATCTCCTTGCTTGTGTGGGTGAGTACGAGCTCGTGTGTATGAAGAATATGGTGCTCGAAATGAATGCCTTTTGCATCTGATGTAATGCAGGCTTACCTTGTGAGCATACTAGTTGAACCAATTACATTTCATTTTTTTTTTTCGCATTTTGTTTTGTAATCATTCAGTGCAAAATTATCATGTTTCGCCTTGTTCAAAAGCGAAACAAGGAAGAATCATCGAACAATGCCAACAGTTCAACGCATTTTTATTAGAGTAAGCCATATCAATTTTCCAGGCCCAGCTCACTTGCCATTAGGGTGAGTCTGAGTCGCGCGTTACATTGTGCCGAACACTAACAAGCTTCAATCCCCGCTTATAACAAATTTGAGTCATACTTTATGGTATAGTCTAGCTATTATGGCATTATGGCATCGGTGTTCTTTGTGACACTGATTTCAAAATTCATCAAATTGACTTCAAACAACGAATTCAAATTGAACTTACAAGTGATGCATTTAAATGCAACATAATTATAAAAATCAAAATAGTTGATTTGAATTGTTCAACACAATTTTCATAAATTGTAGATCAAATTTTACATAATTTATTTAGAAACTTTTACTATTGTTTAGATAGGTAGAAAACCACTTGATTTGAAAATTTTGGAAAACTTGAGTCAGCAAGTACATTTTCATATGAAAATTATATTGGATAGCTTAGATTGATTGTTTAAATTTCAAAAATAGAGATCTAGACTCATAACATGGATTGATCCGTAATATGCATCTTACCATAGCCTCACTCAAATAATCTTTAACCATATGATTTAATTTTATAATAATTAATAGTCAAAATATATTAAAAATTATTTACGACGTAGCTATCGGAACTTTTTCCCCTATTTTTTGGGGCCAAAATGCAGCACCAAATTATGAAGGAAAAACACCCTATGGGCTGTTTGTAATATCTGTTTGCAATATCTTGGTTCTCTTCTCAAAGATTTTTAATATGTTGCATTAGTTGTACTTGTTCCTCAACTTTCTAGGAAGCAGGGGATAAAAGATAGGAAACAGCTTCGTAGTTCTGTTCGTTGAGAACTCTGGTGTGAGGAAATTAGAGGCATTTTTTGGGGTGCTTTTTACAACGATGGCCATTTCCTTTGCAATTATGTTTGGTGAAACAAAACCTGATGCGAAAGAACTTCTGATTGGTAATATTCATTATGATGATATTTTTTATATATATTGTCCTTCAATTCTGTTCCATTTGAAGACACTGTGACATGCCCATGTCACAAATATTGGTACCAGCCTGGTAATGGGATTTATTATCACTATTAGGTGCTTGTAATTCTGAAAAGCAGAAAATAAATAAGTAGATTATTGGGGGCACTTTGGCCTTGCTAATTTTGCAAGGCTGTATGTTTTCCCTTTTGTTCTTAGGTATATTATTCTTTTGCTGATGAGCTAATAGTTTCTCTCTGTTTTTTTTTTCTCTAGGCATTGCGGTACCAAAACTAAGTCCCAAGACCATCCGCAAAGCTGTTGGTGTGGTGGGCTGCATAATAATGCCGCACAACGTGTTCCTCCATTCTGTCCTCGTATTGGGGGAACTGCGTTCGTTAGGCCATGAAGCATTAGGTCCTGTTCGGCCAACATATTGTTTAACTTAATTTTTTTTTTCCCACGTAAATAGTAAAATTCAGTTCAAATTCTATGTCCATGTCCATTCCTAAATGGAGGCTGAACAGGACCTTACTCTATTGAGTTGACCCTTGCTCTAATAACACAATTGCATGCCATGACAGAAGTTTAATGCATCCAACATACCATCCCAACTCGTGGCATGTAGCCTATCCCAGCGGAACCCTCCAGTCAGTATCCACACATCGATCCTGCCAACCCAAGCACAGAAAAATGTGATTTTACTTCGCACACACTACTTTACTTGTTTCCGAATATGAGCTTGCAGATACGCTCTGGCTCGAACGGGTCCATTTGCCAGTGTCTGAATGAAAGACATTAAACTGGTATTGGTACATGGTACCTTCTCTAGGGTGGTACAGGAGAGGGTGAAGAATGGTGAACCGATCTGGTACAGACACCATCTCTTTGGTAGTAGGATTACACAGGCAGAGTGATGCCTTGTGACTAAATTTACCATCAAGAAGAAGGAGGCCATTTGTGCATGAGACTATCTTGGCCTGATTATAAAAAGAGATTGGGTTAGAGAAAATTGAGGGATGGCTTGGGGACACCTATCAATATTGGATTGGGGAAGAATGATAAGACTTTAATTATTATTCCCCCAGATCAATTTGGCGGACACCTATCAATATTGGATTGGGGAAGAATGACAACCCTCAAAATAACACTTAAACAAAATTAATTATTATTACATGTTTAATAAAAGCAGCAGCTTAGAACTGGTGGAATTGATCAGAGAGCTTGTAAGGCTCGCTAGGTTTAACACTTGTGAATTCAGGTACCTCTGCCATAAAAAAATGAAATTATTTTCATAACATATATAGTTCTACATTTTTATCTGCATCCTAATAATAGTGTATAATAATATGAATAGAGAAAATTATTAGGGAGATAGCTGCATTTGTCTTTCTGTTTAATTTTGATTTCTCATTATTATTACAATATTTACAAATGATTTTTCAAATAAAATTAATTAAAAAGAAAATTTATAAGTACATTATTGAACAAATCGATAGCTCAGCAATATAATTCATGCAAAAAATATTGTTTAATGATGCATTAAGAACCTTTAATTTCGAATCGTTGAAATTTTAAATCCTTGATGATTGGTAGAACATACGCCAAATCACATTATTTTTTAGAAACATAATATATGTGTGTATCATGAGGGTTCAAATGAACCATCTTTTTTATGCTCCAATATGCTCCATATTCTTTATCTTCGTTTTCAAAGTCCAAACAGTCAATCCGGACAACTCAATATGATCTTCACAATAAAATATGCTTGGACCAAATTTTATATTTTGATTTATTTTTATGTTATATTTTATTGTTTAAAAATAAAAAAAGGAAAAAAGGAAAAAAAAAAAACAGAAAAGGAAAAAAACAGGAAAAAAAACCCGGTCCGGGTTTGACCCGTACCCGCCCAAACCAACCCCCGGTTTGACCTGGACCGCTGACCCGTGCTACCCGTGGTCTAAAGCCGGGCAATGGTAGGGTTTTAAAAATTTTACCCATGCTACCCGTGTACCCGAGCTACCCGTGCCCAAGCTACCCCTCCGCCCTCGCGGGTTTGACCCAGACCGGACCGCCCTGCCCGTTTCCAATTCACTATCCCACACCACGAATCCCGCGGATAACAAAAAAAAATTGTAACCGAGTCTGTTACCACGGATAAAAAAAAATTGATAACCTTATAAAATTTTCGGTTACCACAGTAAAAAAGAAAAAGAAAAATAGTAACCTCATGAATCTCTGTTACACGGAAAAGAAGTTTTGTTTCATTTATCATAGTTTTTTTTTTGAAGTAAAGGTTGGAGGTCAAACAACCCAATTTTTTAATATCTTTATTATTACAACAAAGGAATTCTCCCATTGGATTTCGAACCCATGACCTCTCACATGTGCCTTAGCCACTAGACCAAAGTTAGTTCTCCACACTTTTTTTTTTGTGTGGTCGTCTGTACAAAAAGAATAACCGAATAAAATTTTCAGTTCTTATGATTTTTATAATTTGAAAATTTTGAAATAAAATCAACCGTGTGTAATTTTTTTTATTTACGTTTTATAAAAAAAATCCGGGCACGAGCCATGATCAGTCACCTTTTTCCGGTGACAATGAGCACCGGCCAATGGAGTAATGAAGCTTGATTCAATTGACCTAGCACGGAGTCCAAATCCTCTGGGGCAGGTACAGCCTGTCTCATGGTGTTGTAGCTTTCTGACATAAAGAAAGACAATGGACATCATTTTTGAGGTCATAGTTCAGTGGTTTCCAATTCTTAGGAGATTTTCGGTATACTATACGAGAAAACCTGTGCATTCTATCTAGGAACAAATTGACTTGAACTCTATGCACTCCCCTCTGAAAATCTGAGCTTAATTTTCCATCCCTCTATCCAAACCTAATCAGTGAATTTTTATTTTTTTTTCGTTCGGAGAAAACCGGTAAGCATTGTATTAATAGCAACAGAGTTTACATCTTTATAACGCAAATGGTTTCACTAGTCAGTAGCCTAAAAAATGATTATTTTACTCTCACTCTAATGCTCTCAAAACCTTGCATTCCATTTAGAAAAATTATGATTCACACTAATTATTATTCTTAAAAGATAGTATATGACTCCACTAATTATTATTTTAAAATCTTTGAAGCATTTTTTCTCTATGGTTCCACTAATTATATAATCTCTCTTTTTTTTTTTCAGTCTACACACATGTTCACGTGTCAACCTTTATAATATAAATACTTAGAAGATAAGATATTAATACTTGAAAATAAGATATTCATACTTTGATACGTAACTTGTTTCGATCATCCCTTTTCCAGTCCAACAATCGTCCTGCGTCAACATTCCTTTAATGAAGTAGTGGTGACCCCGTATCACCACATCTACTTTTTTCAATCGTTACCGCGTCAATCTTCCTCTAACAAAAATAGTTAACCATATAGATATTTCATTGCATATGTATAAATACTTATATTAATTAATAGTAATACTTTCAGACGTCATCCAGTGTCATATGTAAAAAATACTTGTAAGTATAAGTATAAATATTTTCACAACGAGGTATAAATACTTGGGTGACGACTAAAATTGCGTAGAAGACGTTCGTGGCATAATCTCACAGATCATCATAATTATAGACGAGATTGAACATAAAAAGGAGCCCACCTCTAAAAATATATATAATCCTCCTATGTAGTTTAAGTGGCCCCCCCACAAGTATTTATGGTACGGGTACATTTGAGAAATTTAGCTGGTAAGATAATTATTTACGTAAAAATTGTTCACCTCATAGATATAAATATTTCTTTGCATAAGTATTAATATTTAAAAAATAGTCCAGCTAGTATGACATCGGTGTCATATGACACTAACTCCAAAATTGATTGAATATAGTTCAAACGACTAATTCAAACTGTTCAAACCGATTTACTTTATAAGTGATGCATTTACATTCATTTTTTTTTTTATATTTTCGAATTATTTTAGTATCAAATCAAGTGGTCAAAAATGTTGAAAAATAAATGCATTAAAATTAACTTTAAAACTCACACATTTGACCACTTGACTTGAGACTAAATAAATTTGAAAAATTATAAAATTTGCATGTAACGCACAATTAATGAAGTAGATTGGTTTGAACGGTTTGATAAATTTTGGAATTGGTGTTATATAAGCTGAAATAACACTGATGTTATACTAGCCGAACTCTTTAAAAAAATATTCAATATTAGAGCATTTACGGTTTTCCATATAGTTACTGTAGTTATAATGCGTAGTTATAATGCGGATACAGTTACTTTTGCTCCCTTAAAAAAATAGGAAGATCCGAAGTTTGATGAAAACGTGCAAAGCCTGCCATCTTGTCCAGCAGTATAAAGGCCCATTCAGGATAGTGAAGAGCAGGGCCCAGCAAACTATCAAAATTCCTGCAGCAAGGGTGCGACACCTATATCATATTTCACCTGTGCATATTGGATATAGCAATCCCCATGCAATCAACCACGTCTCTCCTCTGAACTCCAGAAATGCTCTTTACAGAGAGCTACTCATGAGTACCATCCAGCAAAATATACAAAACAAACCAATAACAAAACACCATAAAACTAGGGCTGCACAAAAAATTAATGGTTCGTAATTTGATTTGAGTTTGATTAAAAAAAGTTCGTAAAATTTTTGATTCAAAATAGTTCGAAATTAATTCAAACCAAACTCAAACTGGACCTGGTTCGTTTGAAATAGGTTCACGAACTGTTCTAGTTCGAATTTCAAAGTAACGTGAACTATTGATTTCCGCTGATGACATAAAAGTTAAAACATAAGGCCGCCTAGCCATAAGTCATAACTCGTAAGTCGTAATCCTCGCTCTCAGTTCTAAAACCCTAGATGACTTTCACCTCTTGTTTTCAGCGAATACAATCACTCTTCCTTATCATAAAAAAGTTCGTAAAAAATTGAAAATTGAGTTCATATAAAATTCGATTTGAAATTAATTCAAACCAAACTTAGTTCAAAATTAATTTAAACCAAATTCAAACTGGGGTAAGTTTGATTTGGTTCGATTTGTTTGTGTAGCTATTGTGCTACAAAACCGACGCTTGACTCAACCTTTTAAGGTTTAATTTAAATTTGATTTGGAGTCGTCACCCGCAATGCTACGGGAAATGTACAATTTTATTTATTTATGCTCATGGATAATAGCTAGATTCGTGTCTTGGTTATGAATGTGGAAAGTGTTAGGCACCATACTCACTCGAAAAATTGGTCTCTACTAATTCTAGCTTTCAAAAATTAACTTCACTAATAATAAAAGTTTCAAATGAGATGAGCAATCATAACAACAACAAAAAGAAAAACAGAAAACAATAAAAAGAAAGCAACTAAAAGAAAATAAAAATTAGTCGAAAATTTCAAGTTACGCCGATTCTTCATTCTCGTTATTGGATCATCGTGATGATCTCTTAAGTGACTTGGATGGATGGTTTTAGTATTTTGAGAACTCGATTAATAGGATAGCATGATAGGTTTGTCACTCATAATTTTTTTTAAAGCTCATTGTATTAGAGTTTTATGAGGATATTTGTGGAAATCTATTTTTCTTCCTTGCTTTTTCTTTTTTTTGTGGGTTGAATTCTCAACATTTTTGCTCTCTTTTTGTGCTTTGGATCCTCTAACCAACCATGGAGATGAAGTGATGATGTAAGGGACTATTTATAGGTGAAATTTGAAGCCTCTTGAAGCTCAAAAACATGCTTAAACTGCTGCTAAGTGCCACGCTCCACAGCTGAACCTGTTTTGAACAGATTTGACTAAAGTTAGAAAAATACTATGAAAAAGACTGAAATATAATGATTATAAAACAACAACAAAATCGAAACAATGTACACAGGTACTTAGCAGGTTTTTATTAATTTTAGTGATCATTTTACACATCTTAATCATGTCTATCACCAAGAACAAGTGGAAACACAGCAGCTGGATTCATGCTGTCCTCCTTGTTTATTTCAGAGATTTGTACTTATTTTAGGTGAATTTCAAGAAGATAAAAAGTTGAAAAATTGTAGCAAAGACATGACTACACTATATATTTTTAATATGCATAAATGGGCTAATTATATTGCTTTAAATCTCATCTTTTGCTACTGGAAAAATGATACTGTTGTTGGATTTTTCCTGCTGTTTTTTCTAGTTGCTGAGATTTTTCCTATAGTTGAAATAAAATCATAAAATATTTTTAATATATGTAAATATAAGTGAATAATTTAGGATTTTAAATTTTAGGTCCCAAATGATGATTTTTTAAATGTTTTTGGTGTTTTGGTTTGCAATAGCTATATGTCTACTCCATTATCCAATTTATTATAAGCTTATGATGAACAACTTCCCTCTTGTGAAATAATTTTTTTGGGCAGACGGGTAGTGTGTTTTATACTCATACAAGTAAATAGATATATCACTTTTATAAGGAAAATTAATTTAACCAACATCTAAGACCATTATCATGTGGAATAGGCGAGATTCTTGCTGAATTTTCTAGTGCATATTAACTCTTTTGACTTGAAATGACATGAAGAGCTAGATTCTAGCTGAAAATGAGTAACAACTTGTTCCTTGGCTGGTTCTACAACTTGCAGCTGATTATGACTGCTGATTAAGGTACCACTAAACTACAGTTTCTGATTAAGGTACCACTATCAAGTTTAATCAATGATCTATTAATTGGTGAATCTGACTTGACGATATTGTGGGTTTAGGGTCAATCCTTAATTGCAATAATGGTTTTGTCAAATAAATAAAAACTGAGTAAGATTCATTAGTTGGATTCTCATATTGCTGCTTGTTGGATAAAGTATAATTTTTTACTTCTTTAGTAATAAGAAGGAATTATAATCAGATTGCTTGCCCTTTTTTAACTTGTCTTTATTTCATGTCTTGTTATTTGCATGAGATGTTGATTAAGATGAAAATGGAAGCATCAAGTAGCCTAGATACATGGGAGAAAAGGAAAGGGCATATGACTGCTGAAAGCTAGAGGAATAGAAGCTCCGAGTTGATACAGATATATATTTTTTGGGACTATGAGATATATATGTTTTCAAGGGGCTGATTGATAAAAGATTCATGCTTATCAGGTTTGGGTCCTATATTAGTTGATATATAAATTTTTTTTTTGAGATGAAACATGTAGGTGCATTCCATTGATAAAAGGTTCACAATACAACTTTATCAGTAAAACAAAAAAATGAAATGCAACTCAAGCATGAAATAGCCTTGATTAAAAATAAATTACTTGAAATTGAAAATTTCTAAACTGCCCCTGCTGCCTACGTGACCTGAATTTGCCAATTTATCATACAAATTTGTTTTCACTCAATTCCAGGTTTGTTATTTTTGTTCATGGTTAATTTTAGTTTCTTCAATTTATGTTGCTTTTGCACTTCATAATGTTTTCTCCACTTTCATGGTTTTTTTGTCCGTTTTCCTTTCTCCCTTAATCTCACTAGATAGTGCACAAATTATTTCTTTTTTCATTTTCTACCAAGTGCTGAGTATGAGTGTATAGTTTAGGCTTGGGAAACCGTAGTTGAAATTAGAAATATCATTTTGAAGCCTGAGTTGAATGCTTCAATTTCAGGATAGTTTTGGATTATATAACGGTATCAGTATTTGTACTCTTCTGAAAATCACATGTTGTATGTAACATATATACCTAACTTGAATTTGGATTTCTAATTTGGATTCGTCTTTTATGAAGGACAAAGAACATGGGAAGGTGCAAGGTGTTGTATATGGGCAAAGTATGAGTGAGTCAAGGTACATCTGGTAGACTGTAATTGGTAGAAAAGGGAACTAATGCATGGATGTAATTTTTATTTGTTTTCTTTTGCTGCAATCTAATACTTTCAACAACAAAAAAGGTAAATTGTTATACGTTGAAAATATGTCATTTTATATCAAGACCTTTAATTCTAGTTCTTTGCAAAAAAAATTGGCCTTGAAAAAAACAGAGAGAGGGCATCGGGCAGAGGGGGGGGGAAACGGAAATAAAAAGGGAAAAGGGCATCCTGGGTTTACGGTCTGTTGAAATATAAAATTTCGCTGTGGTATCAGTGGTCAAAAGAAGAAAAAAAACGTTGATGTGGCCATTTGAAATTGATTTGTAATTGTATGGATGTAGACCGTTTGAAATTAGATTTGAAGGAGCATTTCATACCGCAATTGACAGCTGTTTACAGCAGTTTGCAATTGCAAATTAATTTAATCAATGGAGATGCTCTAATGTCAACAATTAGTACAAATATTGAGTTCCTAGTTCCTAGTTCATCAACTACTAGGAGCTTGGCGGCATCAGTGGAAGACATTTCCTCGGCTCAGAGAAGACTATCTTTCTATGGCCATGGCGTACTCAGCAAGCTTAGTGAATTAAAGACAAAAACTATATCAATTCCAAATAAAGAAAATAAAAAAGTATTTAGTACCTTCTGATCTTGAACATTTCCATATGTGCATCAATTCCATGTTAACAACATAAATGATCAAGGCAAGAAGATTTTGAAGCCAAAGCACACATTATAGTAATACATGCCTTAAAATATTCATACGCATGATATTCTGATACAAAGTGATTCCAAGAGCACCGATCAACTATGAACTTATTTATAGCTGAAAGGAAGAGCAGTTAAATGACGACATATGAGATAAATTAGTCAAATTACCATTGTCGTTTGAACAAGTCCGGTGATTCAATTAAGGGAATACCCTCAAAGTCATAATGTATACATACATTACAAAGTCATAATGTACCATAAATATAAACTACTTCAACTCTTTTCTTTTCTTTTTCTAGCATATAATATGTTCAACAGGCGTATTCTTGGATCGTCATTTACATTTTTCAAGGGGCTCCAACTTCTCTTCCTTGATTCATATAAAATACAATATTAGCAAACAATTTGATGTTCAAGGGATTTTTTTTGGCACAGGGACAGCCAACATATTACCTCGCGGCAGCATATATTCAAATAAGAATGAGAATCAGCTTATGGAAAGTCAACCCACTAAATCAACAAAAACAAATAAAGAAGATGGATATAAAACTCGAGTGATGTCCTAAAATATGAAATAAGAAATCAATACTGGTAAAAAATACTGATACATACCCATACTCAGTAGTAAGATCCTTTCTACATTGTATCTTAAATATGACTTGTATCAGGTATTGTCTTGCAAGCTTACAAAGTTGCTCAAATAAGCAAATTTGAATGACCAGCCATTAAATTGGTTACATTGAGCTAATTACAAAGTACAATTTGATAATATGACCTTGAAATTTTAGACACACTAGTCACTTTAGGTGCCGTAGTGATATGCACAACCCAATTTAAATTTGAAAAAAAATGCAACTTTAGCAAGTGATAAGTCTAAGAATCAGATCAATTTCTAGGCCGCAAGGCATGTATGTGATAACCTGACCTTGAGTGGCGAGGTGCGACAAAGAAGTGACGTAGAGTTGGCGCACGAGAGAGAGGTTATCTGATTCGACGGTGTGGCAAAGCACGGTGAAGAGGATCTTCACAGTCACCACCCGGCCTGAGTTGCACGGTGCAAGAGAGACCCAGCGGAGTTGCACACGAGAGGGAGGAGGTTGATGCTGCGTGGGAAAGGGCAAGAGGAGGAGGAGGCAAGAGCTGAAAATTATGAATTTTGATGTTAACAGGTTTAAGAGTCCAAAAAATCAAATTCGTTTTAGAACTATTCGTTAAAGCAC
Organism: Carex cristatella; assembly: GCA_024447775.1. Classification (NCBI taxonomy): domain Eukaryota; kingdom Viridiplantae; phylum Streptophyta; class Magnoliopsida; order Poales; family Cyperaceae; genus Carex; species Carex cristatella. Next base: position 3,378,577 of record JAJHPF010000029.1, on the reverse strand, counting down.
GATCCTCGGCCCTGAGCCGTTTGATTAAATCCTACGGTAGATATTGGCATCGAAGCTAAAAATAGGTCCCATGGGCATCGTATCTACTCCGATTCATCTTTACAGATAGCTAATCACGAGTACCATCCAGAAAAATATACAAAACATACCAATAACAAAACACCATAAAACATCAAAATAAGGAAAAACAGCACGTAAACCAAAAAAAAAAAAAAGGGTGAGCTCACACAGAAGTACCAAAAAAAATTCTTGATAGCGACGAAAAACATATACACTAGTACCTAGAACTGAAACTGCATCAAGGGAAGGCTCCTGGTATGAGGCTGGGGTATGTGTAACCTTCACAGAGTGTTTCCAATTTCGAATCATCGGGTTCTAATAGGCTCGTTATTAAGTAATCAGTGTAGATCAAAATCTCTACGATTCTTGAAGCACCAAATCAAATTCGATCGGAGATGTTTGGTGAAGGTTAAAGTCATAAAATCTATTTATTTTAAATTAGTCTAATGTAAATAATCTTTGTTTAGCCTGCTGTTTAAAGTTAAAAATATATAATTAAAAAAGTATTAAAAAAAAGTTCCTCATAAGAGGATAAGTAAAATTTTCAAGAAATTCCACAAGGCATATGTGATTTTGTTATCAACAAAAGGGATTTCAACAACAACAATCAAGCAAATAATTAAACTAGCACTTGAATATAACCTACAAGTACTAACTTAACAAAATATGAGCACCCATTTAATAGAAGAGACAATTATCATAGATGAATTGAAAGCTGGAACCTGATCAACAAAAGGGGCTTCAAACAAAAACAATTAAGCAAATAATTCACCAGCACGTGAGTATAAACTATCGAGTACCCATTTAATATAATATCGTTGAAAGCTACAAAAATATGTCACAATTACAAGACAAACCTTCGCATTTACCTGAACAACAATAGAAGTAATTGCATAATTGAACCAAGAAACGAATTATTCATACTCTATCCTTCCACAAATTCAAACTTACACTTGCATTCAAACATAGCTAAGAAGCTTGAAATATATGACAATATAAACAGAAAGTGACACCACAGCACAAACATGTTGCCAAAATAACAGAGCCGATGATTCCTTAACAGCATACCCTCTAAGACTTGCAATGGCACCCAACAAAATTGCGCTGGGCATGCTATATTGTAGCAGTAGTACAAACCGATACATCAAATCACCTTCCACCAAGAACCCCAATTTATCAGCCAAGGCCACAACACCAATACCAATACAAGGTAAAACCAAAAGTCTTGCCACAGTGATACCAATCGTGGTACGTAGCCCAAGAGACGAATCCTTTGGTCCTTCAGCTAGTGTTCCCCCGAGAATTAACATGACTGAGGGTACAGCAGCGGCGGCCAATATATCCAAGCTATCAGTGAAGAATGACAATGGCGCATCAGTATCGAAAAAAAAGGCTTTGAGAGTAGGTATCAAGCCAACAATAAGGGCTAATAGAGAGGCAATAGTTGGAGGTTGGAGGATATGTTGGATCGGGGTTTTCTCAGCCACAATCCGGATTCTTCTGACAACTTTGGGCTCTGCCAGGCATGTCAGGGACCTTGGGCTGCTGGAGCCTGTAGTGGCTTCCTCATTTGAATTGAGGTCAGGGAAGAAGTTTTGGGAGGAACCTGAGATGCTCCTGAAAACCCTTGCAATGAATGGGGTTTTTGCATCCTCAGTTTCTTTGTCAACCATACCAGGCCACTCAGCCTCATGCAATAATGGCCGGCTTAAGTTGCTGACAGTTTGTATCTCCCCTATCTCTTGTATTTCTTCACCTGAACAGTGTGAAGTGCACTCTTAGTGTGCCATTAGTAACGAAAATAAGAACAAATAGAAAAAATTTCACTACCAATAAAATTACCCAAGTAGTATCCACTATCTTTCTGATTTACCCAGCAAATCAATTGACAATTAAAGTGGTTAAGCTGAGAAAATCTGAAAAGCGAATGATACATTGCCCATGAGCTTGGCATGCTATGGAAAACTTATAAAGCAACATCACAATCATTGACTTATTTTACAATTCAAGCTTGATAAAAAACATACACCATAAAGGTTACGTAATTATGGCCCCAACATATTTGAAAGCTAAGAACCAACAAGATTTGTGCATAAGATATGCATTGCCTGCAAATATAATTATATTTTCCTCATAAATTTTCTCTTGTATTTACCTTCTTGAACAATCTCGTAATACTCCATTGGCGGCTCCATCATGTGGTACACCAGAGTATAAACCAAAATAACAGCAACCCACTGTGCAAAAGAGACGTACGCAATGCCAGTGCGGTTGCAATCAGGGCCGAAGGGCTGATCAGAGCTGTGACAGACAGATCCCACGATAGCGATGGGGAGGTTGCCAGTGTTACCAAACCCTGTCATTATGATCGTGAACCTAAAATATCTCTGCGGCGGTCGGCATATGACTGCCACTAGGTAGCCCAATGCACATCCAATCAGGGTGCTTACGAGCACATTTACTGGTACAAACCACCAAAGGAGCACATCCTGTGGATCAAAGTTTTAGATGTTACGGGAAAAAAAAATATATATATATATATGCTAATAATCAACTCTTTTAGAAGTTATGGAAAAGAAAGGGACGAAATAGGCCAATAAACAGTTTCACACGTGTACGTTTTTATATAATTAAGTTTTGTCGTAACATTTTTTTTCTTAATTGGTGTATCAAATTTACTGTCAGTGGGAGGAACTGCTAGAGGACAAATTATCTTGCTTACATGAGTTTCTTTTCGCAAAAAAAAAAAAAAAGAGAGGACAATTTGTGCACGTAACCAGAAAGTTCAAGCCTTCAAGTCACTTATCAGTTGGAGAAATCAGGAACAAATGTAATATCTAACCAAACCAAAATGGATCAAAGTTGGCCGATTAGGTCCATCGATTCATCATGCTTGAACTTGAAAGCTCATTAAGTTAGAACTAAACTGTCAAAAGATCACAACCTTTCAATCTCCCGGCAATAAATTTTAAAGAAAAGAAATAGTGTGATTACCGAGTATAATTACCTGTAAACTGACAGATTGGCCGAGTTGAACAAAGATGAGGCAGGGAAGAAAAAGCACAAAGACCAATTTGCTTAACAATTTGAAGGTGGCTTTCGGTACAATTTGGGTTTTTGGGTGGGCTATAACCGATCCAATAACCGTTAGGGATAGGAGCTTCAATAGAGGGACAACCCCCGACATCCAATCCCCTCTCTCATCAGCGATTGCTTCACCCCCAGATAACAAAGAACGAAACATTTTTCTTCTTGTTGATTCTATGAGATTGTGTGATTTCCTAAATTTAAGAAAATACTAAAAAAAAGAAAGAAATTATTCAAACTCTCCTTTCATCAGAAATAGAAACTAAGAATTTGTGAAATAATGATAATAATTAATCAAGAAAGGGTTGTTTATGTCCCAATGAAATAGAAACTAAGAAAAAGAGAATAAGAATTTATGTCCCATGAACCAATTACTCCTACTGGAGATAACTAAACTATAGAAATAAAAAGAAATTAAACTTACCCTTACAGACTGAAATTGCGGCAGTAGATAGTGTTCATGCACAGTGATTGTTCAGCTCAATAGCAAAGAACCTGATATTGGAGTCCTTGACTGCAACTGGTACTGTAACCTGCTCATAAAGAAATGCTTAAAGAGAATACTTGATCCAATAATAAATTGACTTTACATGATTATATAAAATATTATGTCATCATTATGCTTGTAACCTTCAAACAAAGTTTAGTTGCCACGAGGTAACATGCACTTATCCTAAGAAATATCAGAACCCTAATGACCCATAAACTAGTAAATATTCAAATAAATTAGATGTATCCCTCACAATGGTACTCTTAGTGTGCTCTCAGAATGGTACTCTTACTGTAGCCTGCTCATAAAGAGATTATGCTTAAAGAGAATACTTGATCCAATAATAAATTGACTTTACATGATTCAATAAAATATTATGTCATCATTATGCTTGTAACCTTCAAACAAAGTTTAGTTGCTGCGAGGTAACATACACTTATACTAAGAACTATCAGAACCCTAATGACCCCATAAACTAATAAATATCAGATAAATTAGATGTATTCCTCAGAATGGTACTTTTAGAGCATCTCCATCGGATTGCATTTACAATTGCAAAAGCTGATGTGGCAGTTTCTCTCCTAGGTGGCATTTGAATTAATTGTTTTACCGATGGAGAATGCTCCTTAAAATTGAAAGCTTGCAAATCCCTTTCAATTCACTAAAAATTTCGCTCCTGCTTCACCCTGTCGGGAAAACATTTCATGAAATCATTGATCGAGTTAAACAATTTGTTCCCCGCTTCCTCGTCTCTATCCCCGTACGCCTCCCTCCGCTATCAAGGTCGACCCAAAATTTAACACCCTGCTTCCCTGCCTCCGTCGCTGCTGAGCTTGTTTCCGTCTTCGTCGCTTTTCACCTCGTTGAAATTGTGTGATGTGAACTCGACTGCTGCGCGGCAAAGGGATTGAAAGTGATTGGATGGAGAGGAGAGCTCAGCAACGAAATGAAATTTAGCATGTGCGCTCAGCAACAAGGTGAAATTGGTGGTACTATTTCAATTCACTATTTCTTTTTGGTACATTGGTTTTGATCGGGCTGTTTACTGGTACATATGTGAAACTTGAATTTGGGTTGTTTCACAAACTTTAATTCAGGTTGCATGGGAGACGCAAGAAGTCATAAAATGTGCCTTTAATTTTTCATATTAAAGTGACCTTTTGTTACTGGTACCAAATACTAGCACTTATTGTTACTGTTTTTCTTATTAAAACGACCTTTTGCATTTCTTCCTTATTTTTAGGGAGGTAGATGAAGCCTTGAGACCTGGTGTATCCTCCTTAATTGATGTATGCACACAATCTGACAACAACAGCTCCACACTGTTCTTATTAAAATGTTTCACAAACTTTAATTCTGTTTAATACTGGCTACTAGCACTCATTGTCACTGTTTTTCTTATTAAAGTGACCTTTTGCATTTCTTCCTTCTTATTTTTAGGTATAGATGAAGCCTTGAGACCTGGTGTATTCTCCTTAATTGATGTATGCACACATTCTGACTACAACAGCTTCACATTGTTCTTGGCGGTATGTTATCCAAATTCTGAAAGCTGTTTATTTTTTTTTTTTGCAATTTTGTAAAAAATTTCACAGCAACATCTGGTGTGTGTTTGTGGGTTTGCAAAGGGCCAGCGTAGAAATACTCTTGCTTCACTTTTACATGACTACAAGATCCATTTCCAAGTATGAGGGAAAAATATAATTTAAATATAATAGTAATAATACAAGGAAGTTCTATAGAGTAGTGATCCGTTCGCAGCCTCAGACGAAGGTTTGTTGCTACTATTTTATCAAGACCTTTAATTCTAGTTTCCTTGCTTTTGAACAATCTTTTAAACGTCGCTGCTTATTTTCTATATACTTTGCAGTTGGAAATACATAAGGCTGACCATAGTGAAATGTGGCTACGAAGGCACAACGGCAATTTCATAGCTGATCCGATTTCCTTTCTTTCCTTCCCTTCCCTTCTGTTTATATCTTCTTCCAGCTTAGTTATTGAACACACTTGATTCTTGACTCATTTGAGTTGAGATACCAGCATTAAAAATTGAGATATATTTTTTCAAACAAGCCAATGGCAGTCATGCATGCATGCATGCATGCATGCATGACCTTTTTTATTTATTTATTGCCTATTGGTATTTGAATGGTAATAATGTTCTTGTTTTTTTTTAATATGATTAGACTCATTTAGCAAATTGTACTGGGGCCTTTGCAACTATATTGGAAGGTTACGAATGAGATGAAATATTAAATTATGTATGTTGAATATGATTCAACCAAAATGCCCTTGGTACAGTTCAGAACAGATGTTCGCTTAGATTAAGGTTAATTTCTGTTTGATATAAGATTATCATGTAGTTTATTTCTTTTTACTTTTTTGGTTGTTTTGAGAGAACTTCAGTCCTATGCTGCTGAATAAGGTTAAGAGTGGTACCCGACAACAGTATTGGACTTAGATTATAATATTATTCATGTAGATTATAAAATTTGTCAAGTGTTGTCAGAGTTTACAACAATCAGACATGATTAATAAATGTCATTTTGGTTATTATTTCATTTTATTAACTTACACTTAAGAACTGACGATGGAGGTGCAAGCACAGCTAGTGCTGATCACCTTCTGAGAAGGAATGTGGATTGTACCAATACTGGTACCGAGTGCCTCCACAAATACTCAACAACACTATTTCATTTTATTTTACTTTGTTTTGTATTTCTATTTCATATTTAAACAAGCTCATTTATTTTGAGCTTTAAATTACTTTTTATTTTAAATTAAGATTACTCTCCTCTGTTACTGAACAATCAATTAATCTTGTTATTTGGGCATCGACCCATGTTTTTCCTAAAAAAATGACCTTGAAAAAAACAGAGAGAGCATCGGGGAGAGGGGGGGAGGGCAAGAGGGAGAGGTTTGTTGAAATTAAAATAACCTGGGTTTGGTTGAAGGGGAGAGAGAGGGCGAGAGGGCGAGAGGGAGAGATTTGTTGAAATTAAAATAACCTGGGTTTGGTATCGGTCAACGGAAAGCAATATTGAAAATATCGCTGTTGTGGCAAAAATTAATGTGATTTGCAATTGTATGGATGTAAGCCATTTGAAATTAAATTTGAAGGTAATTTCTTACAGCAATTGACAGCTGTTTACAGCAGTTTGCAATTGCAAATTAATTTAACTAATGGAGATGCTCTTAGTGTGCTCTCATTCCTTTTTTTTTTTGTATACAATATTACTAAACTGGTTGTTGGCTCGTAACCTAAACCACTATTTCCTTCCTAAATAATCCAATTTGAATAGTTGACAAGGCAAAAGATCCCTTCTGCATGAGCTTTTGCTTCTTATTTCCCACAATTTAGGCTCTAACTCAATTCTGCATGGGTTTTTGCTTCATAACCTAGGCCACTATTTTTTTTTACTTAATTGTACTTGTTGAAAATTTGATTGCATCCAGTGTAGAATTTGACTATGTAAACCTTAAATTACTGGTTAAAGTCATCAATTTTGATATTATGTCAAATATTAATTGACTGATTAAATAGTCAAATTCTATAAACCCCAGAAACAGATCAACAGTGTAGAAAAACTTGATAATTTATGAAACAAAGTAGATTCATTAAGAGAGGAAAAAGTCCCAAAGCAGAATAACTAGTACAACTGAAATATATACTCTGATAATCTATCTATTTCAAACTGGTACTTGTTTCAAAGGCTTGTTTAAATTTTTTGCAAATACTTGATCACAATGACCACTAACAGTCTCCAAAAGTTGCATAAATATTTAAATCCTTCTAAATTCAGATTAAAGCTAACTTCTTCTCTTTCTATTAAAGCTAACTTCAAGTGGGAGCTTCAATATAATTAATCTTTATAAAGTTCTTTACTAAAAATTATTAAGTATCATTCAAGAAATCTACATATTTAGTATCATCAGCAGACACAGTCATTTCCTTAGTAAGCATTTCAAAATTAAGGTAACACTTCATTACAGACTGCTTTCTAAGTACCTCTGATTCCATTTTGTGAGGTCAGGTGCTTTTCCAACATTGACACTCTTTTCCAATTCAGTGTAATATTGTTTATTTACTACAGCCTGCTGCTTAATTGAGAAATAAACATCCAATTCAGGCTCCCCATCATTCGCACCATACCAGTAACGTACAGTGCTTGTATATGCCAGTCAGTTTGTAACAATAATGTTCAAAATTCCTGAAAGTCAATAAGCAAAAGTGATCACCTTCATATTGTAGGACTCTTGCAGGTATACTATGCCATTCACGACTTGTATCCTCAGACCTCACACTTATCTTCAGTTGGTACCATCTGTAACCAAACAAACACATGTTAGTCAAACTGGCAGATAGAATTACAGAACTAAAGAGGAATTATACATCCAATTTCATACCGGCTTTTTCGTGACGAACTCAATTTTTTACCCTGTTTAACCGTAAATTAATCAACTTGTGATTGAAGAAAAACAAGGGAAAAAATAAAAATGCAAAATGGGTGCTGGTTCTTTTCACCTTTTCCTTTGAGTTGTATTTGGCTGTAAATAAGGGAAAATTCACTATGTATGCTTTCTGTTCTGTCATATGGATTACAAGGCACGCATATGATATAATCATATCATAATTGCTAAATACCCTCCTTTAAGGCATAAATCTCACAATTTTAGTATGTTAGGCAATTAGTACTCTCTCAAAAATTAAAACAATCTCAATGCAGATGCCCATCTTGATTTTTTTAGGAAGGTGGGATAAGGAACATTAGCACAGTACCAATCGATTTCAGTTCATGGTATAGCCTTAATGGGTTGCATTCAAAATCAAGTATGAATTAGAAATCCTATCAGTTCATGGTATAACCTTAATGGGTTGCATTCAAAATCCAGCAGAAATTTTCTAATTAAGCTCAAAAGATCCGAGATTTTATCGGTTCTTAAAACTAAGACATGAAAATCGGAGCTAGAGAGTTACCAGTTGAAAAGAGCATTTGAAGAGAGATAGCGAGGAGGAGGAAAAGAGGGAGGCGAAGAGGAGGTTCTCGTTTAGCAGGCCAGGCGAGCAGATTGGGAATGAAGAGGAGGCAGGCGCGCGAGCAGCTTGGAAACGAAGGAGGCGATAGGCAGATCTACCGTAGAAGACAGGGTTAAGGAAACATTGCGTGTGGGGGCTGACTTCATTTGCCTTGGTTTTATGTATTTATTTCGACAATTATGTATTGCCAAAAAATTTGGCATACTTACAGCGACCGCCATATAATTTCATCTTTATAATCATAGGAGACCAAATTATATATTTTTTAGAAATTTTTTACTATTTTTTTACATAAGTATAATATCACTTTATCGAATCTCTTTAAAACAGTGACTTTGTATTTATCTAAAAATATTTTAAAAAATATAAAATTTGGTCTCTAACATATTTTATTATGAAGATCATGTTGAGCGGTTCAGATCAACTGTTTGGACTTTGAAAACAAAAATAAAATATGTGAAGCATATTGGAGAACAAAAAAATAGTGCATTTGAATCTTCCTCCCGATGTATATAGTAATATGATTTTGTGAACGGATCGATATATTTTTTTTCAAGTTTTTATTTTTGAGATTTTCATCCAAGTAAACGCTTGTGACTTCCCTTTTTCTATTAAAAAAATATAAATGAGCTATTTTCCATTTTGTAGTGAGATTGTTGAGAAAGAGACGCTTGATGCATTTAACAGATTGAAGGCGAAGGCCGAAGGATTTGACTAAGAAAATATAAGCATGAGCAAAATTTAATTGGATGCAAATGCGTGCCAGAATTTTGTTACTTGTCTTGAGTTCAATTCTAACAGGTCATGTAATGGTAAGGAACGCTAACAATTTGTTAGTTCAAAATATTATGTGTTGGTCAAAATACTGTATCATTTCAAGCTGTTTTCTTTTGGCCTTCCAATTGAGTTACAGCGATGGTTTGGTTTGTTACGACCGGATGCATATGAATACAACCTTTACGCATATGACAAAATAGAGCTAACTAGCGATAGGCCTCACGTTGCTTCGGCAGCGGGTTGTGAACGCCAGTGGAGAAGCATGTTAGGTGTTTTGAATAAGTATACAGAAAAGACATAACACACATTTTATAGTTCAATTATATTAAGACAAAAGCTGTACATGAAATTGTACAAAAGTTGGAAATATTTAGTCTTCTTAGTCATTTTTCCTTCTAGTGTTGCGTTTGGAAAAGAGGTGATAGCTTTGTTGTATCTTGTTATTCCTTCTGTATTCCATTATCTCATTGGGATAAGTTTGTAATCTCTTTGAGCCCAATTTGACCTAATATCGAGAAAAATAAATTGTTCTGATAAGCTAACAAAAGACAATATGTTCTTTTTTTTTATAATTAATACAACAATTATTACCTAATAGAGAAGAGACAAAAGGGATCCTCTGTTGTTTTCTTGCTCATTTCCGGACCACTCTGCTAAGTTATGAATTTACAGCTCAAGCATCAGATTTGTAAGTCTATAAAAGAAACATATATATTTAAAGGTCTTTGACAATGATTTAATTCAGAAAACAGAATTTTATATTTTTTTTTTGAGTTGTTTGTACTAGTTTCTAGCAGAGAAATGAATTTTTTGTACTTGGTTAAATTGTGAATATCAGAATAGAATAAAATTCTAAAATTGACTTTAGATTTGTAGTGTAAAATTTCCAATCACACACAATTTCTCTTACTGATAAATAAACTCAACAAAAATTCTAAGTGAAAATCACTTTCTATTGGAAATTCAAAAAGTTTTATTGGGAAAAAAAAAACCAAATAAAAGAACTCTTAACAAACAATAGCAACAACTAACAACAATGACGATATTAGCATTGACGGAACTTTGAAAAGTCAAAACTTTATAATTATGGTAAGATGGTCCAAGTTGAATGCTACATTGATATTGAATATTGATGTACGGAATTAGAAAGAAAATATTATAAATTTGAATGATGGCTAGCGCTCAAGTGGTTAGCCACATCATCAATATTTGAATGATTTGACATGGTAATTTATTGAGGCAGCACTAGTAGCAATCATTTTTAAGCCGCGATGAGAAGCTCGTGCTCCTTTTTAGACACTTTATGGAACTTTTCACGGTTTTCATAAGCCTCGGTTTGGAGAAGGCCAGTTAGCTCTGTGTGAATTGTGAGCCATATTTTTGTACGTTTCATTTTTTTCAATTTCTGTTTTCTTTTTTCTATATTTTTTTTTAAACTTTGTACTTTTTCTTAAAATATTAGACCGGTCTTTAAATTAGTAGTTACATTAAATAAATTGTATTTTTTTTTTTCAAAAAACAAACAAGAAATCTCTAGTGGATTGTATTGCTTCTAAACTGTTCCTCGAACATTTAGAAAAAGAGAAGCTATGCTTCAAGTCCATATCATCTAAATTAATTCAGATTTTGAATTTAGAATCTCAATGCTTTGATTAAAATTCAGATTAATTCTGTTGTACAAAACTTTTTTAATATTTGTGTCAATATGAATCGGACAGTTACAATTTATTCTGCAGTAACTCTAAGTTAGTGCAGACGATATAAATTCATGCTTCAAACTCTCTTAAAAAAAACTAAACTAATCCTTGAAAGAATCTTAACTTATTTTTTTTAAAATGTAAATGTACGGACCAATTTGGTTTTTTCTGCTTTAAAATATTTAAGCACCGACTTGATTCTTCAGAAAGTTTAATGACCAACATCTTGCAAATTAAAACTGCAAAACTTAGTTTCTTTGAAAACAATTAAGACCGAAATTCGAATTATTTCCAGCTTCTTTTTTCCGGATAAGGGGAGGAAAGGATAAATAAATATGCGGCGATTCTTTGGAAATCGCAGGATCCTGCTTTTCTAGATCAAACTATTCATTTTTTTAATACACGAATCTCAAAACAATTGATTTTTATGTACGAATCTCAAAACAAATGAATGGTTTGATTTAGACAAACAGGGACCTGCGATTCCAAAGAATCGCAATAGATTTGTTTCCGAGGAAAGGGGGCTTGCTAGCTTGGTCTAGGGATCCGTAAACTTTAGTGATTCAAACACAAATTAGTAAATTGAGTTAGCTCAAGAATAATACTATTCTACTTACCCATAAAAATGGTGGGTTAGCAAGAATAGAACTAGTGGAGTTAGTGATATTAATTAAATATTTGATTCCTCTCAATTAGAGTTAGTTTAAATATGAAATTAGATTTAAATAAAATATTTAATTAGTATTAAATAAATATAATATCAAATTAGATTAATATTAAATAAAATGTTAGATTAAATATCATATTATAGCCATTTAAATATTAAATATAATATAATATTAGTTTAAATATTAGATTAGTATTAAATAAATATAATATCATATTAGATTAGTATTGTAATGTAATATTAGTCTAAATATTAAATGTAACAGTAATTTAAATATTAATTGTAATATAATATTAGTCTAATAAATATTTTATTCATTCTCTCCATTGCTAGCTATTCCAAATATACAATCAAAACGACTTTTTTACTAACCCGAATAGTCCGAAATTAGCACTATTCTCAACCACTAACCCAAAAATTGATATTTTTGCACTAATTCTTGCGTACATGTTCGGCAAGGAGGATTAAGGCTCCTTAGTCTTCCTTAAGATCTTAAGTCTACCGAACAGCAGTGCCTTAGTTGAGATTAGTGACCTCCTTTGCTAAGGAAGTCATCTTCTCTCCTTAGAGGAAGGGAGGGAATAGAAAGAAAATAAAACTTTCCGTCGAATCGTGTTTGGTTGAGATAATTACGTCGGAGGTGAATGATACAGAAGGTGAAAGGTTTAACCTTGTATCATTAAAATTAATAGAATTGGTTTCTCTCCTGACTTGAGTGAAGGATACCATGTCATGGGGCTCAGGTGTTCAGATGTATATGTATTAGTCAGTTATTATGAAAAACACTGAGATAAGATATAAGCTCAAGGGCAACTTGATTATCTTTTTCTTGGCTTATGTTTAATAGTTGGGGATCATTTGCCAAACAATATGGTTGCTAATTACAGATATTTGATATTTGGTAGTCCTGTTTGCAAAGAAACAAAAGGCTAAAAAAAAAAACAGGTACGTGTAAGGTTAAGTTGGTTTTCTTTTGCAGAGATGGAAAAACAAAAGGAATCATTCAAAGACAAGAAATAACTAATGGGGAGGCTGCTTCATTGTCAGATGAGTTGAAGAAGCCTCTTGTGTGGATTGACTTGGAAATGACAGGTTAGCTTATTTTAACTAATTATAAAGTTCTATTACAATGCAATTATTGTGAGGATGTTGATAAAAGACTCACAATAGATGAACCATAGCTGTCTTTGGGTATTCAAATTTTTAAAATTACATTGAGAAAGTTAATATATAGTACATGCGTGTTTAATTTTACACTTGTACATAATTTGTAGGATTGGATGTTACAAAAGATAGGATCTTAGAGATTGCTTGTGTAATCACAGATGGCAAACCTACCAAAACTATTGATGTGAGTTATACTTTTTTTAAATTATTCTTGTGAAATTTTGTATTATCTTGTTATGTTATTTGCATAATATGACAAATGTGTTCTCATATGAAGGGCCCAGATTTGGTTATTACTTATTAGTCATCCAAAAGACTGTTTAGATAATATGGGAGATTGGTGCTCCAGTCACCATGCTGCTAGTGGTAAGATTGATATTTATTTTAGGGAAAATTAGATCCATGCCACTTCAAAATGTTTAATTTAGAAAAATGCCACTCCAAATTTTTTGTTTAGAAAAATACCACCTCAAATCACAATTATTAAGAAAAATGCCCCAATTACAAATTATTATACATAAAATGATGTATTTTGAGTAGTATTTTTATATATTCCAAAAATACCCTGACCCTTAATGGGTCCGATCCGAGTACAGAAAATGGGTTTGTTCTGAACCCTTAGGGTTTAGTCGAAAAACAAATCCTCTCTTCGTCTCCTCTCTTCCCAGGTGAAAGAGATTTCGTCTTCTCTCTTCTTCGTCTAAACCTGTCCGAGTGGATAGCAAGATAACCACGTAATAAGCAGAGGTGAATTTACTTGTACGGTTTGCTGGTACAATTTGCTGGTACAGTGCAGGAAAATTAACATTTCTTTTCAGAAGATGAACTTTAAAATTGCACGATACATGATAAAAAAATCCTGTAAATGTAAAATCTGGTACGGTTTTATCGTTTGATCCTTTTGGTTCTGATTCATGAAGACGGTCTTTTGAGACAGTTATGTACCAGTCATGTGTTTATCATGCTTGGCCTTGGGTTTATTGCTGGTACATGTAGCAGATCATGTTCAGGGGCATATTCAAAGGTCTTTGCATTAGAATTTGGGGCTTATCAGTACTTGAGTCCGGTTTTGGGGTGGTCATACTCATTGGTTACACTTGACAGAAGAGATCAGAAGAAAGGATCAAAGTTGCAAAACTATTATCAAGATCAAAATCATTGTCGGCTAAAAAGAAAACAAATTTTGCAGAGAAGACCTTATGTTTCATTTATCGGGTTTAGAAGAGATCAAGTAGCGGAGCGGAGTGGAGTGGAGTGGAGTGGAGTTGAATATCGCCTAAGAAAGCAGACAGAGATCAATGAAGAAGCATCTCAGACTTATGGGGTAAGAAGAGCGTTTGTTCTTCTTGCGCAAGAAGAGAAGATAAAATTTGAAGGTAAGGCTATTTTGGTCAGTATACATATACTGTAAATTGTTAATAAGAAAATATACATTTAGATAGTATTTGGGACATTTTTCTTAATAATTGTGATTTGAAGTGGTATTTTTCTAAACAAAAAGTTTGGGGTGACATTTTTCTAAATTAAACATTTTGGAGTGGCATGGATCTAATTTTCCCTTTATTTTATGTTTTTCATCAACAATCAAAGTGACGATGGAGTGTCACCATGAGTTTTGTGACTTTTTTTTATTTAGGTTTGACAGAGAGAGTATTACGAAGCACTATCTCAGAGCATGAGGCAGAAAAGCAGGTGAGTTGCATAAATAGCGAAAAATTCCTGGGGTCTCGATGCATTTTATCCAATATTGGAGGGGCTTAACTAAAATTTGACCTTTATATTCGAAATTAATTACTGCACTAGCATAGTTACTAGTTTGGACTCGGGAAATAATGTTGTGTCTTAAAAATTTTGAAGTTAAAACAAAAGAGAAAGCTTGTATTTACATTAAGTCAATGATGCTCTGCCAGCAGAGCTTGAGAAGGAATGCCTTTTAACCAGGGCAACTTGGCTCATGCTGGGAGGAGAGAGGAACACTGGGAAATCAGAACTCAGGGAAAATTTAAAAATTCACAGTTTATTTGGTATTTGTGAAATCAGCTTGTTGAACTCGTCAGGATGCTAAATATGTGGAGAAAATATTTAAAATCCAAATAAAGAATTTGAATAATCCACAAAATCACGTGTAGTTCGCAAATCAATCATCTATGCTATTTCTACTATGCATTGAACAAACCATGAGATTTGCTGTCCTCCTAAAGATGAAAATTGTTTTACTTTTTAATTGGAATTTTGGCAAATTAAGACTAATTATAATTCATTACAGGTACTAGATTTCGTGAAGAAGCACATCGGTTCGCAAACACCGCAATTGGCAGGGAACTCTGTTTATTTTTTGAGAAAAAGGGAACTCTGTTTATGTTGATTATTTGTTCCTAAAGGTTGGTTCTTACAAAAGTTTCCTCTTGTTCTTGTGATTTTTTTCATCATGGCCTTTTGCGACTCTTTTTGCATTTCAATTTGTTGTAACAGAAGTATATGCCTAGCTTGGCCCTTATCTTTCCACATGTACTAGTTGATGTGAGTAGCATCATGGCCTTATGCATCTGTTGGTTTCCTAAAGGTCACTCAATCTTTTCTATACTACACCAGGTATTCTGTCAGTGATCACAGGTGGAATTAAGTTGTACCAATTGACCCCAACTTTTTTCATGAAAAATACTGTTTGTTGTACTCTTATGAATTTCTTATAGAAAAATATTGAAGATATTTAAGTTTGGACGCCCAAAATGTAAAGTGGAGTTGTTTATTTTTATCCCCATAATTTTGGAAAAACAACTTCTAGTACATGGGATTATTGTCCCTCGTAATAATTGCAATTATTGTTTTTTTTTTCTTCTTAATTTCTGTGATCTAGAAAAGAAGATGGCGCCAGCAAAGGAGAAAAGGCATAGAGCTATGGACGATATAAAAGAGAGTATCAAGGAGCTAAAATTTTATAAAGAAAACATTTTTAAATTGCAAAAAAGGAACCGCTAATTTCAATTCAAGCTTGTATTAATTGTTTCTTCAACTTAGTATGAGTTGAAATTGCAGTCAGGCAACCATTAGCTTTAATACCACGCTAGTAGAGTTTGAATCTCCAATTGGAGATTCAATCTTTGGTGTAGTTTCTCCTCCATTTTAATAGTTATCTGTATGAAATATTTAAGCGAAAGCAAGTTGCAATTTTTCTAATTTTTGCCTGGTTATAAGTTCTGAATCAGTCATGATCTAGACAAAAGAATAACTATATTTTTCTTTTTCTTGATTTTAGCCTTTGCTTTAACGGTTTAACCAATTAGGGTAGAAATAGTATGAATTGATAGAAAAGAAATAGACGAGATTAAATAAAATGGCAACTCGTCAACTCGTCAACTATTCAATTGTGATTACATCTCAGATTACCAGAATATTATCATGTAACAGGGATATAATTGGTGCTGGAAAGCGTTTCTTACACCCTAAATCTAAAATATTATCATGTAACAATAAATTCTCCACCAACTGGTCTACGAAACTAGCATACGGCTGATGCCTATCTAGGTAACTAAAAGTCTTCGAGACTTCGACCATGAATCATTTGACTTGGTCTATAAAACTACCTGGCCCTGAGCATACGGCTCATGCATATCTGACCTTTTTTTAACAATCTTGACTGTTTCTTTTTTATTTCATGTATTTTCTGTTTCTTCCCCAGTTCAGTGGTTAACTAATGTATTTCATCAAAATTGCACCTCTCTTTTAATCTTTTTCCTCTTTTTCTCAGTACTAAGCACCCAATTCATTTTAAGTAGTTCAATATATCAACCCAATCAGCTAATGTGCAATGCTGACAGCACTGAACTGGACACCACCACTAAATGATGCAACAATATTCCTAATGAGGTGGGAACACAAATTAGAACTAGCAAAAAAGTGCCAATTGCCAAGCTTGGTCTAGTATTCATCAGAAGCCTTTGCAATAAACCAACCAATTCACACACATCTGATGAATACACCGTCATATAGTACTCCTTTTCCCATTCCATCCAACCAGACTGCTCTGAAATGCTCTCATCAGTGATTCTAATCTCTTGGATTCTTTTTCTCAGCACAATCATGTCTTCATCAACTCGGTCTGAGTCTAGGTCCCACCCGTCAGTTCCTCTATTGCAGGCCATGACGACCGACCGTGTCTGCCTTGCTAATCCACGATGAAATCTGGATTTAAATTGAGTTTTCAATGGAAGGTAAGAAAGGCAGTGAGAGGAAGCAAACATCTTGTGAAATGAATTATGGCTTTGTTTTTTTCACGTTACGCCGAGGCAATCTTGTGTAGTTATGGTTTATCAGGCCTTGTTTTGTGGAGATAATTTTGCTTATTATTGGGATATTTATAGTGGCTGAGGAAAGCGTGTTTTTTGTTCCTTTGCTTGGCAAATATGTCTCTCTCCACCAGGTACGCGTCCCAGATAGAATCATTGCTTTTGATAGGCTCATCAATTGTTTTATAATAACGCTTATTGTTTTTTACTCGGCAACTTTTGAAGAATCAAGAGTTCAAGTAAATTGCACTGAATTTTCTAATGAGATCACCTTTTGTTCCCAGGATATTCCGTCATTTTTATTTATATCCAACATTAAATACAAATTGCCAACTATATCCACAAAACCTAGAAAATTTTAAACCTACCCAAAACGGCTATTTGATAACCGGTTTCGCCTATTTAACCGCCAGTTCGTAATAAAAATTAGAAACGGCTATTAAGTGGGCGGTTTCTTAGTTTTTTTTTTCAATTTTTAAAATCTGAATAGTTGATGCATAGTTTTTTGACTAAATTTGTAAGTATCAAATTGAAAGAGAAGATATAAAAACATTTAAACTTAATTTTGATGTAAATATCTTACAAATCGTTTGAAATTATCGTTTTTAAGACGATTATTTGACCAAATTTGTTGATTTATTATGATTTGGTTTTTTTCGACTAAATTTATTATGATTTATTAGAATGGTTTATATTTTGACATTTATAAATATAGTTGGATCTGATTACAAAGCCTAATAAGATAAACACAAGTACAGCATAAATTGTTGGCAATGAAAAGTACATCACAATCGCTAAATAGTTATTACAAACATTGAAATAATACTACTTCTCAGAACCAGTACCGAATGTACAAGGAACAAAATCATCGTCTAAGTCTAGTTCAGTCGCAGTAGACGAAGAGACGGTCTTACTAGCATTTTTCTTTGGTTTGACTTTGCCGGTACGAGTCGCAGCAGACGAAGAGACTGTTTTACCGGTATTTTTCTTTGGATTGATAGGTTTTTTTTTCAAGTAAAGATTTTCCGCAAAATCATTATCGTTATTGACTTTGATTGACCTACGGTATGCTACATCCCTTTTACAATCTTCACAGTCCTTTGCAATACAAAAAGAAAATGACTTGTGAGATTTTCCTTTTCCACCACCGGACGATTGACTTGGTGTGTTTTTTGCTCATCGTTTTCACCTAAAAAAACCAACATCATAAACAATAGATAAAATAAACGAAGTCATACAAAACATACAAGTAAACAACAGATAAAATAAATGAAGTTCACACAAATTACAAGTTCACACAAATAAAATTCATATAATAAGTTCTCAAAACATACAAAACAATAGTTCACAGTCAGATCTAAATCAACTATTGCGCTTGAAACTAAATCTCTTGAATAAACCATACCCAAATGATGACTTCCTTGGTGCCTTTGCCTGGGTACCAGATGGCGCTGCCTGGCTAACAGATGCCCTTGGTTGCCTAACAGATGAGCTCCTTGGTTGTTGTACACGCGCACCACTTGGCTCTGCCTGCGTACCAGATGGCCCTGCCTGGCTAACAAATGCCATTTCCATCTTGAGAGATGACCTCCTTGGTTGCTCTACATGCGCACCAAATGTCTCTGCCGCAGTCCCAAACGGCCCTGCCTGGCTAAAAGATGCTTTTGGCAGCCTGAGAGATGACCTTCTTGGTTGGATAACAGACAGCTCTGCATGGCTACCAGTGGCCTCTCCTGGCACCGAGAAGGTCTCTCCCATTCCCTCGGCATACATAAGTGATGCATCCAAACAACTCGTCCCTGTGCTACGTCTTGACCCAGATGACCTCCTGAACCTGTAAGAATTCGCTCATTATCTTCAGCAGCTATTGTATTTCTTGCCTCTGCATTTCATATGTTTATTAGTTCGATCATGAAATTGTAATGAGATATAAGAATTTGTGAGTGTTACGTACCTCTCCTCCGCCGATTGGTAGTTGAACGGTGAACAGCATGCGATCTTGGGCCACCTCTCAATTCATCCATGGTCATTACCAATTGGGAGTGTTTTCTCCTGCCAAATTTAATTCATTTCTTGTCAGGTATTATTCTAGGTCCATCGTAAAAAGATCATTCATTCCTCATTTCCATAAGGGTGAAACATTCCATTCCAAGTACTGAGAAGATAGTTCACACTATACCAATCAGCAACAAAGTGGTTCTCATCCCAATTTCATACACGACAAATTGCTAACACATGAACGCACAGAATAGAGGTTAATTGAATACCTCTGCATGTGCACTATATGTTTCTATCGAACCCACGAGTCACAGTGTACTGGAACTCCCTATGAATAATGTGCATGGTTCCATCAGAGCCTCTCTAGACCGAAACAAACTCATTAGGAGAGGAGACTTGGTAGCTTCCTTCACCATGCAAATTCATCCTTGCAGCTTTCTCCCATCTTTTTCTGAGCTTGTTTTCCACCCGTTCAGACCATTGCTTATTCACATCGGCTAGGTCAATGGCTTGGGCCCACCTCTGTATGAACCAGGCGTTGCATTTGTAAAATGTTTCCTCGACAATGGCAGCCACGGACAGTCTCCAGCTCTTATTGAATATATTATTCAACGACTCGGATCCGTTTGTTGTCATGATCCCAAAACGGAAACCTCCATCAACTATTTAGAAGATCTTGTCATAATTAGACGGCTCAAATGGGTCATTAGGACATTTCTTGCCGACCTTCCTCAAATAAGCATCGCACCTTGAATATAGCTGTACAACATTACATAGGTGTTATTATACAAAGGTTGTTATTCAAGAAATACACGATAAATTATTAAAGAATTATGTAAGAGAAGTTATAAATTGTACATACCATAGCGAATTCTTCGAACATCTCCTTCAACCTCCTCGGCTTCTTCTTCTTGGCTCCTCGTTTGAACCTCTGGCTATACCACTTGTCTCCTCTACAATTCTGGACCAGGTTGTCTACAATATGCTGTGTACATAATCTGTTCTTAAAAAAATTCTTTAGACCATCCGTATTCTGGGGTCAGCGCAGCTCTAATTCCTAAGTGTTGATCCGATATAACACATACAAACGTGTTAACTCCAATCACTTCCTTCCTTAGCCACTGCAAAAAAAAAAACCCAGTTCTCACCAGACTCCTTCTCCACAATTGTAAATGCCAAAGGCAACAACTAGTTCTCGGCGTCATATGCGCAAGCTATCATAAGGCTCCATTCATAACGCCCAAACATGAAACATTCATCTATACTGATCACTGATCTCAGGTATTGAAATGCTACAATACATGGACCAAACGCTCAGGCTACTACCCTGAAGTGTTCCACACCTTCCATAATTGCACCTGTCATTTCTTGGATTGGGCTGGTCAGAAACTGGTACCTTGAGCTGGGATTCTTATCGCAAATACCTATTAGTAATTTTGGTAAGAACCTGTATGAACCCTCCCAACTCCCGAATTGTTGTGCTATTGCAAACTCACTACCTCTCCACAATCGATTGTACTTCGGGGTACAGTTGTTGTACTTAACCCTCACAAAGCTTGCGACTGATTGGATGCTCATAGCCGGGTCCTTTTTAATAGAATCCTTAATGACATCAGCAATAACAGACGTCGTAAGCATTGCATTGTCTGTCCTTGTGTACTCAGTCCTGCATGTGTGAGGATGGTCTTGTTTTTTGATAACCCATGCATCCCTCTCACCCGTTGCCACAGCTCTGAGTTCGAAACTGCAGCCCGGAGCCTTACAAACCACATGCATCCGAGACTTGTCACTTCTTTTTCTTATCACTTCCTGATTTTTCTCAATGTGGTGCTCTTTTATCTTCTTTGTCAGCTCTTCTTTGTTTCTGAAATATAGCCCGACTGCCAGCTCACTTCTGTATTCTATCCGGGCACCAAAATATCCGATATCTTCTTCTTAAAAGCCAGATATATCATTGAAGCACTCGAATGGGTGCGTGCTGGCCCGGCCATTGAACAGGTTGATACGGACTGATCCTGTGCATCCTCCTGAAGCACCATCTTCAAATAAACCCTCCAAGTGGTCCGAATCCCATTCTCCTTCCTCAAATTCATCCATTGTTTCCAGTGGTTGTTCTGGAATTTCATTCATGTTTTCAAAATCCGACCCAGCACGATCATCTGTTGGTACTGGTAACGGTCTAGGGTGAGGTGGTGATTGAGGTAGTGGTAATGGAATTGTGGTATCGACTAGTGGTTCGAGGTTTGGTTGGAAATATGGACCAGCGGGGGTGCATGGTTCGGAATATGGAGTAACTGGGTTGTTTGGGTCCATGTCTGGTTCTGGATGTGGTTGGAAACTTGGATAGTGTATGGGTCCATGACTGGTGCTGGGTGTGGTTGTGAGGATGGACCAGCGGTGGTGTATTGTTCTATAACTCGTTCTTGTCCATAGTTTGGCGCCACCGAATTTTGTCCCAAACTACCTCCACCTTCGTCTTTTCGTAGTCTCTTCACGTACAATTTCATAAAAAAAAAACCTGCTCAATAAGCTTCTTGCACAAGTCCCTCCAAAAATGATCACTATCTATCGGAACTTGGATATACATTGGTCCGTTCATGGCTCGGGTTGATAGCTTTAAGTCACACCGATTCAGGTTAAAACCCGTGCAATCATAAATTAGAGACTTCAAGTCCGAAAGTGAGGTACCATTTTTAACCATAAAAGAATGCGATGGCGGTTTGGAGTAATAAACTCATTTTGGACCTTTCATAAACTTCCCATTATAATGTAATGTAACAAACAAC
The DNA here is from genome assembly GCA_024447775.1 of Carex cristatella. Lineage (NCBI taxonomy): Eukaryota > Viridiplantae > Streptophyta > Magnoliopsida > Poales > Cyperaceae > Carex > Carex cristatella. The sequence goes on along the minus strand of JAJHPF010000029.1, from coordinate 3,356,524 downwards.
GCCATGTCCAACAAACTACATTATGGTAAATGATGAACATCTGTCAAGTAACTAATTTTAATTACATAATCCACTTATAAATAATAATAATAAAAATAAATGGTTACTATACACAGATTACTGTTCAATACGTTACTGTAGAAAATTACAGTACACCGTCTATGTAGATAATTACTCTACACAAGATTATTGTTCATCTATTACTATAGATAACTATTGTTGACAAATATTGTAGATAATTACTATTGACAAATACTGTAGTTATTGTACAAAAATACAGTACGTACTGTAGATTTCTAATGTTAAAAAATAATGTATTTACTATATAAAAGTATTGTACATACTGTACAAAAACACTGTAGAAGACTGTAGCTTCGCGTCCTCCCTTCCTCTACTCTTCTCTTCCTCTCTTCCTCTCTTTCTCTTTCTACTGAATTTTACGAATTTTGGAGAGAAAACACGTCTTCCTCTCTTCCTCTCTCATGTCTCTGCCCCTACCTGAATAAAACCTAAGAATCGCCTATTTAATAGCTAGTTTCTAATTTTTATTTGAAACCGCTCACTTAATAGCCGGTTTCTAATTTTTATTAAGAACTGGCGATTAAATAAGTGGTTTCTAATAAAAATTAGAAACCGGCTATTAAATAACTGTTTTTGGTAGGTTTAAAATTTTTTAAGTTTCGTGGACATATTTTGGCAATTTGTATTTAATGTTGGATATATGTAAAAATGGCGGCCTATAACCTGTTATCTCTTCAAAATGCAATTTAAATAAATAAAAAAGAGAAAGCCATTCCTTCGCACGTTGTGTTCTCTCGACGAATAAAACCTGAAGCTGGGGTTTCTCTAGCTATAGCTGTGCACGGATGAACGGGAACGGGTGGGGGGAAGGTCGGTGGGACACGTTCCCGTCCGGCGGCGGCGCGCCCTCCGTCGCCGTGTCCGATGGCACGCCGAGTGACGGCGGATTCGACGATGTCTTCCATCCCAGCCGTCATGAGGGGTTACTAGAAAACGGTCAAACCCTAACCCTAACTAAAGATCCGTTCGTTTTCGAACAGGAGCCGCAGTCCAATGAGGAGAAGAAGGTAGATGGAGAAACGAAACTTGATGAAATGGCTGATCATTTGGGTAATGTGCATATTTTTTTCTTCTGGTTTTTTTATACGAGTTTCATCCTTTTAGAAAACATTGTTACAAATTATAATAGAAGTCTTACGAGACCTAATTCAGAATAACCTCACTTTTTTAATTGCATTCTTTGTAGATTTTGAGGTTAAAGAGAAAACTCTTGAAGTCAACGAGCTAAAATCTCACTATATAGGTATGTTTTGATGAAATCAAAAGCTTCTGGTCTTGAGTTTGATATTCCTTTAGCTTGTAGATTATCTCAAACAGATGTAAAATTCATGTTCGGTTTCAATTCAATACGAGTATAAAATTATGATCTTGGTAACATATATTTGGAAATTTTGTTTCTTTTTGCCTCGTAAATAGCACCAGTTTTTTAAGTCTATCTGCAAATACACTAAACATTTATCCCATAATATCCATTTAGACTAGATTTCCAATATTTTTATGAAAAATTGCCAATGAGACAAGGGCTGAATAAGCGTGACAGAGAAGGTATGTTGTCTTAAGTATTGATAAATTTTTACCAATTTCTGTGGAGGTTTAGTCGAGTTTTGCAATCGTGTCTATGACATAATTCAGTTTGGTAAACATGAAAGTTCATGGTTAACTTTATGAGTTTCTATCTGAAATCAGTTTCCATGGTTGGATGTTTTCTCCAAAACCCAATTTTTTTTGGGTCTTAGGCTCTTAGCTGCAAATATAACTATTTGCAGGTGTTATTTGCAATTGTAAGTGTGATTTGCAAACAATCAGATTTAATATGAATTTTCTTCCTCAACTAGACTTTTATTGACAATACCAAAAAATTTAACATGTGAACAGATGTGAAGGCTGTGGTGAGGAGCCCTGTAACGGATTCAGTTAGCCATATTTGGAGCTCTGGCATGGAGGTAATTAAATCCAAGATAGCTAGTAAGGGTATTGGGTTTTGGACCATGACCACTCTGTTTGGTTTAGTTGGGATCCTATCTTACATGAGGAAGAGAGATAAAAGGGAGAGAGAACTGCTTATGATTCTCCTTCATGAGAAAGATCAGGTACATCTACTTCATTTGGATTATCAAATCAAAGATTACTTTCCTTGCCAGGTTTTTTCTAATAATTTCAATTTATAAGAGCAATAACCAGGCTTGAATAGATCATTAAAGAGACTGAGGAGTTGAAAATTTCAAAAAGACATTCATATTTGGATGGTTATATCTAATAATTTGAGCTAATTTCTAAAGCAAGTGATTAGAAAAGAGAAAAAGAATAATACAAATCTCTTGTTTAAAGATTTTACTTTTATTGGTTTCCTCTCTGTTCTTTTTTTCTTCCCATTTTCTGACATTTGAACTGAAGCTAGTCACTATCTGATATCAATCAACCATATATATTTGCCTTGATATCTTGGAAACTTGGCGCGTACTTTTTCTCGTAGTGGAAATGCTATGCACTTTATATTACTGTTAAAAGTTAGAACAATGCATATAGTTATTGTGAAAGACATTCTCAGTCTTACCAACAGTACATATATGTGCACATTAACAGTGCATTCATAATTTATGCATCCTCAATAATATAGTCCAGTAGCATGTTATATAATAATTTGGTTTTTTGTGGATTCATGTTCAGGTGAATTAGACTAATATATGTTTAATATTTCAAACCAAAGACCAAATTTTTTTTTTCTTTTTTATTGTTGATCCAGAGATATGTTGAGGCGTTATTATATGGCATAGGCGAGTATCTGGGTTCAATATCGGAAGAAGAGCTGATGAAACAAATTTTCTAAATGAACTTTTTAGTTAGTATTATTGTAATGTATCCCCTCCAGCCATATCCCATATCTACTACAGCAAAATGTAGAATTGCACTTGAATTTTCTCTGTTAGCATTTTTACAGCAGACTTGGCATTATGACAAATTTTGAAATTTTGAATTTCTTTAAATTTGCTTCTTTCAAGGTGATGTGAATGCTGTTATTTATGACTTCAATATTGTATTTCTTTTTTCTGGAACAGAGGATAAACCAGCTGATCCAACAGATAGCACTTATACATGAAATGAAGTCTATTGTTAAGGAGGTTGCCGTTAGGAAGATATGATGATTTCCTTTGCATTGTAGATAAAACTCAAGAAAGTCATACTTTAATATATTGGTTCTAAGCTGCAATTACTGGATGAATAGTGAGGTCTTATATTTTTTTATGCCATGGCTTTGTACAATTCATACTTCTTTTGCTTTTTTTTTTCTTAGTTGTGTATATTTGTCAACTGATGTTTATTGTTATGGTCCTTTGTGGAAATGTGAATAAGGATCGAGTGGAATTTTTTACTGTAACAGTTTACTGATAAAGTCAATTTTTTATTTTGTTTAATTTTGTACTGGTTTTTATTTTTTTCTTCTTTAATACAATGATTACTAAAGATGTTGCTTGACAAAGGACGAATGTTGTTTCTTATAAATCACTCAAATCTATCTTGAAGCATTAGACAGAAAAAAAAAATAGTATTGTAGATACTAAATTGTTCTAAGAGAGATGCTTCAATCTGCTCAAGCTAGAGAAGAAAATACGTGACACGCTGTGATGTGATGTGACGTGATCACTATTTTTTTTTCATGTGACGTGATCAAAATAGTAGCAAATGGTCACATTACGCAAATGGTTACGTCATGTGTAATCACACCGTGATCATACGTGATGTGACGTATTGTGACGTAAATTAGTCATGTCAATTTTTTTGATATTATTGAAAATAATAACTTGAATTATTGAAAATTTAGAAAAAAAATATATATGAAAAAATATGAAAAAAATCTAAAAATAAGTAAATAATGTTGCAAAGTTATTTAAAAAAAAAAAACAGTTTGGTATCTGACAGTACTTTAAAAATGCAAATTACAAACATTTATTAGACTAAACTAAAGAAAATAAAAATCAAGTATCAGTATCACTAAACCTACACTAAAAGAAAAATATGAATACTCTATACATATAAAAAAAAAAAGTTGAATACTCTATGTTTTATATCGTGACGTGTAATTTTAGCTCAAATGCAGTCACGTCACGTAATCGATACACGTAACGTGACTAGTCATGCCGTGACAAATTTCCTTCTCTAGCTCAAGCTACCAAAGTAAATGCATGGTCCATTTAGTAAATCCAAATCAAAGGTTAGCTGAAGGTTTTCACTTTTAGTGAACTTAAAGCTTGCCTTAGCTTTACGTTATTATACTAACATTATATGCTACACATGAATTAAGGTTCCAAATACAGATACAGCGATAAGAAAATGGTTCAGTGAGCAGAGCAGAGAACAGGTTTTAAAAGCCAATGTGGAAACTGATTCACCAAAATGTAGAACTCGATACTTTAGTAAATCACATATCATGCATGATGAAACCATTGTTGTTCTTGTAGTAAATTATAAGAATTTTTTTTATCAACTGCAAATAAGAAAAGAAACATATTGTATACTATACCCTATCAACAAGGATTCCAGCTTCAAGTTGAAATGAGATAAAATGTGAACTAAAAACTCTGTACAACTAATGCAAAAACAAAATGTAATGAGAGGATTCGTATCTATATTCATAAAATCACATATGTATCCAAAGAATTCCCAAGTCCCTGCCTACTAAGGAATTGATTACACCACAACCAATACTAGTAAACACATTACTATCTTTATCTGTGGTTCTCTTGATATGGATTCAAATTGTTAGGAATTTGAAATGATCATTTCTTCCAAGAAAGAAGGGAAAACAAAAGGTAAAAATATTCTCTCCTCTTGACAATGCTTTAAATTTTCCATTTAACAAATCTTAGAGCTTTCAAAGAATTGTTCAAATTCTGCACTGACCTCAATTTCACACAATATATCTAATACATAATAGTACCGTCATGAAAAGAAAAATAAACATAATTCTACTGACACAAGGTATCCAAGACAGTAATAGGCTGAAAAATAGTTTCCAAATGAACCATATTAAATTCATCATTAAGAAATTTCATGATTACCACGAATCAATCTGGCGACCAATTTGAAAGATAGATTCTTTTACTTAAATAACAATAATTCTACCACCTAACCTAACATGCATGATAGATCGACTTCATACATAGATAAAACAGACACAAGCTAGAGGTGGGAGCATACTTAGTATGAACCATTACAAGGATGCAAATATTTTATACTTAGTATGAACCATTGCAAGGATGCAAATATTTTACTCCATTTCAGCCTCAGCCGGAGCTGGCGCGGGGGGTGGGGGTGCCTTTTCCGCTCTGCTCTTTGCAAACTCCAACATGCGACGGCTCACCTCCTTGGAATAAACCTGAAGAATCTCGATTCCTTCCTCCACCGAATTGGAACCGGATCCGGATCCGGACCCGAATCTGGATTCATGCTCCGTCTGAGCAGCGCCGAACGCCTCCTGTTCGATTAAACGGGCTGATTCCTCAGCCTCCTCCATCGAAACCGACCCGTACCTCTTGGAGAGAACAGTGTCGGTGGTTAGGGTTTCGACCAGGCGAAGCACGACAGCGTCACGAGTACGGTTCGTCGGTGGCCAGATGTTGAAGGACAGAGAGTCGGTAACGGTGGTGGAGGTCTCTTCCTTCGGTGTTTCCTCGGATTTAGATGGATCCATGACGGAGGAGGATTCGGTTTCCGACATTGATGAGTGTCCTTCGAGCTTCCTCTTTTCTCTCCTTGGAACTCACTCCAAAATAATTCTTACAATTTTTTCGGTTTGGAATTTTGATTTCTTTCCCTTTATTTGAATCTTGGGAGGTTCCGACAGGAGAGAAATGGGAACGCGTTCCCATCATTTAAAGCGGTCTTATCGATCTGTCCGCTCAGGTGATTAATAACTATTGTCTCCAGTAGAATAAATACTGGAAACATCCTTTTCTGTGAAATGACCCTGTAATGCGAATTCGTATCACCCAAGGTAACAGAAGATTTCTGGTTGGATCTGGACCATCCAATTATCATCCGCACGATTTAAAGTGGTCCCATACGTTCCACCTCGAGCCGGATGGGTAAAGATTTTGATTGGACGGCTGTGATTAAAACAGAAATATTATCTTACCTCAGAGAAATGGATTCAATGAACATGCGGCGTAGATGTTTGCCTAAATCACCAAGATTTGGAAAAATAATATAAAATATAAAAATGACAAAGTTTTAGGACAGGTAAATCAACCAACTAAGAGCCTGTTCGGCTGCCTTTTCGCGAGTTACTGTTTACGTGAGAAAAAAATTCAGTTCACATAAACAGTAACTTGCAGTTTAAATTGGGCCGGTTTCTGTATCCATTCTCATTCTCAGATAGAGGCCGAACAGACCTAAATGAACATGCGTATATATTAGGATTTTTTTCCTTTTAGTTGTGGGATTCGATTTTTTTCCTCAATTTATGAGTATATATTAGGATTTTTTTATAACTGATCTGATCAAATTTAATTTCCTTTTGTCCTTTTGTTCTTGGATTAGCTTGGAAAAAATAATCACTAAAGTCTGGCGCACAACTTCATTTGGTCATAGTAAATATTTACTTTTACAAGATTAATTTTGTTAAAGCTCGCCAAATAAGTAATTTGACTTATATTATACTGGGGGTGGTGTGTGTGTGTGTTTTTTTTTTTTTTTTTGGGGGGGGGTTAAAATGCCTTCTGTTTGTGTGTGTGCGTTATACTTTCATTTTTTAAATATTAATAATTAAAAATTTAAATTATAAATATTAAAATAAAATCGTTAGATATGATATATGTACTCATGAAAAATTATCATAAATATCACATTTTGATTTTGTTTCTATGTGAACCATTAAGTTGAAAAATCAACCTCTAAAAATTATTCATATTAATACATTTTTACAAGTTCTTGACAATAACCAAAACAAAGTTAAAATGTCATAATTTTTTATACGTGCATAAATAAAATGATGTAGATCATACCAATGGTTTTATTTTAACTTTTAACTTTTAAATGTTGAGTTATTAAAATTTTTAAAAATAAAGATATGATGAAGACACAAAAAAACATTTAAACCCACTTTATTGTATTAATAATTATTAATAAGAATATGGATTTATATAAGTTTTAGAAAAATGAAAAATCCACCATTGTTCGCGCAATATAGATGACTTGAGAGTAGGTCCAATGGGCATCGGACCTACTTTGGTTCGACGGGTTCAATCGCCGTTAAATATGCTTTAAGATTCGTGCACAATATTTAAATTTTGTACGTGTCTATTTTGATTTTCGTGCACACAAATCTTAAGATGGATCGGACGTTTATGGAGCTCGTTGAACTTAAAAGTAGGTCCGATAGGCATCAGACCAACTCCGTTCTCAATACAGATAAATAGTCATTTATGTACCTGTAGGCCATAATCATTTTGTGTACTTTATTTTTTTGAAGGTTAGTGGCTTTAAATACCAACTAATAATTTCATTAATAAGAAAAACGAACTTACAACAGTCAGATGACTCCTCAATACAAAATCTAAATTTTTATTCTAAAAAAATTCTCCAAATTACTCTAACAAATATAATATTCTAATCTCACTTATATACACTCATAATTACTCTATTACTTTAAACTCTATAGCTCTCTACGACCCGAATCCACCATTTCGACTGACACCGCGCTCCGACATCCGAATATACTCACCCGTGCTCCGATTGAGATGACGTAGAGACTCAATACTCCAAACTCCGACGATACCGCACTCTCGGCTCCGCTTGGCTCGGTCCCTTCCCACTCTCATTTTTCTCTCCACTCAAAAAAGTAGAGCCGTGAGAGAGGGGATGAGCTATATCAGAGGTGAGATTTAAAAGAGTGAGAGTAACAGGCTAGAGGAGAAAAAAGAAAAGAATGAGAAAGGGTGGTGGCTGCTAGAGTTTTGAAATATCTCATTTTGAGTCAGCTCTTTCAGTAGCTTTTTACCCAAACATTTATTTTAGACCAAGAACATCCATTTTGTGTATTTTCACGAGTGTGTTTTCCACAAATTAAATTTTGAAATACTGGGTCCGTTGAATCTCATTCCGCTCAATATTCTAACAAATGAATTGGCTTAATTGTGGAATTTAGATTAAAATAAGAGGATAACTTCTGACTTCTTTCTGATATGTAATACTTTCGAAGGACATTAAAGTGAAGAGATAAGCAAATAACATCCCTACCATTATAAGAGTTATCCTCTCATCTCAATATTTTATTCCATAATTAAATATAATATTAAGATATAAGAGTTATCTCTTTACCTTTTCATATTGACTATCCAAGAGATCTAGATAATTAACGAAGTTAAAATTTAAGCTTTAATTTGATCCGATATTTATCATGGACGGTGATGGATAATAAAAAAAGGACAAATTTACTAGCTATTTTAATCCAACCAAACACGAATAAACTATTCCGAAATAGACTAATTTAAAAAATAACCTATTCTCAATCTAAGTGCTTGTTCAGTGGCTCTCCAAAAGTTACTGTTCACGTGGAAAAAAAATTTCACTCAATAAAAATTAAGTTACTATTCAGAGTGAATTTTTTTTCCATGTAAACAGTAAAAATCAGTTCATGTGTCTATTTTTCTGCTCACTGTGCAGCTGAACACGCTCTAACCTAACATACCCAGGTTGCTTGAGGAAGTTTAATAAAGAAAAAAGTTGCTGTTGCCAGTTGCTGCTCAAGGTGTACATTTGCGGTTGTAAGATATTTAGATAGTATTGTTATTTTAGCTATTTCTTTTATTTGTTTTGTTTGTTTCGTCAAATTCAATATTTCGATTATTGTAAGGAGTAATTAGTTGGAAAATTGTAAGTTTATAGATTTGAAAAATATTATGATCACGTTCCGCTGTTTGTTACGTACGGTGCCACTATTCTCTGAAGAACACACAAACTAAAAAAAAAAATACGAAATGATAAATGTAAAGCATTTAAAATACCGCTACCACATACTTTTAACACGGTATTAATTTGGGTCGTACAAATTTTCTTCGTTTAGTCAACCAAAAAAACAAAAAGGGAAAACGAATTCCCAATGCAAATTTCCAGGAGAGATAACTGCAAGAACCTTTTCTTTTCCGATAGATATTCTTAGGAACGGACTGGACTGATAAAATTATGTATGTATCTATTTGTTCTTTAGATACAAATAAGATATTAGATGGATACATACAGATACAGATTAGATATCGAATATTCATAAATATATATATATAATAAATATTTCATAACATATATTAAACAGTATGATATATATCTACTATTTGAATACAACTAATTAAAATTCAAAGTCATATATGTATTACTATTTGCATGAATATTCAGACATCAGAAATTCGTATTTAATTTTTCAATACAGATTCAGATTCAATCAGATAATATCCGATTTGTTTTCACCCCCTTGATGTTCTACAGACTAATTCGTTCATTTTATTTAAAAAAAAAAAAAAAAAACAATTCGAGATCTATTTTGAGAGTTACAAATGTCCAGTACACTCTTACAGCTGGAACACAAATTTTCATTAAGAGGTGACAATAAAGTGAGACCAACAAACAGCACGGCACCTAACTTCTCTTTTTGGCATTTTTTACATTTTACATTGTCAATTATGCTTGTTTTGTTTTTTTTTTTTTTAAATAATGAATTATGTTTGTTAGCATGAGGCTTATGAAATGGAATGAATATAATTAGGTGTTCTTAAGTTTATCGATCTATGTTTGTGAACTCAATTTTAAAATTTATTAAATTGGTTTCAATTGACATATTCAAGTTATTGAAATCTATCTATCTTTACGAGTGATACATCTATATGAAAAAAAAACTAAATTTTCAAATTAATTTAGTATAAAATCAAGCGGACAAAATTAGAAGGTTTATAAATTAATTTTAATGCATTTATGTTTTGAACATTTTTTAGCACTTCACTCTATATAAAATTAATTCGAAAAAATTTCGTATATAGACACATCGATATACATCGAGCTTTGATGAACTTAGGGTGTTCTACTCGTGACAAATTATTATTTTTCGTTATATTTCAAATTACACTTCATAATTTAATTTGGAGTATAATAAAATACAATTTTTTTTTTAAATTACAAGAGGTTAACACGTTAATTTTAGTATTTCATTTTTTTTTTTTTTGAGGAAAGTTGAAGATCGAGTCTTCATTTCTGAGATTAATTGTGCATAATCATTCAGTTATGTTTTAAAATAAAGGTGAAAAACAAGAGGTTAACCTTTAAATATCCATAAAAAAATATTTTATCCGAATTTAGAACATGCAGTCTAGAAGATATTATCTTTAGGTACTAGATCAAATACTAGTTTCAATTAAAAAAATTTAAATTGATTGGAGAATTTTTTGTGAATATTTAAAATTTAGAAATTGTATTTCAAGGATTAGCTTTTTAAATACTCTTGTTCGCCTTTTCATTTAGGTTGGTTGGTAAAGCTGGATGCCATTGCTACATCCTAAAGCAAAGAGGGATGAATTGTTGCTTACTCAAGGCATTGCTAACTACCAAAACACTTTGATTAATTATTAGCCGTGCTGACACTGCAAACTATTTTTTATGCAGAATTGCTCTATTGAACAGTATGCTCAGGTCTAGCTAATGGAAACAAATCTGCTGAAATTCTCGAACCATGTTTTATGTTTCTGAAATCTCTGCTTTTCTGAATCCATCCATCGAGCTGTTTCAAGATATGTGCAAAGAAAAACTAACTATTTCAAGATGCATGCATAGAAAAAGTTGAACAACTGGATTCAAAATTTAAGAAAGTGTTAAAAGTTGAACAACTGGATTCAAAATTTAAGAAATTTCAGAAACACTGTTCACGAATAAATGTCAATTCCTAGCTAATACCAAAGCAAATAGAGGAGTTGTGGTACGGTTCTTTATGAAGCAAGGCTGTTTTTTTTTTAACTTTACACTTGTATTTCTGTTCTGAAAATTTAAATAATTAATTCAAACCGCTCAATGTAATTTTCATATAAAAATATGTTTCGAGATCAAATTTTATATTAAAAAAAAAAATCTACTATTTTTCGATGTATAGAAATTCCATGTTTTGAATGGCCCACAAACTTCCAGATTCATGGATTTTGTATATATCGAATAAACACCAAACAGCTGATTAGAGTAGCGAATCAGGAGTGTATAGGAAATGATTGAACCAAAATAGGTTTTCAAAGCCTACCCTGCCTAAATATATCGTACCAATTGCAACAATCAAGGAACCAACAACCAGCTTTCTTCTCTGCCCTTTAATGATTGAATGAATAAGAGATTAAAACAGGGGATGATGAACATTTTTAAAAATGATAATCCAGCATATAGTTCAGCTTATTCAAATACTTTTAACAGATCAAGAAACCAGCAGCAACATTTAAGTGTAAACAAGAGAGACCTAAAGATTTAACATGGACCATATCTAGCAGGAGTAACTAATTTCTCCATGCAACAATCTCTCAACTCTCAAGGATATTTTGGTCATGTTACCAAAACATAATCACACTCACTTCCTCAAAGGCCAATTTTTCAAGCATTTCAGATCTGTATCAAACCTGTAAACTGTACCACCCACAAGGGTAACTGGGGCAACTTGTTTCCCATACCTTAATCTCTCAAGGTTATTTTGGTAATTATCGCACCATAAAAGAGCTTCGTGAAGCTGCCCTTTCTTCCAGCAGATGTTAACGGTGACCCTTCCCCGAGCCTTCAACCCCTTGACGCAACCAGTGGGCCACTTATCCCTTGGTAAGGCAGGAAGCAAGTGCAGCTCCTGTTCTGTGCTTTGTACAAGGATTTCGGCAATGCCAGCTGTGAAACTGCAAGAGATGACAAGGACCGGTTTCATGCCCATAAGAGTTTTGTGGTGCGCATACCATTACTAACCAGTCAGAAATTCAGTGGTGGAGCCACATTAGGAACAATTGAACTTTTTAAATTTTTTGCAAGTACTTGCATCATATGAACTTTAGGCAATAAATTTTCTTGAAAGCCTTCTTACAGGCCTAGAAGATTTAAATATTTTAATGTGCCTAGTACATAATGGTACTGTACAGTACAGTGACATGACATTTAATTAATGTGTCACTCAAAGTCATATTTAACAGCTTTAATTCAGCCAACATTCACATAAAAGCATGGTATCAGAAACATAACTGACCAGTATCAAATTCTACGATTGTAAACGTGCTTCGAATTTGCAGAGGACAACTTACCAGTATGTTACCATACATAGGCAACCCATGAGTTCTTCAGTTCTGAATCAGAGTAATTCGTTTATTAAGTAGCCACTCTTTTACAACTGGTATACTGTATATTTCTGTACAAGTACTGGCAAGATCATGACTGGTTGGTAATCTTATGCTCTCAGATAAAACCATGAAAGCATTCCAAGTTCCTGATGAATTTAGAATAATTGATTACCCAAAATTAGCATCAATCTGAAAAGGTGGGTGAGCGGTGAACATATTGCTATAAAGACCTCCTTCGTAGTCACTCTCGTGAGCTGGGTCCACCAGGTCAAACAAATGCTTTACCATGGTGTATGCATGCTCACTGCTACGCAGCCTGGCCCACAGTGCCATCTTCCATACAGTTGACCACCCAGGACCCTCATTACCTATGAATATAACATAAACTTAAGATCAACTTAAGAATTCCATTGTTTGTATGATTTGACAAATTATACTCAACAAAGCATTGCAAATGACAGAAAATGCTTTTCAAATTGCCAATTAGCACCCCTGAACATTGTGAAGATGCTTAAAAATGAAGCTGACCTATCCATTAATGTAAAGAAAATATTCATATGGTTAGCTACTTGACAAATTTTGGTCATTCTTCAAATGAAGATTTTCTTGCTAAATTTAAATTTAAAATAAAATCAAAAGCTACCAAAAAATTTGTCCTGCTCAACTTAAATCTTGGTTTCAACAGTTTGGTGCTGGTTGCAGATATGAAAAAAAACAGCAGAGCTTTGGTTGTGAATATTGTTACAAGTACTTTCCATAGATGTTAAAAGATTAAAAAAAACCTCTTTTGTAAAGGCTACTAGCCACTGCTTTGCAAAGGTCAGGTGTTTTCTCAGGTGTAATGGTATGCCCAGGGAAAAGGCCGAAGAGATGGGACACATGTCGGTGATGGATTTCTGGGTCTTGAAAATCTATTGCCTGTGTCACAGCACATAGGTTAAAATGTGAGATATAAAAAATTAAAAGATTGTAAATAGAAACTGAAATATTTGAATGTTGAATGAAGATTATGTTTACCCATTCCATGAGGGTGCCGTCTCTTGCAACTTTATAAGAAGGAAGATTTGGTAACGCAGTATTTATTTTGTTAACCAAATCACTTTCAGATTTTTCTAGAATCTATATTAGAAAGACAGAAATAGATATTAAATTTCAAGTTAAGATCATACATTTATAGATTACAGCTACTTGATCACTAAAAAGAGCATTAATTTATCCCAGTACAAGTGAAAAAGGAACCATTCAACTTTTTAAATGCATAGAGAGAGAAAAGTATAAAAATATTTTGAGCATCACCTCAGCGGCTGAAATAACACTAAAAAATATTTCTCGAATTATTGCCATGTCCATGGTTGTAGAATAGCTGACACTTGCATTCTTTCCATCAGGAGCGATAAATGCATGCTCAGGAGAGGTTGATGGGTTGGTCTCCAAGTAGCCGTTACTCCCTGTTATCAACCAATCCAGTAAATATGAGGCACAACCTTCTAGAAGGGGATAGGCTGTCTTCTCCAAGAAACCCTACATTGCTCAAGATGTTTCAAGGTTTTACAATAGATATGCTCATATGCATGCCAGTATGCACAGCACTAGATTTATGTAGCAGAGCGAGGAGAATATGAAAAGAAAAAACAAAGAAATGATTCCAAAAGGAACCTGTAGATTTGCTATACACAACTACTAGCATTGCTCACAAGCCGAGCAGAATTGTACATTCTTACAGGATGCCCTGATCAGGTAATTAAATCTTTTGAGGCTTTAACACTATGTCACGGCTAAAACAATGCATTAAAATATTAAATGAATCTTGGTTTGGTGCATTGATATACTAAAATATATAATTCCTTGCATATTTTACGCGTACATGTTCTAAGCAACAATTTCACATACAGCCCTGCAAAACAAGAAAAATTGTCCATACCTCCGATGCCATAGAAATTATCAATCTATTATAAATGGAATGATGTTCTGTACCCCTCATTGAATTCATAAAGATGCCCTAACTATCGGTAGCTTTTGGACTTCTATGTAAATTTGTGCAGATATACAAAATACTTACTTTATCCAATGTGTAAGAATAGTGCTCCCACAGGTGAGTGCAGAGCCAGGCTCCACCCATGGGCCATAGTGCCCATACAGGGTCCCCGCGGTCTGGTGAAGTTTTGGCCCATATGTCAGTCACTTGATGTGCCACCCAACCATTCACCTCATAATTGACCTGTTAGACAGTCATGGTGCAGTTACCATAATGATATAAAGAGCTTGAAATACATTGGTTTGGTTTGGCTCGGGTTGGGTTGGGTTGGGTTAGGGTCAGCTAAAATCAGGTTCAGTTTCAGGTAACTGTGGTCTGATTGGTTTTGAGCTGTGTGACTTTCCAAAATGCTCAGATTGGATCTGCTGGGGTCTGGACCCTTTAACTTTTCAAAACTCTCAGGTCTGGCTGTTCCGAATTAGTGGTTCCCTCTGATTATTTTACTATTCGAAGGTACTAGTTCTGATCTGGTAATTCAGAAGGATCCTTCAGGTTTGATTAAATTTTGCCAGCTCCATACCTTACAGACCCAATGACTCTTTCTTCCATTGTTTGTTTTAGTTTCCTCTGGCAGTCTGAGTTAGACCAAATATACCACATGATGTACAGCTAATACCCAGAACTAGTAATTCATGACTAACACTGAACTGTTTTGAGTAGCTTGCAAACAAACACTAAATCAAGTCAAGCTAACTTATATTTTGGTATTTTACTTTTAAGAGTTTGAACAAAAGTACAAAACTGCTTACAACCCCACTTGGTTTAGTAATTATGAAAAGCTCGAGAGAATATTTAGTCAATTTCTCTTGATGAAGCATTAGGTCTGATATTTTGTATCCTTCCATGATTAGGACAGGGAAAAAAATTAGGGGAGTCATCCATTAAAAAAAAACAGAGTGGTAATCCAAAATAATCCCAAAGATTGGTGTAGTCATGAATATTAGAAATGTTTGATAGTTTTGCAAATACGGTACATGCTGGATTTAATTGAAAATAACAGTCTGACTTGATGTATAGTGTTAGAGAAGACAAATCTCACCTTGGCTGTTTTACTCCCATTGACTGAAAGAGAAGAAATAAAGTCAAATAAAGGCTCTTGACATTCACTAAGATGGCACGGAAGTGCTGGCCAGTAATTCATTTGAAGGTTTATATTCAAGTGTGGGGCTGCACTGGAAAGGGGATAGAAAAATAAATTGTTAAACAGAAAGCAATATAAGCAAAAAGTTAACATGTGGCCATCAATAAGAGATATAGAATTTACACCCTAAAAAACATATAATCATTGCACCCACAATTTTCTTTTTTAAAAATAGAAAATGATCATATACCCTCAGGTCTTCATTGCTTGTGTAGAAACAATAAGTAATAAGCAAGAGGTACTTTTATCTGTTAAAAGTGTCTGTGCAGTATTTCTCACGCTCATCCATGGCATTCTCATTTTGCAGGGGTATAGCTGATATCTTAGTTTTAAAGGGGTAAAGATGAAACTTTAACATAAGAAAGAGAGGAAACATACTCCCAAGCTGGCTCAGTATCCTTGTTCCAGATCCCCTGCAAATTTGAAACTTGCGTACCAGGCCTCGAACTTGAAATAAGCAGGTACCTCCCATAATGAAACAAAAGCTCAACCAGAGTTTGATCTTCATCATCCTTATAACTCTTAATTCTATCTGCTGTAGACTTACTTGCTGTATCTGCATTTGCATCATCTCCAAGTTGCAAAGTAACTCTTTGAAACAAGTTCTTATAATCATCCAAATGGTACTGGTAAGTATCAGAGTAAGATAAGCCCTTTATCTTATCAAATGTGCTCTGAGCAACTGATTGTGGGTCCACTGTAGAGTTGGTCGGTCTGACAAAGGGGCCAGCAAAGGAAGAGGCAGCAGTTAGAAGCAAAACTACCGAGTCTGCATTACTGACATTCAAGGTCTTTCCATCTGAAGATTTTACTGTACCATTTGATACTTGGAGACCAAGTATGGCAGCAAATTTGATCCCAGCTGGTTTTTTTTTTGAGCTCAGACAGATCCCCTCTAGTATGATCTGATTTGAACTATTAATACTTATAGTGTGATGCAATTGGCTGGTTAGGGATAGAGAAAAGGAAACGGAGCCAGATTTGTTTGCGGAAACCTTGGTGATTATTGCTTGGTGCGGCTTTGAAGAGAAGTGTTGCCTTGTGTATTGTACCTCTCCTATGTTGTATGAAACAGTAACACAGGCAGTATTCAGGTCAAGTTCTCTTCTGTAGGAAGTGTATGAGTCACCTAACTCAGTAAAATCTAGATTGAGATCACCGAGGGGTTGGTACACCTACATTTAAAGATGAAAATGAAACAATGAGTATGAGACTGGTTTGTGCCAGTATAAAACTTGCACATGAACGGACTGGTGCATATAACACACTTCTTGAACAGTTCTTCATTAAAAGAAAAAAAATAAATGCTGCAACAAACAAATAGATATAACTGAAATGCTGTTGGCACACTTGGAAAAGTGTAACCTATATTTACACATCTAATTTAAACTGACCAACAATTAGTCATAGATTTGATTCAGAATAACTCTTTCATAACCATCTGAAAATCTAGGTCTGAATTGAATATTTAAAAATAAACCCGATTTAAACTGCAGAGTTGACATTCTCGGTATCTAAACAAAGAAAAATATAATATACCAGAAACCCAAGTTATTCACTTAATCTCATCCAAAGTCTACACACACCCAAAAATAACCCTACCCCACCCAAAGGCTTGCCACCTGTACCTCAAGGAAATTATTCAGTTACTTTAATAAATTAAAGCACTGGGAGTTAGGAGCATACGGCAGAATGCTCGCCAGAGAGGTCGAAGGCAGCAGCAGTAGCCTGAGAAAACTGCCCATTGTCAACGAGCTTTCTAACATTTGAAAGAACTGTGGGTGCACTAGAGTTTGTATAATTTCCCGGTTCACCTGTCCATAGTGTATCATCTGCACCAAAATTGATATTCTTTCAGTGACTTATCTTATGAGGTATTTTTTTTTTGTCCAGAGAGAAGTACTTTTTGTGGAAAGAACTAATCATTGGGAATGGTGAGTTTTCTGTCAACCTTTCCAAAAGGACAAGACAGTTAGATATTCACTTGCCATGGGCTTAACAACTTAAATTTACATTTTTATGTTACACATGCAATTGTCAGGTTAACTACAAATTTTTTTTTTCTGTTAAATACTCAAAAAAGACAGATCAAATTAACAGTGGCCAAAGGTTGTATTAGTCACATTTTTCCTTGCTTACAATAAATTTTAGTCTCTTCACAAAATATTAAGAGGCACAAACAGGGGAAAGGGGATTATTTTATTGCGCCATATAATTTACCAGGAGCTAACTAACTCTAAAGCACTACTTTATTGACTTGACCAATAGTTTCACGGCCTTGTTATCTTAATTATGCAAAGTGGATAAAGAAAAAAGGTCAAATATTAGGTCAAATATTAAGAAAATTTTAACATGAAACAACATTATTCTATTAATTGCTCTGTCTTTTATATAGAAGCAAGAATATCTTTCTGTTTCTTTACTACCAAGCAAACTACCTGCAGCGTGCTATTTATTTTCAATAAACAGATCAAAATTTTGCAGGAAAAAAGAAAAAGAAAGGATTACAAGCACAAAAAAATAATTAAGTCAATTAAATTGCTCTATTGAATCAAGTATTTGTTGGATGGTTCATATTTATTGGATTGGATAATTTTGCTGTGTTGTTAAGGTTTCCAAAAATCAAGATATAAATATAATTTTGTTAAATTATATTTGTACTGAATAATATTTTTTACAAATTAAGAATAGTGATGAAAAACTAAACAAATATATACTTTTATTTTTTTGCTCAGATAATCAAAATTAATTGCTCAAAGTGTAGGAATATCTCTCTTACAATCTCCTATTATATTCACTCATAACACAGTGGTACTACTACTTTATATATAAGCCACATGTTTGATCTACTTAGATGTTATACTAAATACCATTTTTTTTTTAAAGTAGTGATCTGAATGAATCACCGATTCAATTAACAATGAAAACAGATAAATACATAACCAGTTTAGAGTATGACACTAACACACGGCACACCATAAAGCAAAACACGCAAGCTGCATGATGACAGCAAACAAAACACAAAGCCAGTATAGGCTAGACTAGCCTCTGGCTACAGCCTACACAATACAACACAGACCAGTAAAGTAGTACTAAATACATTTTAAATCATATAATAATCAAGAGAAACATGACTTGGCACAATCCATATTTGGACCTAAAAACCATAAGACCTTAATTTAACCATAACATATTTACACTCATTTTTTGTACTGTTTGACCAAATTAATTATTTCTAACAGTATGGACATGGAAATATCCTTCGGTTAAGTCGGGTCCAGATCTCTTAAAGTAACCCAATTTTTTAGTTTAGATCTGGACCGTCCGATTCGAATCCGGGCCGATCCAGCCCGAGGTGGAGCGTAGGGCCCCCTTTAATCTGACGGTCTGGATCTAAACTAAAAAATTGGGTTACTTTAGGAGATCTGAACTCCAGTTAAGACACAGTGACTCGCCACACGATAAGACATGTCATATAGCGTCATAACGGAACCACGTAAGAATTTCAGAATAACGCCACCCGGATCAAGCCAAACTGAGTAGCTATTGGCATGAGTCATGATTAAAACCAGCACCCACAAGGTCACAAGGATAAACCATAAACGCAAGCCTACGGCCCTACAGGACAGGCATATCCTAAAAAAAAAAATACCGTAAATCAGCGGGCTATTATAGGATCAACACCTAAATACCTACTTAAAAATAAATAGCCAACAGAACACCTCTCTAAATGTCGTTTAAAATATTCAAAAGTCAAAAGATATGTTTCTAAAATTTGAAGACAATGTCTAAAAGTGCAGAGCAAAGAGCGAATGAAACTCAGCGAGAGAGATGGAACGGCATATAGATGGTTTCGCATTAGTATTGATACTGTATGTGTGTGTCAGTGTGTATCAATGTGGGTGAGAGAGAGAGAGAGAGATCAGAAGAATACGATTAAGCTGGAGCTTCTCTGTAGTGACACCTCCCCAAATCATGGCTCCCAACCGTCCATTTCCGATCGGCGCTGCATCAGTCCAGTACTTGGCCGGCTGCAAAAACACCACCTTCAACGGCCTCTTTGCCTCACTATCGGATTCTAGTTCGGTCGTCGGCCAGTGTGGCCCCGTTGTATCAGCTTCTGAGGGTGCCCGTACCCAGACCCAGTCGCTGTCCTGCTCAGGTTTCGCCATGGATCCTGATGGATGAAATTCCAAAAGAAGGATTGTTTGCGACTTTGCGTATAGTCTAGACTCTAGAGACAAGGAACAGTGAGATGATGTCACGTGAAATATAATCAAATCGGTTTGTTTCTAAGCAAAGGTATTCATGCGCCTGAGCCAGCATTAAATACCTAAAAACAATAGACTGATTTTTAATTCAATAATCCAAAGTGCATTGGACAGAGGTTTATCCAAAGTCGGTCTCAAAACCGTCTGATCCGTGCCCAAATTCAATCAAACGGCTTAGATTCAATTTTTCGTTTTCATAAATCCATTTGCAACAATCTTAATGCTAATCGGACAGCTTGGAACGGCTTCGGATAATGTTTGTCCAAAGCCTTTCGGAGGACACACAACCCCAGTACAGATTTTTAAGCTTTTGGAAATGTGACATGCAGATTTCTGGAAAGAAGACAGACGCAAAAAATTGTCGTGTCACCCAGGGACCCGCATTACTTGAGCACGTATCTTCTGCATGAACTCAAAAGAGAATTTTTTGAACTAATGCATCTTGACCGTCTGATTTTAAACGGAGCCGATCCAACCGTCTGATTTTAACACAGGATCTAGTCCACACAGATCTTATAGCTCATCGTATTGTCCAGATGCATTAACTCAAAAGATTATTTTTTGAGTTAATGCAGAGGATACAAATTCACTTGAAACATGTGTCGAACCCAAAAATATTTTTACTTACCTACAAGCACGTGTAATCTTTTTTGTGGGGGAAAGGAAAGCGACGATGTTCTAAATATATTCTATATCTTTAAGTTCCTTATTATAATTTCGATTCAGACATTTCTGTGTTCGGAAATAATTTTAAGAAAATCGAGTGTTACATTCAAGATCTTTTTTCTTCACAGAATAGGATTTCTATGATCTACGAATAAAGAGCGATTAAATGAGCGAAATAATACTTCAGTAACACGGAGAATAAATGAGGAATTCCGATTCTCTTAACTCAAAAGTTCGAGTTTGAATTTAATTGAGCGGTCAGGTCAAATTCACACAAATATTACAAAAATCTTGCAGACTTTAACTTAATCTGAATTGATTCGGATTTTTATCAACCGGTCTTCATTTATAGGGCTTACAGAGTTGGGAGCAGGCGCGTTAATTAGATGGACATCGGATTCAAATTGATCTGATATTCTTTCGGAATTATTCAATTCGTTTCATAATTCGTACGTATTAGATCTGCATAAATAGAAAATAACACGCACAAATATTAAAATTAAACAAACAAATTATGATTGCGAATAATTTGGTTTTCCATATTGCATCCAACCGATTTGGGTCCCATGATCCTACCATACTCGGCCCGTTGTAGGCGCTTCCTATAGAGTTTGAAGTTTTCATGCGCAAAAATTTGTGCTGATTAGTCACTAACTACTTTCTAAGCATGCCAAAATTTTATGCATGCCGGTTGGCTAGTAAAAAAGAACCGAATCTCGTACTCTTAAAATCACTGTCAGTGGGTCCGAAATAAAATTATATATAATATTTAAATATCAAAATTCATTCTGGCTCCATCCAACAATGATATTAGAGGCATGAATTTTCTGTCTACAGAGAGCAGGTGATCCAATTCCAGTAAAAAAACAAAAAATTTATGTGTTGCTTAGGTGACGTGGAAGGAGATATGAGTGACGTGGAACTATTTTTTATATTTTTTAAATTCATGTATATCCCTAAAAAGTTTCAATATTACGTATTTATCCCTCTAAAATCAATAATTACATATTTATTCTTAAAAATTGTAGAAACTCACATATTTGTACAATCCATTATATTTAACATTATTTTTTTATGCATTCTCATTTTACCCTTCTTCTATTTTTCTTTCTAAGATCAGTGTGTTAGAAAGCAGTATTAAAACGTACCGGTATCAGCACATAGCCGTACTAGTACTGAACCGTACTGTACCAATACCACCATAGAACCGTACCAGTACCAGAACTGAACCGTATAGTAACAAATTGCACTGAACAGATTAAAGGGCGACTCAATAAATTAAAGAGAGAGATGAAGGGTATAATGGTCATTACAATATTAATTAATATTTAAAATAAATTTTAATGTTTAAAAAAATATTATTTAATTATTTTTTAGAGATATTTGATATATAATAGAGTTAGATTGGACAAATATGTGAGTTTCTATAATTTTTAAGGATAAATATGTAATTATTGATTTTGGAGGAATAAATACATAATATGAAACTTTTGAGGGATATTCATGAAATTTCCCCTTTTAAATAAAAGACTTCGTAGAGTTGTTAGTGAAATACGGTTAACAGTAACTTCGAGAATTTTGTTAACAATTTGAAGGGGAACAAAACTGATATTTATTTGTCGAAAGGTTTTTATGGTGTACAAAATTTGACACATTGCTCTTAAAAAGTTAAACCGCAGCTGCATAACAATAGATAGAGATTTGTGTTGCTTAAGCTGAGAGCCTTTTCGTTTATCACGGAATTTGCACGGAATGTAATTTGATGTGCATAGAAATTTATGTACGGAATTGTTCATGGGAATGCACTCAAATGAATGTCCGGTTGTATCGTAGAATTAGTTGTGGAAAATTCTAATTTATATTAAAATTATGTATTTTTATTTAAATTTTACACCTATTTAAATATATATATATATATATATATATATATATATATATATATATATATATATATATATATATATACAAAAGTAATTATAAATATTATAAAAATACACACCAATTTCACGAAATAGATCAACGACGTATATTTTAAAAATCTGTAAAAATGTTGCAAAAGAAAAAATATATCGGAGAAACTAACAAAGAAATTAATAGAGAACTGTTACTCTTAAAAGAATCAACGATTTCTCTGTTAAAATAATATTGTAAAGTAGATCGATTGACCTGAAATTTTACGAGAAATTGGAAAAAAAAAAAAACGATTTTATTAAAGGAACCAATATTTTCTTCAATTATTTTATTTGAAAACCGAAATTTTTAAATTTATTGGAGAACCAAAATTCTTCAAATATATTGATTTAAAAATAATGTTCGGTTCCTATATCCTAATACATAAGAATAATTCCTGACTTTAGGGTAAATTTATCAACTAATCCTCCATAATTGCTTGTACGATAGCATGATTAAAAGTTAGACAGATTTATTATTAATAGATATAGATTATTAAATGAACGTCACGAGTTAAAATTTGCGCGCACGAAGCACATGAATTTTATGTGAAATAAGAATTAAAAAATTGCGATGCTTCAGTGGCAACCAACAAGAAGAATGTCTATAGTTGTCTATCTAGTTGGAACGACGGAGACTTTAGCAATAACAAAAGTGTAAGTCTATCATTTAGTTCGTAATACGGATTAATAATTTTGTTTTTAAGATTTTAACGGTCGATCTAAACCAATCAAAATGATTTTCATATGAATATGTAATTGCAGCTCAAATTTTATATTTTTTAGAATTTATTTATTATTTTTTAAGATAGATAAAAAATTATTGTTTTTTTTATGATCCATAATTTTTAGATTAAGTGATTTTTTTATCTATCTTAAAAAATAAAAAAATTCTAAAAAATATAAAATTCAGTTTGCAAGTAGATATTGATATGGAAATCATGTTAAACGTTTCGGATCAACTATTAAAATTTTGAAAACATAAATACTTATTTGTATTGCAAATCAACGACTCACTCATAATAAAATTTGTATAAATGTATAATATCTATGGTATATCTTTCATATCACTAAAAATTGTAATGTACAACCAAATTTTGTTGCATAGGGTGCTAATGTTATGATACTACTAATGTTTGTTGAATGGGTTTTGATGTTATGGTATCGATATATCATTGATTACGTGTACTTATTTTTACTGGCTTTTGGATTACAGAGTTATTAACTATAATATTTTTATGGTTTATTCATAATAATCAACATCTTCTTGCTTTATTTGGTTGATCGTTTCCTATAAACTTATTGTTCAATATCCGATCACGTTAGACTTTAATTTGACAATCTTATATGTAAAACAAAGAAAAAATTGTGTCACCGTAACCATATGTTAGTGCTGGAAATAAATCTGCTGTGATTCCAAGAAATAACAGGATCTGCAATTCTAAATCTATCCATTTATTTTTTAAAGTACGAATCTCAAAACAAGTTGGGTGGATCTGGAATTGCACTGTTATTTCTTGGAATCGCAGCAGATTTATTTCTATCAGTGTTTGCCATAAGGTATAAAATTTAATACAATTTGTAAATTTTGAGACTAATACGGTATTATTTGAAATGTTTCTGCGTTCTATGCAAGTTACAAACTATAATCTCCACATTCTTTCTAAAAAGATAAGTTACAAACTATAATTTCTTCAAATACATTGATTTAAAAATATGTTAGGTAGGACATGCTCTTTGTATTGTGAGTTGGTGTTAACCACTATGGTAAGTTCATCATTTTGACTTATGCTTTGATAGGAAGGAAAACTAAAAAAAATTACATATGGTGTCTTTCCAAGTACACGCGTTTTTCTTATTAGATTAATATAGTACTATTTATTTGTTTTTGCAAATTTTAAATATTGTATTATTTTTTATTTATGATTGAATACTTTATTCAGTAAAACATTTATTTGTTATGATATAGATGGATACTTAGTAAGACAGGTACATCCAGTTTTTTGATAATTATGAATGAATACTTTATGTATTTAGATTTATAGTTTGTTTCTATTAGTTGAATATTTAGTATTGTACTGACTGCCTAATTATATGTCTAGGTTTTTTGAATGTATGAATAGCGTCAAACCTGGAGTCATATTCGCTGATCAGTGTGAAAGTATTGAATTGTGTATTAAGCATGTATTTGAATCTGAAACTACTCAAAGGTGCTATTCTTGGCATATATTACATAAGCTACCCACAAAGCTAGGACGAAGGGATAAAAAAAGTCATGCATCTGCTTAGGCAAAGGAAGTTGTTTATTATTCATAGAGTATATCGGAATTTGAGGAAAAATGAGTGAAATTGATGGATAAAATTGGAAAACAACACGATTCATGGTTTACAGATATATATCAAATGAGAGAGATGTGGGTGCCTATGTATCTCAATTGTCAATTTCTGGCGGGTATGAATACAACACAGCGTGTAGAAAACATGAATATTTTTTTAGATAATTACCTGACAAGATAAGAAACCCTTAAATGTTTTGTTGAATGTTTTGATAAAGCCCTGATATGTATTTGAGAGAGAAATCATAAGGCTGACCATTATTCGAAGTATCGTGCTTATGAATGTAATTCTGAATTTCTAATGGAGTACCAATTTCAAGAAAAATATACAAATGAAATTTTCCTCAAATGTCAAGAGCAGTTCACGCTTTGTATGAATTTATCATGCAATCTAATTGTAGAACAAGATGAAGAGACACTTTATGCTATTACATATTGTTGGAGGAAAAACTTTCAAGTTTTATACAAGAGGTTATCAAAAGAGGTATTTTGTAGTTGTAGACTTTTTGAGGTTACGTGTATTTTATGTTCACATTGCATTCAAGTTCTAAAACATAAAAGAGTATTTTGCATCGATGAGAAATACTTCCAACTATTAAGTTCAATACTTGATAGTATTTTGTTTGTTTTTGTAGGTTATATAAAAAATCCAGAATAAATTTGCATAATTTTAATTGGGGGTAGCTACCTTTTTTTTCTTCTTTTTTTTTCTGCATATTTTGTTAAAATATTTTGTTAAAATATTTTTCATGTGGTTTCAAAATCAATCTAAAATATTTAATGATTTTAATAATTTAAATGAAGTTATGTTGATTTTCTCTAATATCTTATTTTTTGACATAAATTTATTTATTAAAATTATTTGAGGCTAGTTTGTCTTGTAGGCACGCCAACTAATGGAGATTTTGCTTAAATATGAAGATGATGCAGGTACAACACACAAATGCAGTGAGTTGTTGTTGGTTGTCATAAGAAATTCATTCTTGGAAACTACAGTGTGTTGAAATAAAAATTCATTCCGGTCTAAAAAAAGAAGAAAAATTATTAATGAATGTACATGCCAAATGGTTAGAATTATGAAAAGATACATTACATAGTATTCCATACACGGGATGTTGATATTACCTTAAAAAAAATTAATGACGATATGTATTTTGCTTGTCATGTAGGCTGTCAATAGGTATTAATAATTTAATATTCGAATCTACATGAATGAATTTAAAAATGTATCAAACAATGAATTTGATCTGTATACGAATCTTGAAACTAGATACATCTTATTGAGTTTACATTATCTCAGTAGCAAAATATATGCCCGTAGTTGTAATATATTTTGCATCCTACTAACCATTTTAACATAAATAATATTTTTTTATGTCATATAAGTTAATTAACTTAAATTATGTGCTGGACTTTTCCATAATATGAAGTTATTATATATTTATCTAGAGCAGAACTAGGGTGCTCCTAGGAGTACCAAGTCTTTTTGTACTCTTAATTTTAAAACTTATCGAATTAACTTCGAACGATGAATCCAAACAGTTGAAATCATTCTACCTTACGAGTGATGCATCTACATGTGAAAATTTTAAAGTTTCGAATTAATTTAGTATAAAGTCAAGTGGTCAAAATTAAAAGGTCCTAAATTAATTTTAATGCATTCATTTTTTGGAAGCTTTTTTACCACTTGATTTTATACTAAATTAATTCGAAACTTTAAAATTTTTACATGTAGACGCATCACTCGTAAGGTAGAAGGATTTTAACGGTTTGGATTCATCGTTCGAAGTTAATTCGATAGATTTTAGAGTCAAGAGTACAAAGGAACTTGGTACTCCTAGGAGCAACCTAGTTCTACTCATTTATCTATATAATTATGCATTAATAAATATTTTAATACAAGATTGAGATCTTAATGTAATTTGAAATCCACTAATATGATAGATTTATGGATTTTACAGAGGAGGATCCACTTACACTATTTTTTGGCAACACAAAATACACCATACATTTTTAAAGTTCAAACAGTCGATTTAAACCATTCAATATGTTGGATATATTAAAATGTGCTTGTAGTCAAATTTTACATTTTTTTTGAATTTTTTTACCATTTATTAAGATGGGTACAAAAATTCAATGGTCCAAAACAACGAATTTTTAATATACTTAGGGTGTGTTTGGATGGGCGAAGAATAGCTACTACTCCGAATTAGCACTATTCCGAGCTACTAATCTACGTTTGGATGTATTTGGATTAGTGAATAGCCACTATTCTTTGTTTGTCTTTTGTGAGATAGCTAAAATTTGGTCTCTAAGCGCATTTTAACAAGGAGATCATGTTGAATGGTTTGGATTGACTTTTTAAATTTTGAAACTTTTAAAAAATAAATAACGAAATTTTGTATCACAAAAAATAGAGTAAGTGGATCCTCTTCATTTCTAAATCCATTAAAAGACAACCCGGTCTACCCCATATCTTATCTTATCTATTATTACGGTGGGTCAATCGAAATATGTACCCTAAATTTTATGTCTGATATTTTTTTTTTGCTATATTTACATCAGAAGATTGATGACTGTATGATTTGATTTTTCTTTTGCCATATTAAAAAAATGACAGTTTGATTTTATCAAAAGTTTATCGACGACTATAATTCCAAATTACATCAGAATTGATACACGAGACATAAAAATATATCTAAAATTTTATTTTTCAATTTAGTAATGTTAAATATATTGTTAATTTTTATCCGTTTCTTTGGTATTTTTTTTTCCAGAGAGAACCGTTCCTTGCTTCCTTCAGTATTCAATGTTCCATGTTTGATTATGGCCTACAGGGTGGAATCATTAATTGAGTCACACTAAGATGGCATAGAATGATATTTAGACCAACCAAATTAAATCACTTTATATGGTGTTTTATTTTATTGCACCTCGTTGTCTAAAAGAAAAGCGATTAATAGCGTTATTTATAGCTTTTGAAGTTCAAAAAAGCTATAGTTAGCTATTTAGAACAATGATTTTAAGCGACAATCAAACACCACTTACACCTTGTTTGGATGGAGAGTAGACAAAGGAAGGGGATGGAAAGAATAAAAATGAATGGAATGGAATAGAAAGGGAGATTAACATATTTAATTTTTTTATGTTTGAATGATTAATGTGGAAAATAAATTTAACTTTCCTTTCCATCTTATTTCTTGTCTGGTTGATTAAAATTTAGAAGGTTAATGAGAAATTCGGTAACTTTATATAGGTAAGATATAAAGGTGGATATTTGTGTTATTTTTTCTAACAATATTTGTAATAAAATTTCTTTCCATAAGTTACACCCCAAATCAGGAGGGAAACTAATTCTATTAATTTTAATGATACAAGGTTAAATCTTTCACCTCCTGTACCCTTCATCTCCGACATAATTTTGTCAACTAAACACGATTCGACAAAAAAATTTATTTTCTTTCCATTCCCTCCCTCCTCTACTCTCCATCCAAACAAGGTTTAAGCCATGAGCATTAGATGAGAACTTGGGTCCACGCAATGATTTCATGTGTTCACGCCTCACGGGTTCAGTCAGAAGGCCGGACGCAATAACAGAGTCGCGCCATGATTTCTTTCTGTTCCTCGTGGGCCCAATATTATTTTCTCCAGTTCAACAAGTCATTGCAACACTGATTACTGCCTGTGTAACCTTTAAACTCATGTTGACAGTTTAATATATTTATGCCTAAGGGCTTATCATAAAAAATAAAAATAAAGTCATTGCAACACTGAGAAAATGCAGAAAGACGAACGATGGTACATTGGTACTTCCAAATCTATCAGGTACAAATGGAGATGGGATAACCTTCCCTAGGCTATCATGTTGGCGTGCTGCGTACTGTCCCTACTGTTACGGACTTCTTCAAGAATTCAGATCTTCTTTCATCTCAACAAAAAAAAAAAAAAAAAAAAAAAAGATCCAGTTAAGTAACTCAGCTTTTGAGTTTTAGATCGGAATTGTTCCATTTGAATTTGCAACAATTCAATTCGAAGTGAAGAGCACCCGCAGATTTGAATTCCGAGACGAAACAGATTCGAATCAGACAATTCTGATTCAAAACTAAAAAATTGAGTTACTTTAGGAATCCGGACCCATAATTACAATAGTATTATATTTTTTTATTTGTAACTACTTTTTTTTTCTTTCTTTCTTATGCAATTAATTCCTATCACAATAAAACCGATTTTATATCCAATTAAATGCCCAATAGAGATATTTACTGAAAAGTTACAAAAAATGAAAACGAATTTTATCCAAGTATGAAGTGTTGTAGCTCTTTTACAAAAATGTTGTAATAGGAAATAAATCTGCTGATATTTTAAAGGAATAACAGGATTCCGTTATTCCTATCTCAAATTCCCAACCATTCAAAAAATTTCACGCACGAATCTCAAGAGAATTTTTTTTCATACACACATCTCGACAAAATTTAACGGCTGAGATCGGATCTGGTTATCGCTTTGAAAATAACAGCAGATTTATTTCCGTTGTAATAAGATCGTGAGTCTGTATCGTCATCTTGAAGTACCAAAATTTGTGAAGTGGTCCTCCGATTTTACGTACATCTATTTCAAATCCATAAAAATCATCTGAATGCTGTCCCCACAGCCCCACTGCAGTGATTATAAGACTACAACTCTACAAGGAGGTACCGAATGGGAAGTCAAATCGCGAAACCAATCGGTGAAGAATTGAAGATGATGATTCTGACAGACCGACAGCTTTTTTTTGTATAAGCTCAGAAGTATTAATAGGGTCAATAATGACCTGACAGAAAGTAAGTAGGTGCAGACGTGCAGTTACGCAGGCCTTCGACGTTGACTGTAACAGGCCGGGCTTTGTGCATTTCATGGAGGCCCTGGTTCTTGTTTCTAATTGGACCTAGAATCTGAATCCTAATTGGTAACGGCCTAACGGGAATCTTTTCTCATATACAGGCGAGATGTGTAATATGTAATTGCCAAAATTCTTCATAATTTTAGGATTAAAGTTTGTATTTACAGAATTCAAACCATTCAAACCAATCTACTTATTAATACGAAATAAATTTGTAATTGCCACCAGAATAAACTATTTATAATTGTCAAAAGAAAAACCAGGTAGAATTAAAGTTTCCCTCGTTTTTAATTATTGTATATTGAAGTTTAGTCAATTTTAGGAGGCGCTCAAAAAATTTCATTGGCAATTTTGTTTCATGAAACGAGGTTATTGAACATAATTCAGTATCATGTTTGGTAGCACGATAGTCATTTTGCATTTTGTACCCACATATGGGGTTACTGATTCCCATTGTTGAAAGTTAATAGGCGATTGATGGATTTACAGATTTACCGCAGAGAAAATAATGTAAGTACACTTTTCGGAGGAAATTTTATGTCTTTCAATAACAAGGATTGAGAGAATATTTCTTATACTAATACTTAATTTACCCTTCTATCTTAATACTATATATGAATACATAATCAATGAATAACTAATAAGAAAATTATCTCAAATATCTTTCATTTTTTTTGTACATATAGAATGGAAATAAATCCTTCATAATTAATATATCTGCTAATCACTGCCCTATTTTTACAAACTCCATCAATTAAAACTATTTATGCTTCTGTTTTGAGTTTATCTCTAGTTTAAATGAAAATTGTACATAGTTTTGGGTTGGAATTGTGTATGTGATCTATCTGGTCTGAAAAAGACAAAAGGTTTTAATATTTGGGATTACGATGCAATGTGGTGAAAGATGCACTATGGAGCGCTTCAAAGACTTCATAATTATTAAAACTCATTATAAATATATATAAACTTTATAATACATTAAGAACTAAATATACAGTATAAAGTATATATATTTTTATAACGAAGTCGTTAATTAAATGAAATTTTAATTTGATTGGTTTCCAATTTTTTTTTTTTGCAACTCAAATGCCCTTAGGTTTCCTTTCATATATCACTGTATGATGAGTCAAATAATAGAATTGGGTATGTGAATGTTATATATATATCAGTGTTTGGTTTCCATGTACAGAAAATAGATGAAGATAATTTCTTTATTAGTTATACATTGATTATGCATCTATATATATAGTATTTTGAGATAAGGACAAATTGGATATTAGTAAAAGAAATATTCTCTCAGCTCTCATTATTGAAATTAGTATTCTTAGAATAGCACCTCCTTTTTTTATTTAATAAATACATTTGAGATTAAATTTCGGGAGATAATTTTGAGATATAAGAAATGCCAGAATTGCTAATTCCGGTTTTTAGTTCAGAGTTTAGAGTTTAGAATTTAGGGTTTATCGGCCCAAAACTTAGGTCTTACCTTAATTTGAAGGCTTAGCAATTTCCTGGGTTGATATTTTGTATAAGGGCCTGAGCCCTGAAGAATAACTCTCTTATAAAATACAGGCCATATCATTTTTTTCATTTGAGGAGAGATCCGTAGGTGTCAGTGTCATATTATTCTGAAGTTCCTACCAGTAACTATTTAGTTACTGTAAATTGTTTTCATTAAGAGCCAATATCTTCATTCTCTAATGAGAATTTCCTTCCAGTAATTATTATAAAATGGTTTAAAGAAGAGAGTGGAGGCGTTTTGATGAGCATCGAATTAAATTAAGCTTGATGTTCAATCATAGTTTGTAGCGCTATCAGGATTTTTCTCATGACACAAATTACTAATACAACTAGCGGGTTGCGGACTACCATTAATCAATTAATTTAGATTATGGTATGTTCATGAGTAGGTAAAATTTTCTTCAGAAATAAGCAGCAACCCGATTATACATAGACTTATATCTAATTTTAAAAATCAACTTATTTGAACCGATCAATCTCTATCAAGATTTACATGCACTTGATTTGATTTCTTGAAACTATCTTTTGTGAATATTGATGCCGATCAAATAGCCCAGCTGTCGGACATCAGACCGCCTAGAGCTGACACCGTCATTCTCTATACTCAACCGCCTGGCCAGATTAAGAAAGCAGACCAACTTACTGCAAGAACCGTTTTTCAAAATTTTAATTAAAAACAATGATTATTTTTTAATGAAAAAACAGGAGCGGGCTTTCTGAAATTTCTCAATGCCATAAGATTGCTTCTTTTTTCCTCAAATTTTCCTCAAGAGCTCATTGCTACACTTACTTTCTAATAATGTATACACTGTTTATATATTCAATATTATAACTACATCTTATCAAGTTTTGTTGATGTACCAATTTTACTTTACAAGAAAAATAAGATGTACCATTGTAACCATTTCAGCTTATTACGGAGGACATGCATGCCATGACATGTAAGGGTGTGCTTCATAATAGAGAGATGAAATCACATTAAAGGAAAGAGAAGAGAGATAAAAGACGTCTTAGTTCTCATTAATACAGTGAACTTACACTTCAATTTGGAGGAGACAGATTCCAGTGTTTTTGTACGTGAAGTTTTCTTTGGTTTCTCTTGCTACAGTGGAGTTTTCTTTATGTTTCTCTACGATTTCTCCTCTTCTGAAACGGATGAGCGACACCGATCAGATATGAATTGGCAAAATTCTCCTCCCGCACAATAATTTCTCTTTCTCCTCTCTCCATGTACTCCTTTCTGGAACACAGTCTAAGTTGTCAACTATGAATGAGGAATTATGCTTATGAGGTACTTCAACATAGTTAGGGCCCCACCGAGTGGTTCCACATGGGAGGACCCACATGACATCCCCAATAACTTCATACCTTTTGTACCTAGCAGCTGCCATTAATTCATTGTAGATGGAACAGCGAAATAAAAATCAAATTGAAAAATTAGACCATTATTTCACTGTAGTGTTCGGCCAACATACTAATTGAAATAGTGCAAAAAAACATGTATTAAAGGATAAGCATAGTGGCATGATTGGCTTTTAATAAAAAAGAAGTAATATACATAAAATAAGTTGGCACTAACAAATTCATAAACACTAAATATAATCAAATTGGAGATAGGATTCCATATCTAATTTCTAGACCCCTTCGATCATGCATTCCAAATATAATTTCTAGGACTTCTTTTAATATATCTTATCCGTTGAGTTAAATGAACGGTGTAGATTGAACTTAATTAGTTTATCAGATTCCTCTTTCTTCTTTTCCTTCGACGTCCAGGTATTTCCTCTTCCTTCTCCACAGATTAATTTTGTTCCAAAATTTTTCGAAAATCAACGACAATTGAACTGGATCGGTCTAAAATCACCCAAGTTAGCCGATTCATTTCACACCGATCCGTCTAAGTTTTTATTTTTTATTTTTTAAAAGAGGCTATTGCGCATTTCATATCACTGAAATATAATAATTACAACCAACAGTTCACCAAAACTGCAAAACCTCACATCTGCAACAGGTCACCAAACCGCAAAACCTCACATCACTTTTGCGGTTTTTACCAGTAACTTGTAGAAATTAAAATGTAGCATAACACATAAAGAAATCAGGTTCTAACAATATCCAACTGTCAAAAATATGCTAAGTTTGCTAATACTAAGCCACTGAGTAATGGGCTGGGGTTAACTATGTTAAAGAGGTAAAATTGTTGTGTGAACTTCATATTTCTCTAAGGCAGAATCTCAGGTCCTCTAGTCGCATCAGGAGGCTTATACTCTACCATCGCCAATGGAAAGATCCGTCAAGTTTTAGGAACATAAATTGTTGAGATGTGTAAATTGAATGGAAATTAGATCGTCTCCGACTGATTCTAGTTCAACTCGGTTGATTTTTCGAACCATAGTTTGAATTAAAGTGTGATGGAGGACTCAATAAACGGATAGATCTACACTATGTTCAGGGTTGTAATCTACTCTATTTTGAAATTTTTAATCATGTGTGTTAAAATTTAATTAATTTTTTTTTTCCGATAAAGAACTAATTTTTTATTTCTTTGAGGTTTTTATATAGTTCAACCCCTCATAATATGTTAGATGCATGTTTATAGTCTAGACTTTTATTTTGTGCTTGGAAGATCTTAGATTCAAATCTCATTAACTATAAATTAAGAAGAGCGATCCACTTACAACAATTTAGTTTTGTAATTATTAAAATCCAAACAGTCGATCCAAACTGTTCAAATTGATATCTATATTAAAATATGTTTGGAGATCAATTTTTTTTACTATATATTATTTTACAAATTATTATCTTTTAGTAGTCCAGAATTGTCTAAAAACAACTATTTTATAAAATAGTTAATAAATAATAGTAAAAAATTAAAAAAAATGTAAAATTTGATCTCCAAGTATATTTTAATATAGAGATCCAACAGTTTGAATCGAATTTTGTAATTTTTGATAATCTATATCCTAACAATTAAAATATAGAGATCCAACATTTTGAATCGAATTTTGTAATTTTTGATAATCTATATCCTAACAATTAGAATTCATGATGGAGCAATTTCTCTGCCTGGACTTTGGGCCTGCCCCTGCGCGTTAAACAAGGTTCAATATTTCGGATTCAACTCCTCTCCAATACTGTAGAGGATGAGCCTCGCTTTACGGTTTGAGATTAAATCTCACTGCTTTGGGATTCGAGCTAGTGCAGGAGGGCAGTATTATTGGGCTTTGAGATTCGTGTCAAGTTAAAAAGAATGGTCCAGATTCACTAATTGTAAAAGATTTCCTTGTGCACTATTGGATAGGATGTGAATTGGAATATTTCAGTAGCAGTGTACCTAGCATTGTCGGTTCAAGGATCTAAAATAGTTTTAAGAATTAGAAATAGAACGAAGGAACAAAGAAAGAATCACCTTATATGCAACTAAAAGCTGGTAATCTTCTGTAGTCACGTGAAGAAACGTGAGACATTTTTAGTTTAACTAGTGGCTTGTTTGGCGGACCATTAGGAATAGGCATGGACGCAGAAGTTGAACTCAAAAATTACTATTCACGTGAAAAAATTCTAAAATTTTTAGTTCTATTTCCGCGTCCATGTCTGTTCCCAATGGTCCGCCGAATAGGTCCAAATGTCATTGAAATTATTTATTCCTGAATCCTGACTACCTAGTTTATTTCTCTAAATAGTGAACTGAAAATCTGAAATCATAGAATGTCCATGGAGAAGTTATGATACCCCGCTTCGATACAAGTAGGGACATATATGTACTGTAAGTAAACCAAAGTACCCAGTACCCGAGGGACATATATGTAATGTAAATAAAGAGCTTTTTTCAGAAACCATAATTAAAAAAAAAAGTTCGGATTTCAGCATGATTAGCCGAGTTTTTAGCAGCCCGTTTTCAGTTTTAACCTCAAAAACGGGCTGCCAAACCGTTCTCTACAGCAACTTTTTTTTTTTTTTTTTTTAGAGTTTGTTTATAAAATAAATCAGATATTTTGTTTGATTTGTATATTAACAATAAGATTAATGGAACAATTTGAATATATATTTTTTTTGTGTATTTTGACCATTTTATCATTTTATCATTTTATCAAATCAATTGATTGGTTTTTTATATAAAAAAATCAATAAATATTTCCGTGAAGAAAATTAAAAGAAAATGTAAAAGTGAATTACAATAACAATACTAAAAATTTGTATCTCTGGATACTTTTTTCTAGAAAATAATGTCTCTGAATGATTAATGGACATATTTTCCATAATCTAACAGCTTTTATGGCAAAAATCGACTCTATTTTAATTTTTTTTTCAAAACTTATGGTTACAGAAACTTCTAAATCCTCCATGTAGTAGACCAATGTATCATTATTTTAAAAAATCGACAAATTAGAATACTAACATATTTTTTCATAAATAAAACACTTATTTTATATTTTTACAAAAAAAAAGTACTTTTTAAATTAAAATGAGTTTTAATAAAAATAACAATTAAATAATTAAATTTGTTTGTTTTTAAAATATAAAAAAGTAAATTTAAAAAAAATAATACGTACATTTGAAAACCAATCCATTGATTTTTTTATATAAAAAACCAATCAATTGATTTGATAAAATGATAAAATGATAAAATGGTCAAAATACACAAAAAATATATATTCAAATTGTTCCATTAATCTTATTGTTAATATACAAAATCAAACAAAATATCTGATTTATTTTATAAACAAACTCTATAAAAAAAAAAGTTACTGTAGAGAACGGTTTGGCAGCCCGTTTTTGAGGTTAAAACTGAAAACGGGCTGCCAAACCGTTTTTTATGGTTTTTGTAAAAACTCAGCTAATCATGCTGAAACCCAAACTTTTTTTTTTTAATTATGGTTTATAAAAAAAGCTCGTAAATAAATCAAGGACAAGTAGGTCATGTTCGGTGTCGTTATTGTGTCTCTGAATTTAAATATGCTGAAATTCGAAATTCTCTGAAATCTCTGAAATCCGAGATTCCAGCCGTTCAACTTTTTCTGTGTACACAGCTCGAAATAGCTGATTTTTCCACGCACGCATCTCGGAACAATTCGACGGCTGGATCCGGATTGCAGGAATTTTAGGAACACTGTTCATTCATCTCAGACTTCAGCAGATTCAGATCTCTGTGCGCATGAGGAAAAAAAATTCAGTTCAACTGAATTTGTAAATTGAATTTTTTTTCTCCTTACGGGCACAGTAAAAATATTTTTAGTTCAAAACTCAAATTCATTTCTATTCTGCACTGTCCGCAAAAACAGAACTGTAGAGATATGTATTAAACAAAGTTGAATACACATCTCGAGCGACAGATTCAAATTCCAAAACGATCCCGAATGATAGATCGAATCGGACGAATTCAATTCAAAATTCAAAAATTGAGTTACTCTAGGGGATCCGGACCCGTGTAGATCTCATACTATAAACAATTTTTTATCATCCTCAACTAATATTCTTCCGGACTACTGATTTTTAAAATTAAAAGACAGAGAAGTGCGTAGAAAGAAAACATCGTGGCAGAGCAGATCTACATGTAAGTCATAGCTAATTAGCCACCTTTGTATTATATATTTCTTTTAATCATATACATTAAAATTGAAATGACTTGAATATTTTTCTATTTCTACCGTCTTATTTTTATTAAAAGTATATATATCGTTCAGTTTTTCTCAAAACCACCTGTACTATATAAATTCTTAATAAAAATAAGCAAAGCTAATGTGTGTTATGCTCATCAAGAGAATTTGATGAGCACAATTTAAAAAATCTATCGAATTGGCTTAACATGACGAATCTAAATTGTTAAAAATGATTTATTTCACGAGTAATGCATGCATATATATGCAAAAATGCAAAATTTTCGAATTCATTTAGTACAAAGTCAAGGGATCAAAATCATATTAAAATCAGTTGCATTTCGATTTTGCTTTTATGAGAATCAACCAGTGTATTAAATAACAGTAAACATTTGTCGAATAGACGGGTATCGCTAAGCGATTAATCGGCATGTGACCATTTAATCAGAATTTGCAGTTAATTTTGTATTTTTTCATAAAATTACGTATATATATTCATAATTTATTAAAAATGATAATTCAACTCATCAAACTTATCAAGTAAACTTATTTTAGTTTAGTTTCCTTATAATAAAGTTTCATTAAATTGCCATTCAGAAAAAGTTCAAACAAGACAAGACAAAGCATGTAGCGGATTAATTGGACAAATTAGCGGATTTGATAAAGTAAATGATCCAATATATAATAGATTATGACCTAATAAATAACCAACGAAAAGACCTATGGATCTTGTAATCACAAAAAATAATTTAACATGAATAAACAACCAATTAAATAGAATATACAGAAATAATTAGAAATAATCCACCGATTAATGAGAAAAATACGCAAACATACCTCAGCTAAGTCTATTCGTAGAGGTTTGAATACCGCCACCAACTAAACGGTCATTTATCTCGTTTTGACAACACTGAAATCAACAACCTAAGGAACCAACGTCAATATACTGTTCAAATAAAAATATTTTCAATCAAAACAAAGTGAAAATATCATAAGTTTGTATACGCGAGTATACAAAGTAAAATTATATCCAATGGATTTATTGTGATATATGAATTATAGATTTTGAATTATAAAAAGTATTAAAGGTTCAAACATTTGAACCACTTATATTATTAAAACATATATTTATATATATTTTTTCAATTTTAACGGTTTAGTAATATTAGTCAAACAAGCATACATTGGGCTGTCTTGAACGAATGCTTTTCTGGAGCTGTACCTGCTAGGCAAAATTTAGGAGAATTTAAAATACAGTTAAAAAAAAAGTAACGAACTAATGATCGTATGCCGTCGTCCGTTTAAAATATAAACAGTTCGGAAATAATCGAAGCTTCTTACTCGACTTAAGCACCTGGTGACTGACCTTGGTTACTAAGAAACCCATTTGATTGACATTGCCATGCCTACTACTACTTTGAAACCGGTGACCGGTAAAACAAATCGCATCCAATCGGACGGTCGTGACTGAAGCAAGCAGGGGCAAAAAATGAAATTATCCATGCACTGAAAAAGCTTTCCTCTATTAGCCGAAATTTTTTTAATTAACACTCCATTAAATTTTAATTAAACAAATATTACTCTCATTAACTTATTTAACAAAATACCAACAACGCGCTACCAGTTTGCTCACCAAATGGTGGGCACTACTTTATTTGTTAATTTTCATTCAATCATCAGAACACTTATCTATTATTAAATATCAAATTGAGAGAAAGGGATATAGATCGTGGGACCCGCATCTCAATCAAGCAACATTTCAAAAGCTTGATATAGAGTTTGACTATTTTATTTGTTGCTGTTGCACAAAAGACAAAATAATCAATTTCATAACAATTCAGTTCTGATGCGAACCTCTAGTATGCACATCAAATTGTGCGCATTTAAGTATGCGGACCAGGACCAGTCTAATTTAATGTGCAAATTGAGAGCACGTAAGTGTTATTTTGTTAAATAAATTAATTAGAGTAGTATTTGTTTAATTAGAATTTAACGAGTGCTAACTAAAAAAATTTCGGGCCTCTATTCGTGATGCGTCAACGAACGAATCCATGACGTGAATTTGTTGATCCAACGAGTACAGGACATGTCCAGTTTGTTCATAAATTGAGAAATCAGGCTCGAGATCGAGGCCCTAATTCAGAGCGGGATTAATATCCTCCCAGGTACCGTAGAGGATGGGCCTCACTTTACGGTTTGAGATTAAATCTAGATTCTGGAGAATTGGGGGACAGTTTTATTGGGCTTTGAGATTCGTGTCAAGCTAAAAAGAACAATCCAGATCCACTAATTGTAAAAGATTCCCTTTTCAGGTAATGCACTGGATGTGAATTCAGAGCGGATGAAGGGGAACTGGGGAAGCGAATATGCCACGCTCCCGCCTGTAAGCTTGACCCCTCTTCTTTGACTCTCTGCCTCATCTCTATTCTATTTCTCTTTCTTTTCAAACCCAATTCAATTCCCGAAGTAGACCTCAGTGAAGTTCTAGTCACTAATTTTCTCTCTAAACCTCAAAATCAATCCCCATGGGCAGCTCGCAGGAGAGAGTTGTGGCCGTGATCATGGTCGGTGGCCCCACCAAGGGTAATTCAGCAATTCTCTCCTCAGATCTAAGCTACTTCCTCTCAAAGTTAGGATTTAATTAGGTTGACTTTTTAGTTTTGAATTTGGATTTTGGTTTTTGTCTTTCTAGGGACTAGATTCAGGCCTCTGTCGTTAAATGTACCCAAGCCTTTGTTTCCATTGGCAGGGCAGCCCATGGTGCACCACCCGATTTCTGCATGCAAAAATGTATGTAAGATTGCTGTAGATCAATCAAATATAAGTATACTTCCTGTAGTTTGTTTGGAATTTTTGTGGTTGCTCTTTTTGATACTTTGATGTTGCCTGATGTGATGAATTGATTATCTCCTAAAGTTTGACATACTCTTGCTGAACTCAGCATTTAACCAGGCAATAACTGTTCTTTGAAGGAACTGCAAATCTGTATTCTTTTAGGGGTTTAATTCATGCAATAGTAGAATTGACATTGGCTTTAAGCGTTTAAATCCTAAATGATTGAGTTATTGTTGAGATGGTTGAGAATACAAATGAATGTATTTCAAGTTTAGAAGTGTATATGGGTCAATTAAATTTGGAACTACATATAAAAATATTGTTTATTTTCATTGTAATATTTGAAAAATTCAAGCAACCAAGTGCTTGTATCTCGTAACATGTGCTCGTCAATTTTGTCTACTAATTTATCTGTTTCTTTAAATTTCTAGATCCCAAATTTAGTTCAGATATACCTTATTGGATTCTATGAAGAGAGAGAATTTGCTCTGTATGTCTCTTCTATCTCGCATGAGCTCAGAATACCTGTCAGGTGCCTTTCTGAAATTTAGTATTTCCATGCTTTGAGATTTGTTTTTTTTCTTTTCATTTCACTACATTTTTAATGTCTTTTCACTGTAGATATTTAAGGGAGGATAAGCCCCATGGCTCGGCTGGAGGCCTTTATAGCTTTAGAGATTATATAATGGAGGAGAACCCGGTATGTTCTCATTAGTTTGATATTTTGATTTGTAGTTTGAATGTGAATCATGTGAGCAGTTTCACCACTTTTATAAGCCATGTTCACCCTTATGGTAAAAGTGCCTCAAGACACAATGGTAGTCTCTATCTGAAAAATTAATCTCCAATTTTTTTAGTTGAAGTTCTGCTCATGTGAATCCGAGTTTGATTAAGACATCAGTCTCTTATAACAAATGGTACTGATAAGGTTTGGTGTGATAGAATGGCCAGGGAATTTATGCTGGCATAGGTAATATGAAAAAGAACTCTTAATTGGACTTCGACACGGGTTATTTCAGAATATATTGTAACTAATATCATTTGTGCTGGGCAGTCGCATATTGTTTTGCTGAATTGTGATGTATGTTGTAGCTTTCCTCTTGAAGCAATGCTTGGTATGAGCTCTCTCTCTTTTATAGCTTTTACTCACAACCATTTTCTAGCACAATTTTCTTAGGATCAACTTTAAGCCATCATTTTCATGCCATTTTTCTTCAAAGCATTACTATTGTACAAGTTTCAAAAATAGGTTGCAGTTCTAGCATGTGCATTCTGACCTCACTGAAATGGTATGGGTACATGATACACTGGTTTTGATTCATATTAACCAAATTTGAAAGTATAGGTTCCAATTAGTCTTGCCAACAAACCAAATCTGATAGCATTGTAATTCTCTTGAAATGCAGGGGCCCACAAAAGTTATGGTGGAATGGGCACTGTGCTTGTAATAAAGGTGAATTTCTTATATCGAATTAGAGCTCTTCAATATAACCATTGATTTGATTTCATATTTATAGGCTTTCCACTTGATAGGTTTCTGCTGAGTCAGCAAACCAATTTGGTGAGCTAGTTGCGGATCCTGAGACAAAAGAGCTTCTGCACTATACTGAGAAACCTGAGACTTTTGTAAGCATATCTCTAATTAGAAAAGTTGTCATACGCAGTACACATCAATTTATTAAGTGTTGATTATTGTGTAGGTGAGTGATCTGATAAACTGTGGAGTCTATATATTTACACCTGACATTTTTGCTGCCATAGAGGATGTATTTAAGCAAAGAAAAGAAAGAGGTAGGTGCCTTTTTCCTCTACCAAGTATTTGCCATGGTGGGTACTACAACCAGAATCATGTCTAGCATTAGTATGTGCTTAGGATGCCAGAATGTGCGGGGGAAAACCAGTCATACTATTCATTTCAAATATATTCTTTTCTTTTTTTACTTAAATGATGTTTAATTGGTGCAATACCATATTGGGAGGTTGCTCAGCCCAATGATACTATTTGGCATTTAAATTTTCATTTATATTCAATTTAATCTTTATCAACCTTGATCAACCTTGATAGAATATGGAGTTATTTGTGCATTTGATCACTTATTTGTTTTCATTGTCTCAGCAAATTTACGCCGTGTTTCCAGCTTTGAAGCTCTCCTATCTGCTACAAAGTATGATCTTATTTCAATAAGACTGCTTTACAGCATGCATTGTTTCTGCACATCTATATATAATTAGGTTAATCATAAGTTTCTCAAGACGTGAGCATTTTCAAACTTTTGAGTTAATTCATTTCAAAATATGAAACTATAAGCATCTATCTAGAAGTCGGAAAATAATGGCAAAAAGACAGCAGATGGTCAATAAGAAAATACAAGCCTGTAAACAAGGAAATGCATAGTAGGAATCAAGACAGTTGTGGTATAATGTATTTGTTCGTTAATTCATTTCAAAATATGAAACTATAAGCATCTTTCTAGAAGTAGGAAGAACATGGCAAACAGACAGCAGATGGTCAATAAGAAAATAGCCTGTAAGGAAATGCATTGTGTGGCATCAAGACAGTTGTGGTATAATTTTTTTTTTTTTTGAAATGCTTGGCAGAGGCTGCCAATGTGGTATAATGTATTTGTTCCCTTTTTTTTGTCCCTCTTTCTAGAGGATCTATTTCTTTGTGATTTTCAATATTTTCAAGGTAGTTAATTTTTATTCTTTGTTAATTATGAACAGAGCTCTGCCTGCAGATTTTGTGAGGCTGGATCAAGACATATTATCCCCTCTTGCAGGGAAAAAACAACTATAC
The DNA here is from genome assembly GCA_024447775.1 of Carex cristatella. Taxonomy (NCBI): domain Eukaryota; kingdom Viridiplantae; phylum Streptophyta; class Magnoliopsida; order Poales; family Cyperaceae; genus Carex; species Carex cristatella. Next base: position 3,314,087 of record JAJHPF010000029.1, on the reverse strand, counting down.
ACATTCGAGACCCTCGATTTCTGGGAGCAGATTAAAACTCCTGGGTAAAACAACCTTCTTTTTATATCTTGATCTTGATTTCATGCCAAGCAAGGACTGTTGTGCCTTCTGGTTCTACTGACAAGCTAGTGCTTTGTCAGTAGTGTAAAATTTTAATTTTGCAATACATAAGACTTATTTAACATATTAACCATCACTTATGATCTAAAATTAGGACTTGTTTACAAATTTGTTCATCAAGTTTTGTTCAAATAATGTAGAGGGGATCTCTATGTTAGCAATTTATGGACTTTGTGATGTCTTAAATCATTTCATTAAACTTAAAAAGAGTCCAGTTCAACATCCTTTTCTGCTTGTAGCATACAATAAAAGAAAATAGAAGGAAAAAATAAATAAATAATTGGTTATAATTAATGAACCTTTTTACCACCAGGATGTCGTTGAAATGCTCTGGTCTATACCTGTCTCAGTTCAGAAACACCTCTCCTCAGCTCTTAGCCTCAGGAGATGGTACAAAAAATGCCACCATTACTGGTGATGTTTACATTCATCCTTCGGCTAAAGTGCACCCTTCTGCAAAGGTATACATTCCTTTTCTGTATTACATCAAATTATCACTAGCTTAATTCTCTCTTGGAATTGATGCAAGTGGTTTCGTATCAGATAGTATGGATTGGTACAGTTCTTTCGTAGTGCCTTTTTGTTAATTATTTTCTTGTCTGCTTTATGCTTTTTTGGGTTTTGTCTAATGACCATGGCCTGTACTGGTACAGCCACAGACAGCCATCAATTTTGATCAAAACCAGAAAGGTATAAATCGTCTGTTATCAAGTATAAAACTTTACAGTGCTGTCTGATAGTACTTTTTTTTGCCACTATTTGGCTGGCACTTGTCCGGGTTAGTAGGTATTCTAATATAGTACTATTGTTATATGGAATTAACTTTTTTTTTTCACAGATTGGGCCTAATGTTTCAATTTCGGCAAATGCGCGAATTGGAGCTGGTGTGAGGCTCATCAGCTGCATTATTCTAGATGATGTCGAAATTATGGTAGAACTAGGGTCCAAGTTTTCAATTTCAAATGCTACAACAAAATGTTTTGTCTGGATTGTTTAATATTTTTTTTTTTCACGGACAGGAAAATGCAGTGGTATTACATTCCATTGTTGGTTGGAAGTCGTCCATCGGCAAATGGTCTCGTGTACAGGCATGCCTCTCACTATTTAAAATGCTATTGATATATTTTTTTTCTTTTTTGTCTCTCTTAAATCTAGACTAAAACTAACGCTTTAGAATTTTTCAGGGAGGGGGAGACTATAATGCCAAACTTGGAATCACAATTCTTGGTAAGATTATTTTCTTTTTTCTTCGAGTTTTTTTTTTTTTTTCAGTATAATTGATTACAGTAGCACAACAAAAGTTGCATTTAGTAGTTCTTCCTGTGCTTAGTACAGTAAATGTACAAGAGAAGGAGAAAAGGTAATCAATTTAAGGGATGATGGGTACCCATCCAGCATGGGCCTTTCTTACTACCTTCAACATTTTACTTCAATGTTTTTAGTTCATGTATTTGTCAAACTACCAAAGTGACTCACATTTGTATACTTATTAATTATTGTCAATAATAGGTGAAGCTGTTGATGTTGAAGATGAAGTTGTTGTTATAAATAGTGTGGTATTGCCTAATAAGACCTTGAATGTCAGTGTTCAGGAGGAGATAATTTTATAATTTTCTTTCCAAAGCTTAAACAAAGGTATTCATTTTTCCCAATAGTAAACAGGATTCTTAAGTTCATTATTGCGTTATAGCGTGTTTATTTATTTTAGTTGGGTACATTACTGTTGCTAGCTTGTTCAGGACACAGTTTCGTTCTTGTTTGAGACATCTGGCAGAGTTAGAAGTGTGCTGTTGAACAAATAAAGACCCTCTTTTTTCTTGATTTATACAAGTGTCACTGTGGATAATTTGACAGACTAATGCTAACAACTTATTGCAATAAATTTTCTTTTAAAAACCGTAGCAGCAGCTGCATAGTATAATTTATCAACAACTCGATTTCATTGTTCAGAGAGAAAACAATGCACCAGTTATAGTCCGCACAAAACAAAACAATAGTGCGGTGGAACCCTGGTATGCACAATTCAATAGAACTACCCAAATAATACACCAAGTTATTTTGAAGCAAGCTGAGAGATGGTGTTTTAGGCAAAGCTCGGCTTGGTTAACCACCCCGTCATAGAGCACCTAAACTGGGGCAGCATCAGCTGAGAAAGTGCAGATGTTCCTATCTCTATATTAAAATATGCCATACATCTCTTTCTCAGTGCATGCGATCCCAAACTGGAGCTGCAGAAGTAGCATGCATTAGCAGAAATCAGAATGACAAAATTAGAATAAATTCACTGAGCAAACAAAGAAGTAAAGAAACAGTGTAAAAACAAATCAATTTAGTAACAAAATTAGAATAAATTCACTGAACAAACAAAGAAGTAAAGAAACAGTGTAAGAACAAATCAATTTAGTACAAGTCTTAAACCAGAGGTCTGCTTCAGGCACAATCCATACCAGCTATAGCTTTGCTGAAATAATGCCCAAGGTACGTTGAATTCAAGGTGCAATACTGAGTATAGTAGGCTTATTTTAACTTGTCTGAAGATGCACATTCGATGAAGAAATTGAACGGAAAATGCCTGAGAAATTAATTTTATTTCTATTGTTCAACTTTCCTTTTTTGAAAAGTAAGTTTCGATGAATAAAAAATAAATCTTTGGATAAATGCTTCAAATATGATTAAAGTTTACATAATTTTGTTTCTATTGTCGACTTGTCTTAATGTTTAGAAAAAGGTAGTTGGTGTATAAGGGATGTATCACTATGTTACCGCTTGTTTTTATGTCAGTAATCTCATTCCAACCGAAATTTTCGTAACACATGTTGGATGAACATGAAAGTTAATGGAAGACGCAATGAAGATAGCATGTGTTTCTTTTTCTAAGATAAGAAGAGTTTTTCTACGTGAAGCTACAAAACCCTTCATAAATCTCAAGAAAGAAACAAGTAAATGAAAAGAAGAAGCATGTTATTAAAACTGGAAATTAAATTAACCTTACTAATGTTCATGAGTTCTTCGAGAACCTGGAGGTGAACTTGGAATACAAAGCAGTATTTCGAAAGATGAGGTACAGTATAAATATGACATAGACTAGCAAGGCAATAGATACAGTAGAACTAAGCAAAGCACCGCGTACTTCCTCAGAGAAGAATGAGAGAAGTAGATATCCATTGATTAGGATCAGAAAAGCTGCAACCACCCAGCTTACCACCTACATTAAAGAATTAATTTTCAATTAGACAATTAAAACTAGCAGATTAAAATTTCCAAATAAAGAAGCAATAAATAATTTACTTGGGTTAAGTTGCCAATCTTGAAGCACCCCATGACCTGCTCCTTTGAAACCAAAGTAATAAGTGGTATGAGAGCAAATGGTATCTGCACCGACTGAAGCACATTCAGTGATTCATTCAGCACATCCATGGTGGGGCCTTCAGTGTCGAAAGTCAGTGCCACAATAATGGTTGGTATAATTGCGAAGCTCCGTGTAATCAGAGACCGTTGCCATTTCTTCAGCTTCAAATTCAAAAACCCACCCATTATAAACTGGCCCGCATAAGTGCCTGTTATGGTACTGCTCTGACCTGATGCCAGCAACCCAATACCCCAGATGTAAAGTATTGGGAATAATGTGCTTCCATACTTTTCTTGTAAAAATTCACCAGCATTCTCCAACCCAATGGTGGTTGCCTCCTGAGAGCCGTAAAAACCCTTTGCAAAGACAGTGGTGACACATATGTTAATAAAGAGGGAGATTATGAGAGCAACGGTCGACTCAATAGAGTAATACTTCATGGCCTCACGAACACGGTTCTTCTTGGTGTTGTTTATCTTTCTGGACTGGACAAGGGCAGAATGGAGGAAGACGTTGTGTGGCATTATTATGCAGCCCACCACACCGACAGCTTGGCGGATGGTTTTGGTACTTAGTTTCGGTACCGCAATTCCTAGAGAAAAAAAGATAAAACCATTAGCTCATCAACGAAAGAATATACCTGAAGAACAAAAGAGAAATCATACTGGCTAGCAAAACAAGCAAGGCCAAGATGCCCCCAATAAACTAATTTCTTTAATGCTATTCAAAATTACAAGCACCTAATAGCGATAATAAATCCCATTACCTGGCTGGCACCAATATTTATGACATGGGCATGGTACAATGTCTTCAAATGTAACAGAAATTTATTCAAGGACAAAATATATAAAAAATATCATCATAATGAATATTACCAATCAGAAGTTCTTTCGCATCAGGTTTGGTTTCACCAAACATAATTGCAAAGGAAATTGCCATTGTTGCAATAAGCACCCCAAAAAATGCCTCTAATTTCCTCACACCATAGTTCTCAAGGAACAGAAATACAAAGCTGCGGAGAAAAGGTAGTAGAAAGTTAAGAAACAAGCACAACTAATGCGACATATTGAAAACCTTTGAAGAAGAGATTGCAGACAGATATTACAAACAGTTCATAGGGTGTTTTTCCTTCATAATTTGGTTCAGCATTTTGGCCATGAAAATCAGGGGAAAAAGTTCCCAAAGCTAAACTTTTTTATTAAAAAACCATAAATGATTAATTATAAATTCATGTTTTCAGCAAAATGCAGTGCCATAACTTGACAGTTTTTGTCATGCTTTCAAATCAACCTAACAAGTAACAGCTATGGGCATAGTACTAAAGAAAAGAGAAAAATAGCCTAACTCAACCCTAAGATACTTGGATGACTTAGAGAGGTTAGGGGTTCAAACTTTGGTGGCACAAAATATGAATGTGGGGGTTTCTGAGCATTGTATCATTAAAAAAAAAGGAACTTAATGGAGGATCATATTCTCCACTATGAGCACAAGACTATTTGGTGAGAGTAAGAGCACAGGTACAAGTGCTAATCACTAGGCATTGTTTGGAAAAAATAGTTGAAAAGGAGTATGCATAAGAAAGCTCACATAAAACAAATGTAGCAGTCTCTTCTATTGAAAAAAATACACCTAATACTAGGATTTACTGGAAGCTCAAATAAAACAAATGTAGCAGTCCCTTTCTTTTGGAAAAAAATACCCTTACCTTATCCTTACAAACAAGTGTTCTTACCCTTTTTTCTTTGTTTCCACTAAAGTCGCTTTCACAAATTATATCAGAAAGAATAAATACCAATTTAATATTAACTTTCAAGATAAATTTCAAGAAGAGGAGTGATAAGGTTACACTCAATTCCAGAATCAGCCAAGGAGAAAGAGAAATTAACCAAACCAGAGCCCCTTCTTTGTTGGCAACTCTACAAAGCTACAGCCCTTACCTTACTGCGGTTGATGTTTCACTGCAAAAAGTCATACACATGTAAGGAAACAAAAAAAAAGGACAGTTACCAATCCAAAGCAGTAATCAGTACACCGGCCCAGAGCGGTATGGTACCACCGGAGAGAATTTTAATTGCGATTGCACTTCCTATCACTTCTTGAATGTCAGCACCAATCAGCGCCAGTTCAGTCATGAGCCAGAGTGCTATGCTGGCCCAGCGTGGGTACTCCTCTCGGCATAATTCTGCCAGGTGGCGCCCTGTCGCAACCCCAAGCCGTGCTGAAAGTAATTGTACCAGTAAGCCAATAACAGTTGACCACATCAGTAGCCATAAAAGGGAGTACCTGACCAGATCCCATGACAAATATCAGAATAAATAAAATACTAAAATAAAGGCAGATTGAAAGGTAAGAGATACATAGATTAGTCTTTTATAGTTAATTTATATTGGAAGGGAATGTTAGAGAATAATTTTATATTTTTAGATTCGGCAGCCTAACTAATACTGGAGAATAATTATATATTGCAAATATATAACAATAACACCCCCCCCCCCCCCGCCCCCAAATTAAATCGTCGAGTGTAATTGAGAGTGATATGAATTAACTCAACAAAAAAAGCTTCGGCTTGAATTTGGATATTATTTCTTAAAAAAAAAAAGTAAATTGTCAAATAATTAAGAGAATTTTAACTAATTGATCTCGTTCCATTTCTTAAAAAAAAAATTGGCCGGAGCATCAGAGCTCAAAGAAAATCGCCGGTACCCTGCAATGGCGCCCGCTTGGAGATCTCCCTCCAGGTTTCCCGGGTCGAGAAACGCGATGCACATGAGAAACCCGGGACCCGTGAAGCGCCATAGTTTGCGCCACGAAAAAGGAGGCAGCGACGCATAATCATCCCCTTCTCCATCATCATCGGAGATAGAGATGACAACCTTCTCGTCTGAATCGTAAGCTCTTTCTTCGTTCTCGCAGTCCGAGTCGGGAGAGGTGGTGGTGGAGAGAAGCTTTTCTCTGGTTTCATTCGAGGATGACGCCATTGACGAATGGTTTAGTGGAACTTTGGAAAATGGAGAGAAATCGACCAAAAGTACAGTGAAGTGGCTTAAATATACCGGGGGTTAGGGGATGCTGCACGCCTTTTCTAAAGATAAAGAAGCAATGCAGTGCAGTGCAGTGCTATTTAATACGGATGCTTTCACGGTGTTTCACTTGTTAATGACGTGGTGGATGCTTTCACAGATATTTTATTGGATAAAGAAATTGAAACAAGTTAAAAGCAAGAGACGTGCCAAAAAAAATAAAATAAATAAGAATCCACAATTTCATGAGGAGATAGGAGTCCCATGGGCATCGGACCTACTTTTTCAGGTTCAATTAGTTCTTACACCGTACGGTTGTTATCGAGATTTGTGCACACGAAAATTGAAAAATTATGCACGGATTTTAATGAGTTTGCACGAATCTTGATATAGATCTGATGGTCATTTCACCCATCGAACCAATGTAGGTCCGATAAGCATCAGACCTACTCTCAATTCTTTCATGAGATAGTAGTAGTCCGATTTGCATCGAATGTATTTTTTAAGCTCGATTAGTTCTAATATCTTACAATTAGCATAAAGTCTGTGTGCAGAGGAATTAAAACAGATTTGCATAGATTTTAATGTAATTTACATAAATCTTGATACAGATCGAATAGTCATTACACTCATCGAATCAAAGTAGGTCCGATGAACATCAGACCTACTCTGAATTCCAATTTCATACGACAATCTTCTCAAAAGAAAATAAAACAAAAAATCAAGGAGGAATTTCATGTATACCCTCAAAATAAAAATAAGACCAACATATTAATTAAACATCACACCTACCCTGAATTCCAATTTCATACGACAATCTTCTCAAAAGAAAAGAAAACAAAAAATCAAAGAGGAATTTCATGTATACCCTCAAAATAAGACCAACATATTTATTAAACATAGTACATAATTTTGATATTTTTAGTAAAGAATAAAATGAATATCTATAAATTTAAAATGAGTTTTAAAATAAAAAGCAATAAAATTGAAAAAAATATGAGTTTTTAATATTAGAAAAGAAGTATGTAATTTGAAATTTAAAGGAAATATGTAATTTTCGAATTTTGAGGTGTATACGTGAAATTCCCCCAAAAAATCAAAACAGAAGTCCTGATTTTCAGATTCATAACGACCGCGTGACATCATGATAGAAACCTAGAAATAAAAAAAGTCTGATCCTGACGAAAATTTTCGACTAAGGTAAACAATTTCTCCGTAGAGATTATATGGCTATACTATACATTACTATTACTATGCAGTATACAATGAAATTTCCTTAGTATCGTTGGATACTTGTTAATATTGTTAAATGAGGAGATTTCAATGCCTCATGTTTTTCATATTTTATTATATTTCATATTTTACTATTAACAAAGTTTCTTATTAAGATATTGTTAACTTCCACAGATTGCATAAAAAGTCTGACAAAAGATGTTCTTACGCGTGTCAAGATATAATCCTTCCTTTGTTTTCCAAAATTCCTGACGAGTGACGAGGCTATGAAGTACTCTCTTGAGGCTCCTCCCATTAATTGTGTAATAAATTATCCCATATTAAGGCTTTACAAGGTGGCCCTATTTTTGTCAAACTCGTTATGACTGATTGATTACTCAAAAAAATATCTTATATAATCCAGAAATACCCTTAATTTTTTTTAATGTCCCGACCATCAGAAAACCTTGCACTTCTAGTGTAGCTACATTTTTTTTTTTGAAGATGTGACGTTTATATAAAGTATAAACCACTATTTATTAGTTACTATAATAATAATAATTATTATTATATATATTTTTTTATAAATTATTAGTTACTATAATAATTATTAAGATCAATTGATACTCTTAGACAGGAGTTCAGTCCAAGTTATTTATTACGACCTGTTAACTGATATCTTCTTCACTCAAGGGTGCGTTTGGATTGTGCAAGGATTAGTGCAAGAATAGCGATTTTTGGATTAGTGATTGAGAATAGTGCTAATCCGAGTGGTTTGAGAATAGTGCTAACTTTGAACTATTCAGATTAGTAAAAATATTGTTTGAATTGTATATTTGGAATAGCGATGAAAGAAATGAATAAAATAATGATTAAACTAATATAACATTTAAACTAATATTATATTGTATTTAATATTTAAACTAATATTATATTACATTAAAGCTGAAATCTTTTAAACTAATATAATATTTTATTAAATACTAATCTAATCTGATATTATATTTATTTAATACTAATATAATATTTAAACTAATATTATATTACATTTAACATTTAAACTAATATTATATTACATTTAATATTTACACTGATAGTATATTATATTTAATACTAATCTAATCTGATATTATATTTATTAATACTAATTTAATCTGATATTATATTTATTTAATACTAATCTAATATGATATTATATTTATTTAATACTAATATAATATTTAAACTAATATTATATTACATTAAAATTTTAAATTAATATTATGTTACATTTAATATTTTAAACTAATATTTTATTTAATACTAATCCAATCTAATATTAGATATAATACTAATCAATATTAAAACTAATATTGTATTACATTTAACATTTAAACTAATATTATATTGTATTTAATATAATATTTTATTTAATACTAATCTAATAAGATATTATATTTATTTGATACTAATCTAACATTTAAATTAATATTATATTACATTTAATATTTAATTTAATATTATATTATATTTAATCTAAAAATTTATTTAATATTAATATTTGATATTATATTTATTAAATACTAATCTATTATTTAAATTAATATTATATTACATTTAATATTTAAAAATAATATAATATTATATTATATTTATTTAATACTGATCAAATATTTTATTTAATATTATTTTAATATTGAAACTAATTCTAATTGAGAGGAATGAAAATTATTTTTTTATTAATATCACTAATCCTACGAGCTCTATTCTTGCTATTCCACCATTTCTTTGGATTAGTAGAACAGAGCTATTCTTGAGCTAATCCAATTTTCCAATTTGTATTTGGATGACTCAAGATTCAAGAATACGAATAGCGGAGCTAATCCAAAAATAGCTCTATTCTTGCACCATCCAAACACAACCTTAGGTACTTGCTGAAATTGAAATTAACATGATATGCTTGTTCAGTCTTCTGAGATTTTTGTATATATACAACAGGAAATCGATTTCCCCTAATTAAAATACATTATTTAACCATGTTCAGAAAAAATTATATTGTTTTACTGTCACTTTCGGTCGTGCCGACGACATCCATCCTTGTCAGAAGAGAATTGGCTGCATAATCTGTCTATATAGGCAGATTACAACATCCTGGAAATTAATAAGCGCTAATTTAATTTTGAGCATAGAGATCTTTTTTGTTCACTTAATTAACCTCTCTTTCCAATGAAATGGAAGCTAAGCGAAGTCGAGAAGCATTTAACTACTATGATTAAGGGGAGCAGCTTGAGTCCGATGCCCATCAGACTCTAACTGGGTCCGATGGGTTTCATCACAGTCCGATGTGCTTTAAGATCCGTGCACATTGCTTTAATATCCGTGTATGTTCGTATTAATATACGTATGCATGGATCTTAAAGCAGATCGGACGGTTATGGAACCCATCAAACCCAATTTTAGTCCGATGGGCATCGGACCCAAGCTCGTCCCATGATTAAGATGTAAGGTTGAGAATTGACTGATATCAACGAAATAAAATATAAAATCTTAGTAAAATATCATACTCATTCTTTTTTCCAATCAGAAAGAAATGTTTAATTTATCAAACATAATATTTTGTATCTAAAATTCTTGACTTTTTTTTAAAGAAAGAAAATTTGTATTTTTTTTTTTATATTTTTGAAAAACAGGATCAAATTTCAAAAGATGCAAAATTTGGTCTATGGCTTGTACTCCCTGAACAATACTTTCTATGAAATGTTCAACATGATTATAATTTTGCATATGAGATTGGATTTTATTTACTATTCATCTTCTAATTCTTTAATAAAATCTGAGAAAAAAATAACTAGATCTAACTTCTAATTCAACATCATTTCTCATTTGTTCAATTCTGTTTAGACTTATTTTTTGAGAAATGGAACGTAGGCCTAGTAAGTAGCAGTGAAAACGGTTTGGATAATATCCAATCCGTATTCAAAATTTTAGATGTAGATATCCGATATCTGAATATCTATGTGGATAAGAATACTGATATGGTTTTACGTTTGAATTATCTGTATCCGAATAGTAGATATATACTATATATTTTAATATATATTATGAAAAAAATATGTTATTCACCATTATAATTAGATAAATATTATGAACTTTAATATTTTAACATTTTTTTATATTATTTTAATAAATATCCGATCTGATTCGAACATGTATCCATATTTGTCTGATATGCCTGATATCCGCTCCATATCTGTATCCGAAAAATAAAAGAAGAGATATAGGTATGGTTTTACCACTATCCGCTCCGTTTTGATCCCCTACTAGTAAGGCTTTTTTGTTGTTCTAATATGTATTTTTTTTGTTACAGGACTCTATGTCCTTATTTAGCATTCACCCATATATACATGGGTATATGATGTCAAATTTATAGTATTTGGTTTTATATTAAAACGAACCTGGAAACAATAATACTTTTCAGTATAACGAAATTATAAAAAATAAAAATTAATAATCAATTTACTAATTTAATTTTTTTTATTGATGCTTTTCATGATTGATTGAATAACAAGTTTACAATACAAAAACCTTATTGTGAAATTAAAATTAATCGGTATCGTTATGTTAAAAAAAAATGAGCAGGGAATCCAATTACACCATTCTATAGTGACACATCTTGACATCATATGCTTATAAGTCATTTTTATAGTTTTAAAATCCAAACAATTTGGATCATGTTGAATGGTTTGGATCAAATTTTATATTTTAATAGTTATATAAATAATTACTAATAAGAATACTGTATTGGTAAGGAGGAGGTAGCACAGTTGGCTAGAAAAAATGTCTTAGAGTTGTTGTACCCAAAGGTCGAGAGTTCGATTCCTCCTCACGACTTCGCAGCTTCTGCGAAGATTTAAAAAAAAAAAGAATACTGTATTGGTATGAGGTATTTATAAAGAAAATTAGAATTTTTTTCATAATAATTCCCATGTTATAATCCAAAATTCATTTCAGCATATTTCTATAACTATCTTGGTGCATGTTCAAGAGTATGAATTTCCATAAATTAATTTGTGAATTTTCAAATTTATAAAATCTCATCCCGCATAACAAAGAGACAATTTTGGCTATTGGCACAGCAATGTTTTTTTTTTTGATTGTAGACCAATTTCAGATCGTATCAAACTTTTCTTTTAGAAAAACATGTAGGCTTGAAGCTTATTAGTTATAAAATAGATAATTCTAGTATACATTCAATATTTTTATACATAAATTTCATTTATCTGATTCATTATAAATATCGTTCAAATAAACAAATTGTTTAATATATAGGTTACGTAACAAATTTGAATAATTTGTATTTTGATTTGTCATCTAGTAATTAATTATAAAGCTCCCAAAACTTCATGATTAAAATTTTGAAATTGTTTGATTAATGACTATTCGATTATCAAATCACTCTAAATTTAATACACAAGCTGCTTAAGATAATACAATCATATTTTTTATCTCCTAATTTAAATAATATTTTTGTAAGGTGTAATTATATGTACGCTAGATCAACCTAAATCACTCTAAATTTAATACACAAGCTGCTTAACATAATACAATCATAATTTTTATCTCCTAATTTAAATAATATTTTTGTAAGGTGTAGTTATATGTACGCTAGATCAACCTATCTTCGTTAGACAATACAAGATAAGAGAAAATAAGACATGAAAAATATGAACAAAACATTTGAGATGTTTAAATATCGACTTATCGCTATTATTTAAAAAAAAACGGCTTGACTACTTCAATGTACATAAGAATAATTTCGACAATTTCTCACTCCAATTACCATTTTTATGGTACACCAGAATAATTTTACGGTACTTCATTCATATCTATGATTTAAAAAAAAAAATTCGTGAATTACGGTACTCTAAATTTTCAGTTGCAAAACACATCAATGGTGGACGGTTCTAAGTTTAGTGTGATTCTAATATTTTTTTTATTTTTGAGATGTTATTTGTTCAAAAACTACTGAATATGTATCTAGAGATGTAAAAAAGCCATGCCGTGATCAGATATGTCACGATACTTGTAACATCCCGTAAGTTTTATAAATTATTATGAACTTATTTTGGTACTTATTTATAATTTTGAAAATTTAAGGGTTTATTTATAAAATGTGTAAATTTAAACTTAAAAAAACAAAGTGAACTAACGTGGCATTTATTTTTACCATTTGGAGCCCATGCATGAATAACCCCACTTCTAATTTACTAAGTTTTTATATATTGATTTAATCTCTCCTATTATTGACAGAAACCAAAGTAAAACCGAAAAAAAAGGAAAGAAAAGAAGAGAAAAAAAAAAGAAAGACAAAGAGTTGACATGATAAATTTTATGATTCGATTGTATGTCCGATTGGAATTCCAACTACGTCGCATTGATTCTGAATAGTTGTTGAAGCCCAAATTTGATTTCTGAACAAATCGCTATCAGGTAACCGGGCTTTTCTATAATCTGTGTTTTTGAATTGTTTGGTTGATTTGAATTTTGAATTGGGTATTAGATTATGAGGGCATATTTAACGGGATAGCGGGTCTGAGGTTCGAATTTGATTTGTGAAATGATATGATTGTGTGTACTGAGAATTGTGAATGATATGATTGTGTGGAATGGAATGATATGGATATTGTGTGACTTGTTTTACTGATAACCCAAACCCAATGCTATCGCCGGTTAAATATGCAGGCATAATTTTGTCTGAATTTGTGTGGATTAATCCAGTCTGTTTGAATGGTTGTTTAATTAAGCCAATTATAGAGAAGCTGCGTCGTTAGATAACCGGTTACTGAGCTTTGTAGCTGACTCCGTATTGTTTCTGTTGTTATTTTTACTTACGACGTAGGTTGACGGGATGAAGGATGGATGCGGGTGCCTCTCTTGTCACGACTCCTGGCCCGGCAGCGGGGTCGTGACAATTTTGGTATCAGACCATTCGTTCTTTGGACTGTGTTTGGGTCCTTGTTTCCTTTGATATATGTGTTCTGTTTGAATTGACTATAAATTGTTTGAAATTATTTTGACAAATATTTGACTTATCTCTGTTAGTTCTAATTTGAAACTTGACACTTGAAAGTTTCATCCTTTGATATTTGTTCTTAAACTGTTGATTTTCTTATCTATATGAAAATCTATCTTGAGCATATCTATTACGAATTTTGTATGAAAAATTAATCTAATTTATATGATCTATCATTCATGATACTATTTGAGTATATTCGGTTTGTATATCTTATATGATTTTATACAACAATTGAATTTAAATGTTACTGAATATAGTGAGAAGTTAATTTAATTCAAGTTGATTATCTTCTCCGATTGATCTGTATTTGATAGATTCCATTGAATTATCATATGCTATGTCCCGATTGATTTGAGTACCATTCGTTTAAATTTTGAGGACAAAATTCTTTTCTAAGTGGAGTAGAATTTGTAACATCCCGTAAGTTTTATAAATTATTATGAACTTATTTTGACACTTATTTATAATTTTGAAAATTTAAGGGTTTATTTATAAAATGTGTAAATTTAAACTTAAAAAAACAAAGTGAACTAACGTGGCATTTATTTTTACCATGTGGAGTGTTAGTTTGTAATAATTTAGAAGTCAATAATACGATAAATTATCATAAAACTTTGTTCATGAATTGAGTGATTAATAAACTGTCATTTTGTTCCTTGAGTATTATTGAATTTATGAATCATTTCGGGTTCATGACTTGAAATTGTAAAGCTTCATAATATAGATGATAAATACTCTTAAAAGTCTCTAACCGAGGTAATTAGCAGGAACACTAATTTATCGTTACAAGGTTAGAATGTGGATTAAAAGATGGTCAAGTTTTACAGACCATTGACATGAGATGTCATTTTAATCACATAGATACATGTTCTAGGAACATGGTATTTGACAGACCTCGAATGAAACATTAAATGGAATTGTGTATGTGTCATTAATGTTTTCATTCAGTGATAAGTTCTAAAGTATGAGGTATTCATCTTTCCTACTGAGAGATGTGTATGTGTGATTGTTACCTAACGTTGTCGGTAAAACGCAGTCATAACGGTAGCTTTTCGGTATACATAACTTAGCTGAGGTAGTGATGGTTTACCAAAAGTACTATTGTCCCTCGTATCTCTATACGAGTTACGGTATCACTGGGCCCCTTGATAGAGTAGGATTATCTGCATGCAATATAATTACAAGAGTAATTATATTTGATAATCTGCTCAAGATCGGGAAAAGATTAAGTTTGCAAGGATGACACACACCCACCTTGAAACTGATCTGATACTGCGAGACATAAGAATTAACACGACTAAAATAGTTTACTAGATCGTGGTATTGTATAGTACAGCATCATCTGTGTAATTGGATGGTCATAGTGCAGATGTCAGATGCCTCCTATGATTATAGAAGTTAAAATGGTTTTAATTCTATTTACCAACATAACACAGATCCTATTGGGTCACACCGTATAGGAGCTAGTCGGAGAATCTTACTGATTAATTATAAATTGATTATAATTAATATTAAGATGGTTATAATTAATTATACGTGATATAATTAAATTATAAATGTCATATAAGATGACAAGCAGAAACAACGGTTAATTTATAAGCGTACTCGATGCGTTGTATAAAATCATACCGAAACCGGACCCCGAGAAATATAACTGTTTAGAACAATTATATATATTTGATTTAGATTTTAAATATTAATTATGGTTTTGAATATTGGCAAAATTAAAACCTTAATTAAATAAATTAAAAATCCAAATATATATATATATGATATATATATTAATCATATGGTATTCTCAAATGGTATTGTCAAATGGTATTGTCAAATGGTATTGTCAAATGGTATTCTCACATGGTATTTGATTTTACCATTTTACCAAACCACCATTAAGAATGGCATAATTGTAAATATGCCAAACTTTAAGGGTATTTTGGTAATCGGGCGAACCTCCTCATTTGCCTATAAATAGAGGGGTAGGGGTAGAGAGAAAATAACCAATTCACTCATATCTGATCTGATCAGTCTGATCAAATCGATAAATCTATTTTCTCTCTTTCTCGGTTACGGTTGTTTACGAGATTCAGAAATAATATATTTTTGCGAAAGTTGCGGTATTTCTATTTGAATAACTGCGAGTCGTAAATATATTTATTTTGTCTTTTTCTCGGTGAATAGTGTTTTTGCAGAATTCCGCGGTTTACGGTATTTCTGGCAAAAGAAATAAACCGCTCTCTGGTTAGTCCTGGTGGATAACCAATAGAGGTATCAGACGTCTGATACTTCGAAGCGAGACGTTCCTCAGATTCTGTCTTCTCGGTCTGCTGCAATCCAATTGGAATTTGGATCAAGGTATAAATATGTTATATTAATCTATTTAATTTGTAGATAGATTAAAGTTTTAGAAATCAATTATGGAGTAGATCTGTAAAAGGATTAAATCGAGTTTTGATGCCAAAGAATACTGAAGGTGGATTCCCTTGGAAAGTATTCTGACATACCTCGTTTAATCCTTGGCTTAATATAGAAGTAAAAATTTTGTTTACGTTCTTTCCGCATATTAAGCTAATCAACGGTTTGGACGGTCCGTAACCCAACATGGAGCCCATGCATGAATAACCCCCACTTCTAATTTACTAAGTTTTTATATATTGATTTAATCTCTACAGAAACCAAAGTAAAACCGAAAAAAAAGGAAAGAAAAGAAGAGAGAAAAAAAAAAGACAAAGAGTTGACATGATAAATTTTATGATTCGATTGTATGTCCGATTGGAATTCCAACTACGCCGCATTGATTCTGAATAGTTGTTGCAGCCCGAATTTGATTTCTGAATTAATCGCTATCAGGTAACCGGACTTCTCTATAATCTGTGTTTTCGAATTGTTTGGTTGATTTGAATTTTGAATTGGGTATTAGATTATGAGGGCATATTTAACGGGATAGCGGGTCTGAGGTTCGAATTTGATTTGTGAAATGATATGATTGTGTGTACTTGAGAATTGTGAATGATATGATTGTGTGGAATGGAATGATATGGATATTGTGTGACTTGTTTTACTGATAACCCAGACCTAGTGCTATCGCCGGTTAAATATGCAGGCATAATTTCGTTTGAATTTGTGTAGATTAATTCAGTCTGTTTGAATGGTTGTTTAATTAAGCCAATTATAGAGAAGCTGCGTCGTTAAATAACCGGTTACTGAGCTTTGTAGCTGACTCCGTATTGTTTCTGTTGTTATTTTTGCTTGCGACGTAGGTTGACGGGACGAAGGATGGATGCGGGTGCCTCTCTTGTCACGACTCCCGACCCGGCAGCGGGGTCGTGACAATACTACACAAAACAAATATGTGTTGATCACATACCGTGACTCAAAACAAACATGTGTTGGTCACATACCGTGACTCATATGTCCTGTGCTGTGATTATTATTGTGACGTGACAATTTATTAGAAAATTGACACGGCACAACGCGTGGTCATATGTAACAAGGACTGTTAGATCTTAATTGAATAGTGAATTTCAAATAAACTATTTTTTTTTCAATTATGAAAAAATTTGTTAAATATGATCAAATGTGATTCTAGTCATATTTGAATACGACATGTGTGGTCACAACATGATTAATATACAGTGATCATTAACGTATTGTGACTGTCTTTCTGAATTTGACAATATGTTAAAATCTGACTTGATTATGACACGACATAACACAACATGTAAGTATGATACGTCACTAATTAATATACCTGATACAAATGCTAATAATTATGTTTGTATGAATCTTTGATTTCTTTCTATTGAATTGTGTAATTACATCTGATACAAGAGGGGCGCCTTTATATAGGCCGAGGCTGCTGTTTACACTTTACAAAGAGTTAGTCAACCCATTGACTATTAACCCGTCTATCTAACTGATACAGCCTAATTACGATCACCCCATATGATATCGAGCAAAAATGAAAATTATATTCCAGTCGCGTGTGGATTGTGAGCCGGGCACCGCTCGACTCGTGCCTTGACTGTGGTCACACGCGTTGGGCTCGTTACAGTTTCTCTCACAATCCATTGTTTACAAGAATTTACATCCTTCAGTGTGGCATTTTCTGATTGGTTCAGTTAGTTGCTCTGGTTGGTCGAGTGAATTTCTGTAGAAGCATTCGGTGAATTGAAGTATCGCAAGCACTCCGGCAACTACCTCTCGATCTCGTTTTTTGGATTTCCACGCTTGGAACTACCCCCTTCGGCCTTTTATGCATTTTTCTTTCTTTTGTTGGTTTCTGATCTCTAACAACCAACCTTTTCTTGTGTTTTTTTCGCCTTTTCAAGTTGAAGCGGGGATTGGATTATTTTTTTTTTTTAGAAAAATAGAGTTTAAGTTTTCAAAGTTTAATATTTTCTTTATTATAATAAAATATTTTTTGATTTCAAATTCACCATATTCTATATCAGAGTTCATGTATGATAAAAAATTAGTTCTTAAAAATTGAATTATTTATTACAGGAGATTATGATTTATGCCTATCTCGGTGAACTTCGTGCAAGAAAAAAGTAAATTAGCAACAACTATTATTTTGAATAGAAAAAATATATTTTTAGCAGACAATTTAAAAAATATTCTAACAAAATATTTTATTTCTAATTTTTTATAACAAAATGTCCCACACCTGTGGTTTCGTAAACTCAATACCTCTCTTCTCCTCCCGATTTCTCATTCTTTCCATCTCCAATTTTAATTATGTTAATGTTAATTTCAGGAGTGGCAAAAAAGCTCGTAGCTGGTGACTCTATCGTGAGTCGCATCTGATTCGCTCACTAACAACTCGTTTATTACTGGACCGAGTTGTTAACGAGTTAGCTTGTCACTAGCTTAGTTCATAACTAACGGATTCAAGTTGGGACCTAGCTTTCTCACTAGCTCCACTAGTATCAAAGGATTTATATGAATTTGTGTGCATTTTATACTGTCCAGCTTGGTATAAAAAGTTTGTATAATTTATTTTCTTCTTAAAACAAGATCCAACCAAATCCAGCTCGCCAGCTAGCTCGGTCCAGCTTGTGACGATTTCAAGCTGAAATTTCAGCTCCGACCTCTAAAGTCAATTCGCTCATAATTCAGATGAGCCAGCTCGTAACGAGTCCAAGCTGGACCCAACTCGTGACGAGCCAGCTAATTACCACCTTAATTTTGATGATTAACAATTTGCAATTTTTATAATTATTCAATTTAGTTGTAGATAATTAAAAAAAATTTCAATCTCTACAATTCAAAATTAACATAATTTAAAAAATTTCCATTTTTTGCATTACACAATTTAAATTATTTGAACATATGCTTGGACCAATTGGTAACAGAAAAGGAGATAGAGCAGAACCAATCATTCCTGCAGGACTTAGTCCAGTATAGATTTTTAGAGAAGAAGAACAAGGAGACATAAGTACATAACCATGTGATGGTTGCCACTGGCAAATTTACAAGAATATGAGAAATAAGAGCACCTAAGAGAGTTATGGTTTTCACATGGTTAATGATGAAAAACAAAATCTTAACAATTGATAACCTAATGGCTACGGGGTGGGAGATGGCAAATAGGTGCATAATGTGTAAGCATAACTCAGAAACAGTCAAGCACCTTTTCCAAGCATGTCGTGTTGCGCAACAAGTAAGAACAAGGATTCAGCACATAAGACCTGAAATAAATTCCCAATTATTCATGTCAGGTGAGTATAAGAAAATAATACTGGGTCGGAGTGCCATCAAGATCAAACAAATGGAGGGTACATTATGTTTTGTAAGATGTGCCAGAATCTTCATCAGAGGAGCTAAGACAGAGTTAATACTGGCAAATGAAATAATGGAAGAAAACAGATCATGGCACAGCGATAGAGTGGACTGATTGGTGATATCAAGATGGTGGGTAGAGCAGAATTAATTAGGATTGTTGCTTGTTTTACTTTTTAGTTACCTTTGTTTTATTTTATTTTGATTTCTATTTTTATCTTTTGATTAGCTGATTTTGTAAAAATTGACACCCCTGGTGTCTGATCAATGGAAATAGGGAGGCTAGACCTCCACTACTTCAAAAACAATTTAAATTATTTTACTTTAATGTATCCACGAATAAAAGTATGCACTAAATTTTTTATATACAGTTAAGTTATAAAACTATGGTATTTTTAAAATTGAAATTAATTGATTTTTGCATAAATTGAACTTTTTAATATTCAAGCTTGTGAAATTAAAATTCTAAATTCTTATACTTTCAAATGTGTACATTTATTCATATGACATTTCGATTCGAATCGAAATATTGATTCTAATATCATTTTTTCAAGTAAAATTTTTTCAAGTGAGGTTTGATTTTTTTTTTTTTTGAAAGTTAGTGGCTTTAAATGCATACTAACAATTTTATTGATAAAAAAACAGACTTATAACGGGTCAAATGACCCTTCTTTCTAGATCTAAACTCATTTATTCTTATGAAATCACGTAAACTACTCTAATCAACTAATTATACTCATCTACTCTAAAAAACACCCTATTACCATTTTCTCCATCACTATCCACGACCGGATCTGCTTTCATCCGATAGTCGCCGCGCTTCGACGGTCGGATTGCTCTGTTGTGCTCCGATCAAGATGGAGATAAAGACTCTATACTTCGAGCTCTGACGATACCGCGCTTTCGGCTCCGCTCGACTCGGCTCCCTCCCTCTCTCTCATTCTCTTCTCCGCTTGAGGAGATAGAGACGAGAGAGGGAAGAATATCGCTATGCCGAAAAAAAAAATAGGAGTAAAGGAGTGAAATGAAGAGATATGGAGGAGGAAGAAAAGAGCGGCGGCTCAACATTACATTCCGAATTTGTTTACACATCTAATTGATTTAAATGAATGATATTTTTATATAAAAACATTTTTTATAAGCTAATGCATTGTATAAATGGCCCGTGCATTCCATTTGGGGCCGAATGAACACGGATTTTGATCAGACGGTTCATATCTAAACTCAAATATTATATTACCTAGGATGCAGACTCCACTTTCTAAATCAACGAGCCAAAATTGTAAAATAAAAGAAGAAGGGCGACAGTCAGGCAATCAGAGTTGAACATATTGCATACAATATTGCATACAGCGACTGACGACTTTCTTTCATTTTTTGGCCTGGACTCAAGTACTCAGCGTCTAAAATCTCGTAAGTTACTTAGTACTCTAATTTTTTTTCCTAATCGATTAATTGAGGTAGTTCTTTTACTGCCATTTGGAAATTTGGGATTGAATTTTGCAGTGAGATTTTTTGTTCGACTAGTCTCACTAATATTTATTTGTTGGTAACACTAGTTGCAATTCTATTATTATATCAACCAATAATTCAAATAGTTAAAAAAAAAACAAAAAGTGTTCACTCTCTCAGTATGGTTAAAAGCATAAAAAAAAATACAACAAATTGCTTCTAATGATGTTTAGAATTGAATAATTAAAAAATTATATTTGAAATATTACAAATGTAACTAGTTGGTAATGTTTTAAAAAATTAAGAGTGATGGCTATATAAACTATTATATAAGAAATATATATTTGGTTTTCTCTTATGTCTAAAATAAAATTAATGAGTTATATGTGGTATTTTAACTTGATTTTTTTTTTTTGATCTAATTCAAAGCAATATCAAAATGTTATATAAGAGTGGATATAAAGGCATCAAAAGTTTATCATGCACAGTTCATTTTTTATTCACACGTTTTTAGTTTTAGATGAGTCATTCAAAAGGTAATGAAGTGTATATAGCAAATTGAAAAAAAAAAGTGTTAAGGAAACAGATATTAAAATCATGAAATTATAAACGTGTCAAATAATCTTGTCTCAAATTTTATTTGGAAAATAAAATATTAAATGTAAATTGCAAATGCAATAGCCATGCATTTAGGTATCAAATGAAAAGTTCATTTAATCCTATAGTGGAGAGGCTAAGAATAACAAATTGAAGTTGCACCTTAAAATAATATGTTGTTGATTTCTCGTGAACATTATAAAATACAATCTAGTTTATATTTCGATCATTTAAAAATAGTTAGAATATAAATAAACTTAATTATAACATTGTGAATCTGACGAGTGTCCATTATAACGTGTATAAATCGAGACCAGTGCTTTGTGTAATGAATTGTTCGAGCGCCTGTCTATGATGTAAACTACTGCAATTTATATGCCATGAGCTAACACATGGTAACCGAGATAAAGAACATCGATCATTTAAAAATTTAACAGGGTGATCTATATTAATTGATCATTTTCTTATGTGATAAATAAACGAGTAGTTTTTTACATAAGTTTACATGGGAATAACGAAAAGAGTACATGTACATGAAGAAGAACTATTTCTTTGAGGTTCTATGTTCAAGTTCTTTTACTGACAACTAACCAAATCCATTAAGGCAAACAAAAAGAGTATCCGTTACAAAAAAAAATCATAATATTCAAAATTTAAATTAAATTCAAACCGAATTCAATCCAATCAGCGGACTTTTGCCCTTCGTCTTCGGCTTCTCAAGCAATGGAACAGCTTTGCTAATCCTTTCACTTGGCATGGTTCTTACCTCTGGCACCGGTAGCATAGGTGATGGCCGCGACTGAGGAGATTGAGGTAACCTTGCTGAAAAACACTTATAAGGGAATTCCTCTTCGGTCTCTCCAGTTGTTTCTCCTCCATCATCAAAATTTCTCGCATAACTCGACGGGTCGTAACCAAAATCAGATGAATGGCGGCGCTTGTGCCGGCTTAGAAAATTGCGGTATTTTCCCCTGACTTCATCTGGAAATTCTTGAGCCTTTGAACGTATCCAAGAGGAAGATGAGCGGACGAGTGATGTTTCGGCCTCTGCATCTAATGTCGGTGAACGAAAGCAGGAGCTGAAGCAGATGAGATGGTGCTGGTTCCGCTTTCGTTGCTCTTGCGATTGAGGGTTCCTCGGTGATGAGTTCTGCGGGTAATACGAGAAATGGCGATCATATTCCATGGTGAAAATTTTATAATAATGTTTGCAAAAATTAGATTGAAAAATGGATAAATAAAATGTGAGATAATTTATCCCTCAAATTAAGATTTGAGGAGATAAAGATTTGAGGGGATAGGATTAGAAAAGAATAAGTTTCTTTTTTTCTGAAACAGTTTTGGATATGGTACTTAAATGGAGAGAGATGAATGCATTGGAGCCACCACAAAATCCACCTATTACTTGTTGCTTGTGTAACTTTTTTGGAGGTTAGAAACCAACCATGCACCTGTTTTTGTGTTATTTTTTCTAAATTGGGCTTTGTTTTGCAATAGCTTTGAAATTGGATAGCATTTTCTATATATATTTGATTTTGTTTAATGTCTAAAATAACATTAATTGTACGTGTTACCAGGAGATATAAAGCGTATTCTTACCGAAGTACTTCTACAAGAAATATATAAATTTTTTAGAACTTTTTATCTAATGTAAAGCAATATATTTTTTTTTATAAGAGTGAATATAGAGGCATCAAAAGTTTATCATACCTGTTGATAGCTGCTATCAACTTTTCAAAAAAAAAAAAGTTTATCATACACAATTCATTTTTTTTTCCGCACGTTTTGAGTTTTAGACGAGTCATTCATTTTTTTAATGCAATAGTTTTGTAGTCCATATGCCCAATGTAAGGAGCTGATTTTTATTTTTATTTTTATTGAAGACTCCAGTCCGGCTTTTACGCGCTTTCTGGGTTGCATTATTTGATGAGAATTATGTGTCCAGTAAAAAATAATTTGTGATCATTAAGTTAATTAGATTAGACCAATGGTGTTTCATACCTTGGTTTCAAGTAAGGAACCAAATCACTTGTCTCATGTAGATAGAAAATTTATATTTCTAAAATTACTGTCGGATGAATTCATGAATTCAGAATAAATTTTGATATTTAAATATTGAATATAATTTTATTCTGAATCCACTAAATATAAATTTGCTGTCCACAGGGACATGAGATTCAGTTCCTTCGTAAATGAAAAATTTCATGAACCATTGGGCGATGTGGGCTTTTATCGACTCCACGTTTTTCGTCTTGTGGTTAAAATATCATTCAATTACTGTGTTTGAAAGGAAAATATCATTTCATTAATATTATTATTTTTTAAAAGAAAGGAGTAAAATTAGAGTGTGATGTGCTCACCAAGAGAGGTTGATGAGCACACCGCTAAAAAGTTATCGGATTGATTTCGAATTACAAATTTAAACCGTTGAAATCTATATACTTCGCGAGTGATGCATGTACATGCAAAAAATTTTAAGTTTCGAATTCATTTAGTGCATGGTCAAGCGGTCAAAACAATGAACATTTTATAAGTTTTTTTTTTTTTTTTGAAACCTTTGCAGAGACTGCGAAGTCGTGAGGGGGAATCAAACTCTCGACCTTTGGGTACAACAATCCTAAGACTTTTTCCTAGCCAACTGTGCTACCTCTCATTTCTCAAGTTATTTTTTTTTTATTGTTTTATGTATTCATTTTTTATCATTTTTTTACCTCTTGATAATGTACTAAATGAATTCAAAACTTAAAAATTTTTGCATGCACATACATCATTCGCGAAGTACATGGATTTGAACGATTTGGAATCGTTGTTCGAAGTCAATCCGATAGCTTTTTGGAGGTGTGATTACCAACTTCTCTTGATGAGCACATCACATTCTAATTTTGCTAAAAAAAAATTCATTATTATTATTATTATTATTGTTTTATGCAATTGAAATTAGAGATAAATACTATAGGTATATTTAAAAGACATATTTAGAATGTTTGCAAATTTTAGTTGCTGTTGTTTCTTTGGCAGAATAGCGATGTGTAAATTTTTAACTTGACCTACAGTTGCTTTTTCCTCAAAATTAATAGCAGGGGCTCTCTGTTAGTCTGTTCTGTCTTTTTGCAACGGTGAAACAACCAACATTTGTACCAAAATAAATCACAACATAGATACAACTTTGACAACTAAAACATAAATAAACTAATTATTCTAGATCACTCCAATCAATGGAGTCTTCATCATCATCTTCTTCTTTTCTGTCGGCGCCTGAGTGACATTCACATCCTCTGGTAGTTCTGCCTCCTTGTTTGACATAGCAAGTGTCAAACAAGAAGCAGTGCTATTTTGAATAATCTCTGTTATGTATGTTTAGTTGTAAAATAAAAATAGTTAGAATAGTCAAATCAAAAATAACTATTGTTTGTTTTATTAAAATAGTCAAATCTCAAAATTCTTAGAAATAATCTATTTTAATAAAATTTGGATTCACTGTTGTAACTATTCTAATCCAACCAAATACCAAAAAAACTATTCCG
Organism: Carex cristatella; assembly: GCA_024447775.1. Lineage (NCBI taxonomy): Eukaryota > Viridiplantae > Streptophyta > Magnoliopsida > Poales > Cyperaceae > Carex > Carex cristatella. Next base: position 3,288,977 of record JAJHPF010000029.1, on the reverse strand, counting down.
ATTAGTTTAACTCTAAAAATAATATATTCTCAATCCAACTAAACATATTCTTATAGGCACAAAGAGAAATGATTTCCATTCAGTAGGCAGTGGGAGTGGGGGACTAAGCAAAAAGAAAACATCCACTTAACAAAATCTTTTCGTTTCAGTGGGCTGGATTTGATATGATTTTTTGTTTTTGTTTTTGAAATTCAGGTAGAGACTACCAGGTGGATTTGATATGGTTAAAAGGTAAGATATGGTTCGTATTCCCCACCACCTGGATTAGTGTAATGTGAAATCTTAGAAACCTTAATTTGAACCATTGAATTTGAATAAAAAATAGATAAAAACATCGGACAATATTCATGGACGAGATTTTTCTGGCGATACATTCTATTATTCTTTAGGGTAAAAGCTGAATCTCTAAACATAGAGTTTGCTCGAGTGAAAAGAAGCGGAGATAAGCATGAATTCATTGGCTGTTAATGAGATTGTCAGAATTTTGCTAAATTTTTTGTCAAGTATTAAACAAAATAAATACTATTTTATTTTCCATTTCTGATTTTATAAACCATTGATAGCATATTTTTCTTTTCCATAATAATGACTAATAAACGATATTAGTTGCTGAAAAAAAGCCATCTAAGCTAGGATTGAGCCAAAAAGTTGAGCATTTTGTAATAAAATTTAATTACAAATATATTTTCAATTTTTTTGGGAACTGTCATAGAACACACAATTTGACAAGATGGGACATTGCTTCCAATACTAAATCCTTCTAGCATGTAGCTTTGCCGCTGCATACGTAAGCGGAGCGAGTCGGAAAGAGAATGAGAATTAATTGACTCTCATTTTTTTATATATTTTTTTTTATAATTTAGAACAAAATATTATAATACTGTAAGATTGATTTCATTATCTACATAAATATTTTATATAATTGACCAACATATATATTTGACTAGCTCCTCTCTCTGACTTCCATATAAGGACTTTACCGACACTTTACATTTTTTTATTAGTTCGTTATTTAGTAAATTTTGTAAATCAGACCGTTTTATAATTTATCTAAATATTTGGAAATAAAAAAAATATCATGGTGTTTCGTTATATCTATTAAACACTCCCAACCACAATCCGATTATTAAAAGGTATCTAATGTATGTATTTTCTTCAATTAATTCAACCTAAAATATATTTGCAAAGACTTTTGTCAATTAATTCAACGTAAAATATATTTACAAAAACATATATATCTGAAAACCTACTACATGATTATGACACATGGCTGGTTTGTGCCCAAATTTTCAAATCAATAACAAAATCAATATTCAAAATTGAAATTTTTTATGTCCTTCTCATATACTATCTGAACATGTACCATGCATTCAAAAGGGGAGCAAAAATGCATTTTTATCTGCCTCATACAATTTTTTTTTTGTTTGTTTAAATAAATTTCCCATATATTATTTGCGACAGTTCAATCAAAATAATGAATTTTTTTTTTATTTTTTTTGTTATTTTACCATGTATTACGCGACTTTTATTTTTCTAAGTATATTGTCCCGCAAACAGATTTTATAAAAACAAATAAATTTTAATCCATTAATTACTGTTGTTTTGGTGAACTTATAATAATCATAGTAGAGTTTTCATAACTAAGTTTGAATCGATTGGAATAAAATCGAAAACCCTATGAACATATAATAATCATATGCTTTAATATGTTATCCTATAATCAAATTACACAACAATTAACTATGGTTTACTATAAAAGGCAACTATTAAAAATAAATCTACAGCAAGTTAGTCGTACCGCTAACAATCTGTACGGCATATGTGATTCTCTAATCAAATTCTTTCACAACTAGAGCAACATTAGAGCACAATTAGAAAAACCAAAGCCCGCCTAAATTTGAAAAATTCAAGCTAGTTAGATTTGGCTTAACATCCATTCTCAAACAGTTCATGAAAAATTCAACTATAATAATATTATTGTATTTAAAAATACCAGGATTGCTTAATTTTGAAATTCTTGCACATCAATTTCCTCCATTATCACATCTGAAACAAGGTCATGTAAATTATGTTTCATGTATCAGTACTTACTACTAAGATAATTTTTATTTGCATAGAAAGAAATACTAACTTAAAATAAAATATTTTGAAAACTTAAAAATATTTATGTTTAGTTATTTCTGGTTTAAAGAATTCAATTTTTGGAATAAATAATCACCTTTATAACTAAAAGCTTGCATTAATTGCATGACAAATATGTGCAATTATGTGAGCAACTAAGTAGTAAATTTAGTGTCAATTATAAAGGCTATAGATTGAAGTCTTTTTTCAAATTCCTAATAAAAATGTTACTTTTTTATATTGAAGGTGTTTGTTGCAAACATGTAATGCTCGACTGAATAAAACACAAAATATTTGGAAAAAAAAAGACTATCCACACAGAGAACAAAAATGCGATAATTACTCAAGTTCAAACATTGCAATCTATGGAGATTCTTACGAGGGATAAATTCAGTGTAGCCATAGTGCATGTATTTCACATGATACTGTCATTCATTTTGTGCCAAATATAATTAATTTTATATGATACATGTTGGTATCTATCATGTGAAATGTAGCTGCTATCAACAATTTACCGAGTTATATAAATTTTGACAGCTTAATTATGTTATTTTTGAATGGATTGTAATCTTAATTGAATTAATTTGAATTTCAATTTGAAGGGAATTGTATTCAAATTGAAATGTATCTTTTGTAAATTGTTATGCAAAGAGCATGAACATGTAATTTGTTTTAGAAGTGTGAAAGCTCATGCTTTGAGTGGTAATTGAAATTGAATTTATTTAATTTTGACATTTTGACTATTGGATTCCTCTAAAGAATTAATTATTGGTTGAATTAATTAGGGCAGCAACTTTATGGATTGTTTGGTTGACCAAGAAATAAGATTTGTTTTCAGAGTGTACCAATACCTCTTATTAGTTCGGTAGCATCTTCCATTATTGTTTTGACTTCTTTTTGGTGTAAAGCTCGTTTAGATAACTCATATTTTAAATTATCATTGATTATGCCTTTCGATGTTTCTCCTTTAACTCAAATAGGCTCCTTGATTGTTCTATCGGATTCGGATTCACAGGTCAGTCCGGATACAGACGGGGCCCCTACTCTTGGGTTCACTGTGTCTGATAGAGAGTTCTCCGAAGCCATTGAGGAGGCCGCTGGATTGTCGTCTCCCTGATTGGTCTTTGGTTGATACTAGGTCCTCATTTTCACCTAGTATGATTGATATTAGTGATTGATTTACTAGATTTTGTTTTTTTTTTCTTTGCTTTGTGGATATTTGTGCTAGTTAGATACTAGTTGGATATTTGTCTTTCTCTAGTTTCGAATAAGTGGATTTTGGGTGATATGCACGGTTTTGTAAGTTTTGTAAAAATATTGTTTCGTAATGAAACCGGTGGATATTCCACTTTTGCAAAAAAATATATTTAATTTTGACTTTTGCTCGTCGGAAATGAGCTGTAAATTACCGATTTTTTTATTAATAGGAAAAATAAAATATAAGTAACGACAATGGGGAATGATTTCGATGAAATTCGAAATCTAAGAAGAATATTATGGTTTATAACGTCCAGGACACTGTAGCTAGACGTTATAAACCATAATGTCCGGTTAATCTGATTGAATAATCGCTAATTAACTAATAAAATACTGTAGTTAGATGTTATAATCCATAATGTCCAGCTACAGTATGTTTTTTTTGTTTTTTATTTTTTACTTCGTGTAGCTGGACCTTATGGTCCATAACGTCCAACTACATTACAATATTTTTTTTCGTTAATTAGTAATTATTCAATTAGATTAACTGGACATTATAGTTTATAATATCAGTGTTTTGGGCGTTATAAACCATAACTTCTTATATTTCAAATTTTACCGAAATCATTTTCTATTGTCGTTATTTATTTATTATTTTTCTATTAATAAAAAAATCAGGTAAAATTGGAAGGGCCTTGTTTAAAGATAATTATCTAAAATCCAGAAAGTGTTTGAATATGGTCCAATTCCTCTCCAGTTTTTTGCTCTTGCAACATCGGTGAATGTCTTTATATCATGATGTTTTATTTCTAGCAACACATAATATTTGGTCATGTTAGTTTCGGGTCTGAGATATCTCAATTTTTGCGTGACCGACGTGTCCGGTGCCTATTCGGCGGAACGTAGGGGGAAATATTATTTTTGTTTCGAGATTCGTGTAGAACGTATTTGAACGCTTAAGATATTCCAAAAAGTCACGCAAAGTTTGAGATATTCCAAAAAGTCACGCAAAGTTTGAGTTATTGTTAGAGCTTGAATAAATACTTCTTCGTCAGAATTAACGCTAATAGCATTTGTTTGAGATTGGTTTTTCTCTATTATATGAGAAGAAGGAAGTGCATGGCCGTGACTTGAGATGGTACGCCAAATTGTATTTCCTTTTTTGCTGAACAGAGATCATTTGATGGCCTTAACGGAAAGAGTGAACGTCTGTTAGCATTAACTACACAAATCTTGATAAAATTTGATCCAGCGGTGAGGAAAGGCTTTGGATAGCAATTCTGTCCAAATGACTTTGGTCATGCATCTCAGAACTTATACAAGGAAACATTCTTTAAATTAGTTGAAAGATTATAATTTATTGTGAAAGCATGAAGTTATAATAATATATTACAAGTTATTGTTTCCAATAATATAGACTGCATGTACTGAAATCACATGCATTTCTTCGTTTTCTTGCTTCTGATTATTATACATAACATATGTCCTCTCAGAAATAAATTTACGGTATTAAGAAATAAATTGAAATATTAAAAAATAAACCGAAATATTTAAAGCAATTGATTAAGAAATAAACCGGGTCGGTCTGGACCAAATTTATAATATATAAAAGTTCGGTTATTTCGGTTTTGAAAATTTTCAAACCGAACCAAACTGGAGTTATAATTCGGTTTTAATAAACAAACCAAACTGAAACCATTAAACTGAAAAAACTAAACCGTTTGAACCGATTTCGGTTCAGTCCAAAACCGATTAAACCAGACCCAATGAACACCACTAATCTCAGGTCAATTTTGACATTTTTTATTTAATGTTGGATATTAATAAATATCACGGATTAGAAGGCCAAGTCGTCTGCCAACACTTTCCCCAAAAATGTATCTCTAGAGAGCAAATACTGTGATTGGTAAAGAGCAAGATGGCAGGGATGCTAGGAACAATTACCAATCTTATCTCTTCGTGTTCTAAGCTGTTGCCTTCAATCCGACAAAACACTCCCTCTTCCTCCCCAATTGAATCAGACAACAGTAGAGTAGTATCAGATGAACTTAAAAATCTCACGAGGACAGTGGAGATGATCAAAGCAACTCTCTGCGATGCAGAGGAGCGGGAGATCAGAGACCACTTGGTCAAGCACTGGCTGGACGAGCTCAGGAAAGTCGTTTATGTCGCAGATGATTTTCTCAGTGAGTACCAGTATGAAGTTTTGTGTGCTGAGATAGCAGAAAGAGATGGTTCCAAGAGAAAGGCGAAAAGCGAAATATTATCGTCTTGTGGTGGTACTGCTTTTGGTAGCGGAGTTGTAGAAAGAATAAGAAAAATAAGAAGCCAATTTGATGAGATAGCCAGGGATCGGGATGCCCTACAGCTGCGGGAGGAGGATGGACCTAGGCGCAATGATTTTAAGAGGTGTGACAGACAAATTAATAGCAGTCTGGTCATTGAAACAAATATATTTGGTCGGGAAGTCGAGAAGGAGAATATAATTGATTTGTTAACTCCAGAATGCAAAGGAATAACTGATTCGGAAAAAATTATGCAGCCGATCTTTTCGGTCTTACCAATTGTGGGCAAAGGAGGGTTAGGGAAAACAACCATTGCTCAACTAATCTACAATGACACAAGAGTACGTAATTTTTTTGATCGTTTTGCATGGGTATGTGTCTATGAAGATTTCAGTATTGAAAGGATAACCCAAGAGATGATAGAATGTATTACGGGTTGTAGTACTAGTCTGAAAAGTTTGAGTGCTTTGCAGGAACAACTTAAGAAAAAAATAGAAAAGAAAAAGGTCTTTGTTGTTCTTGATGATGTGTGGAACGAGAATGATAGTCTTTGGCAGCTGTTAAGAGCTACTTTTACAAGTGGAGGCGCTGCAATGGTAAGTATTCTGGCAACTACCCGAAACGATACAGTTTCAAAGATCATGCAAACAATGCCTCCTTTCCAGCTCGGGTATCTACCTGATGACGAATGCTGGCTTTTGTTTCGGCTTTATGCATTCGGGGGCATCATTAATAAAGAGAATTCAAACTTGGTGAGAATTGGGAGGCAAATTATGGAGAAATGCGGCAGGATACCTCTAGCTGTGAAGGCAATTGCTAGCCTTTTGAGAAATGAGATGGATGAGGTTACATGGAGAGACGTTTTGGAAAGTGATTTGTGGGAATTGGATGGTAGCGACACGATATATGCCCCTCTTCAAATAAGCTATGCACGAATGCCCCCACAATTAAAGCCTTGCTTCCTATTTTGCTGCATGTTTCCTAAAGATTATGTGTATGAAGTAGAGGAGATAATCAGAGCATGGATTGCACAAGGCTACATAGAGTCGAACGGAAAAAAGACAAATGAAGGGATTGGTTTTGATTATGTGGAAGAACTGAAGCATAGGTCATTATTTGATAATCAACATGAGTATAGAAATCTCTGGAGCCCAAACAGGAATACATTTAAGATTCATGACCTGATTCATGATTTGGCCTGCCTTAATTCCAGAAAGGAATACTATTCGATTACGGATGGCAATTTATCTAATCTATATGCCGGGGTTCGGCATATCTATGTTGATTGTTGTTTTGTTCCAGTGGAGTCCATTCCAAGAACTCTAAGGACATTGTTTCTGACAAAAGAAGCCTCAACTGATCAAGAGATGCACAAATTTCTGAGAAATCTCAAGTACCTACGCCATCTTCAGCTTAAGCACTGTGGCTTTGGGAGGCTACCTGAATCTGTATGTTCCCTTTACAACTTGCAAGCACTGGCTTTGTACCAATGTCATAATTTGGTAGAGATTCCGGAGGGGATTGGCAATCTTATTCAGTTAAAGGAGTTTGTACTCCATGAATGCACACTACAGGTATTGCCCCAGTCAATTTGTAAGCTCACTGGTTTGCAGAAATTAAGTTTAACTTGTTGCTATAATTTGAGAGAATTGCCTCAGGAAATAGGGAACCTCACAAACCTTCATATTCTTGCAATTTGTGATACTAAGGTACAGTATTTACCAAGCACAAACAAACTCACTGCCATTCGCACACTGGATATCAAATTACTTGTAAGTGTCAATAACATCCATGGTGCAATTGGTTGGTTAAATGAATCTCCTGATCATAGAGGAACACTATGCATTGAAGGATTAGAAAATATGGTCAGCATATCAGATGCTTGTTCTGTTAATATGATAAACAAGAAGAATATAGAAGAGTTGATACTATCTTGGAACACCTTTGTTAGTAATCACCAACAAGAAAATGCATTGCACCTGCGTATCAACAGTATTAGTAACATGTCACATGGGGATCATATGGATATTTCATTGTTAGAGAGCCTCCAGCCTAATCCTAACCTTAGGCGGCTTCGCATATGTAGCTATCCTTGTATAACCCTCCCAAAATGGATAGAGGATTATACCTTCTGTGCGTCCCTTGAAACAATCTATTTAGAAGATTGTTATGAGCTTCGATTTGTGAATTTTGGCAGTCTGACATCCCTCAAAAACTTGAAAATAGTTCATGGGGATGGCCTGCAGTTGTTGCAAAGGGGTTCACTACCAATCCAGCTTAAAGAATTAACTATTCAGGATTGCAGGGAACTAACTTCTTTGCTGGGTGTACAGAATCTTTGTTTCTTGACCAGGCTTGAAATATACGACTGTCCTAGCCTCCAATTCCTGTTTGCAAAACCAATGGTACCATTGGATTCAACTGAGCACTTTTATGAGGTTTTGCACTTCAATTCTTCAATAGGCCTGAGAAATCTTACTTCACTTGAAGATTTGAAAGTACATGACTGTCATGTGCTTGAGCTGGGGGAAGATGAGCTACTTCCTATAATGGCTTGTAAAGTTGAGGTTTCTGGTTGCCCTAAGCTGCGCAGCTGGTGCCAGAAAAATAACTTCAAATACTCTTGGTTTGTCTTGCTATTCTTATTCTTTTTTATTATAACATTCTTTAAATATTAGTTTGGCTAATATTCTGATATCAACCTTCATTTAAGTTAATCCATAAGTACGTACATCTTTAAGAAATCCTTTTGCTATGGATCCTTGGGGCAATTTTTCTCCAGTCTGCCATAAGCATTTTTTTATGCCATTTTTTAAGGGAAAACCATATCATATGTAGTTTTCCCTATTCAAAATTGGATGAGTGATATTTATCTTTTAGAACTTCTTTAGCTAAAGGTTTTGCATAAGGGGTTGGCATTTTAGCCAATGGAAGTTAGTATTGCCAGGCAAAACATGGTTATGTACCAGTATGCAAGATATCAGTCAAATTAAATGATGGGAAGAGTGTCATCTCATAATTAAAATCAAGCAAGATGTAACTTTGGAGCCTTCAGGGATTTTTTTTTTTACAAGAACCCGGTTAAGCAAAAACAAAGTAATATAAATGGTTGAGTGAAAAGGACCAACATCTGGCATTGGGCTGGTACAGATCATATGTAGTTTTCAAGAGATTATGAGGATGTCCTGGTTCTGGTATTAATCTAATAGGGTAGTTCTGCTTAACATATATCATTCGTGATTTGCATTATATTTTTCAATTTCAGTGAGAATTGCTTTTCTTTGTTAATTTTTGACAAATTTTGGTTCCTGTTTTTTTTTCTCAAAAAATGTATTTAAATTCTAAATTTTGAGTTGAATCATTTTTGAGAATTTCTGGAATTGGACAAAGGTGTCATCAAATATTTAACTGTTGATCTGTTGATGATAAAATTTCAGTTGTACATATTGGTCTCACCCTTATTTTTTCTTTTCCTATATTTTCGAGTGTACATAGACTTGAGGAAGAAGTTGAAGATGCAAGTATCCCCAGATCTTCCTAAGGTAAATGATAAATAAAAATCTCATAAAAAATTGTTTTACTATTTTTGTGCTGATTCCATCAAAACCTGATCTCAATTCTGAGTAGATGCCAACTCTTTTGTGCTGTTCAAAATGTTTTATGTAATCACATAACCTAGCATTTTTAGTATGATTGTATGAGTGACATCAGAAACAAAACTTTGGTATTGTGTATTTTCTGAGAAATCTCTTTTTTTTTTTTTTTTTTGAAAGGTTTGACAGTGGCTGTCAAACAAATACATCTACCAGTTCTACACACAGCACCGTTAAGCTAAAACCATAATCACATCTTCTAGACTAAAAAAAGAGAAACAAAACACAAAATAAATAAATCTGCCAGCACTCTCTCTCTTTCCTTCAAGCTGCCAGCTGATGCTCCTGCTCTCTAACATAGCCTGTCATCTCAGGTCTCAAGACTTGTCTTGCGAAGATCCTTGCGCTGCGTTGCTTCCATATAGCCCAGCAAATTGCAACTAATCCTGCTGAATGCAATTTTAGTCTAGCAGATGTGATTATGGTTTAGGGTTTATTCCAGCAAATTCCATATAGCCCAGCAAAGCAATTTTCTGAAAAACCTTGCTCGTCGACTTGGAAACTATTTCTGGGAATATTTTTAAGATAAGCAAACTGCCTCTGAGATATTATAATTAAGGCAAACTTCCTATGAGATATTAAAATTACTTTGGGGGATATGCTGCCTCTTATTAATCTTAAATCTTTTATTTTGACTTCAGAACTACTGTTCGAACATTCATGTAATTACTTTCTGATATTTAAATCACATTCTTCAACAACTTCAAATTTTCCCATTTGACCCATTTAGCAATAGTTTGTCTATGAGACATTACAATTACTTTGGGGAAAATACGGCCTCAGTGCCTTGACGCAATGAAATTGCATATGTTGTAATGCTCGATGTGCCTATGTGCATGCCAACATTCTGAATGACTGAACGTAATTTGCCTTTTTTTTGTTTGGTACTGTGAAGTAAGACAACAAATCTTTTCTCCCCAATTTGAATTTCATTATAGTACAAGATGTTTTTTGCATGTTATGCCATTGTAGCTGCAGTAAAAGCTTAGACCCAGTTGTACATTTCATGAAAACTATTCAAAAGGAGTGTTAAGCAACCACTAATTCTGAGCAGGAAATTCAACTTGAAGTGTTAACAAATTGTATTTTTCTATTAAGAGACTAATGAGGTGCTGACGCCACTTGCAAGGTTAGAAATAGATATATCCAAATGACAACAAGGGTCTGCATCGTCCCTGTAAATAGTTTTTCTTTACATGAAATTACTTAATTGAAGTTTGGAACAAATAAAAGGTTTGGTGACGTGATGGATAATATAAAAAATCCACAAGATTGTCAGTGTTTCCTTCCTTCACACTGTATTTTTGTATGTAGGTTTTTTTTTTTTTAATTAAGCAGAAGAAATAAGTTGTCAAAATGGCCGCATAAGATCTCTACTACGAGGAGCATTGTCAACGAGATGGGTCCTTACATATATTGGCTACAACTTATTAGATTGGTGTTGACAAATATGCTCCAATTATAAGAAGCTTTTATTGAGAGAAATTAACAAGACAAGAAAAGGTCATCGCATGGCAACATATCGCATGAAAAGGATTTTTTTCCTAAGTAACTGTGCTACTGCCTCCATTCTCAAACTCGTCAAACTGGCAATATATCAGATAACATTATGAATTTTCAGTTTGTTATTTTCATGAATCAAGAGGTGCACAGGGGTCCCAATAATTTGACTAAAATACAATATCATTACAGATTGAACTTTTCATATATCATCTTCTACTATAATAAAATACAGTACGTAATCTAATGCTTTGAAATAAGGGATATAAACACAAAATTGCCTTTTCTACTTGATATCCTAGCACTAACTTCTTTGGTACAACAACACTTGTTTTCGGTATCCTGTCATCATCAATAAGCCGCTTCCAAAACAAATGATTCTTCCAAACTTTGTCACTGATCTCCTCAATGGGCACATTCTCAGTTTCAGGCAAGAAAAAAATACACAAACACTGTCATAACCACCACCCATCCAGAGAAGAAAGCAAAAATGCCATATTGGAGATGGCATATATAGCATTGACAGAGTTCCAGTGTTTGATGAATTTCGCTACCTCATCAAAGCTCCGTCTATGGCCTAGAAAACCTCCACTACTCGCAGTGGTTCTATACTGATTGACGGGATTCAATTCCCAGTTGTAGTTTGGGACCCGAGTCTCAACGCGGGTAAGCCTCTTACATTGATCAGTTGTAGTTTGGGACCCGAGTTTCAAAATCTTTTGTCCTTCTAACTCGTGAAAAGAAATGATCAGGTGATGTGGCACATCCAGGCCGTCGACATCATGGAATGGGTCCCACAACAATCCAACGACACAGAATAACTCTTGAGGAATTGGGATAGAATGATAGATCATATCTTATTACCGGATCCGAATCAGATGCGATTCTTTATTCATAAAAGTACTCTACAATCTTTTTTTTTTTTAAATTCAACCGTTGAATTGTTTCGAGATTCGTGTACAGAAAATCAGTTGTTTCAAGATACGTGCACATAAATTATTAAACGGCTAGATTTGGAAAAACATAAATTTTAAAATTACTGTTCATAACGTTGAGATCACAGCAGATTTATTTCCCTTATTACCAGGTGGCGGGGGAATGAATCCAGGTGGCAAGGGGAATTAATCCAAGTGGCCGGGTGAATGGATTTTCTGTTAACCGGATTCTCATTGGAATTAGTCCCACATAGCCTACTGAATAAGGATAATTTCTCTTAGCGCCTATAAAAGGGCCAACGCTGAATGTCGTCAAACGCAAGGAAAAGGTGCTCGTGAAAAGCAGCGGAAGTAATATGGATTCTTGTTGTTGATGGGGTTGTCGCATGATAGGTGGGGTTGTCGCATGATAGGTACCATTTTCATTTCTGATTTACAGAGTAGAGATCGCTGGTAGTCTATTTTTGTTTTCCACTTGAGTTTTTATAGAGGCAAAATATATTAATTTTTTTTGCAATTTCGCTTAATCGGAACATAATTTTTTTAATAAAATTTAATAACAAATATAATTTTAATTTTATTTGGGGACTAGCATGAAACACACAACTTGACAGGATGGGACGCTGCATTCAAACCCTAATCCTCCCACCATGTACTTTATTCGTTTTTATTTTTAGTAAATTTGTAAATCAGCCTACTTCATAATTTATCTAAGTTCTTAGAAATTAACAAAGTCTTGGTACCTCATTATTTCTATTAAATACTCCATACCACAATCTGATTAATTAAAGAAAATGTAATATATGTATTTTCTTCAATTAGTTCAACTTAAAATATTTTTGTGAATACTTTAGTTCAATTAATTCAACATAAAATATATTTGCAAATATATATCTGAAAACCTACTGCGTATTTATGGCACATGGCCAGTTTGTGCCCTATTTTTGAAATTTCAAATGAAATCAATATCCAAAATTGAAAATTCTTATGTCCTTCTCTATTATATTATCACTCTGAACATGTACCATACATTCAAAGGGGAGTGAAAATAACATTATTTTTTGCCTCGTAAAAATGTTTATCTGTTTAAATAAATCCCCATGACCCCATGTATTATGTTTTTCCATAGTTCAACTAAAATAATTATATTTATTTATTTTCCTTTCATTGTTGTCTTACCTTATATTATGCAAAAAAAATTCCTGTAAGAAGATGCCCCTGCAAACTTTTTTTACGGAAACAAATGAATTAAAATGTATTAATGACTGGTGTTTTGGTGAAATTTTTTTTTGCTCTAATTCAATTAATTTAACATAAAATATATTTGCAAAAACATATCTGAAAACATATTGCCTAGTTTATAATACGTGGCCAGTTTGTGCCTGATATTTGAAATCTCAAATGAAATCCTTATTCAAAATTGAGAATATTTGGGTCCTCAATTGTACCATCACTCTGAACAACATGTATCATACATTCAAAGGGGAGCCAAAATTAGTTTTTTTTTTTTTGCCTCAAACAAGATGTTTATCTGTTTAAATAAACTTCCTATATATATATGATTGGCAACAGTTCAATTAATATAATGAAATTTTTTTTTTTCTTTCATTGCAATCTTACCATATTTTATGCAACTTTTTATTTCTGTGAGCAGACTGCCCCGCAAACAGTTTTAACAAAAACATGAGATGCTCGGGTGATAAAGAAGCAGAAATAAGCATGGATTCGTTGTTGTTGATGAGATTGTCAGAATGTTGTCAACTATTCTCAAAAATAGGTACCATTTTCTTTTCCATTTCTGATTCTGTAGATCATTGGTAGCCTACTTTTATTTTCCATAATTATGACTAATAAACGAGCTTAGTTGCTGGAAAAAGCTTTCTGAGCTAGAATAGAGCCAAAAATATATTGAGAATGTGGCAATAAATATTTTAACAATTTCACTATGTCACAAATTTTGTAATAAAATTTAACTACAAAGTGTGTGTGTGTGTGTGTATTTTCAGAACTGCCATAGAACTCACAATTTGAGTTTTATATTTTAATTTATAAACGTTTAAAAATGGAGACATTTGAACCGTCTTCTTTTCGTAAATAAGGATGTTTCATAATTTATCTAAATGTTTAGAAATTAACAAAATCCTGGTACCTTGTTATTTCTATTAAACACCCCCAGACCACAATCCAATTAATAAAAGAAAATATAATATATATATTTTCTTCAATTAGGTCATTGTAAAACATATTTACAAAGACTTTAGTTCAATTAATTCAACGTAAAATATATTTGCAAAAACATATATGAATATGGCGCGTGTCCAGTTTGTGCCTGATTTTTGAAAACCAAAATGAAATCATTATCCAAAATTGCAAATTTGTAGGTCCTCCTCAATTATATCATCGCCCTGAACGTGTGCATACATTCCAAAGGGGAGCAAAAATGACTTCTTTTTTGCCTCGTACAAAATGTTCATCTGTTTAAATAAACTATCTATTTATGATTTGCATAGTTCAATTAAAATAATGATTTCTTTTTCCTTTCGTTGTTATTTACCTTATATTACTGAACTTTTATTTGTGTAAGCGGACTGTGTTGCAAACAGTTTTTACGAGAACACATGAAGTTGAAATTCATTAACGACTGGTGTTTTGGTGAAAATTGTTTTCTTTATTTCTAGAGAATATCTTAGTGTAGTTGAATAGTGACATTTATATTTGTTCTGAAAGGAATTGCAACTAATAGATTTTTTTTATATATAGAAAAACTTACTGGCAGTTCAGCATGAGTGGTTTAGGAAAAAACACTACATTCCAAAAGGTTAGTGTGAATTTATTTTTAATTTAAGAATGGATTTTGATTACCAATGCTACCTGAAAGGAAATACACATGCATGTATATATCCTTCTTCCATTAAGAAAATTTTAGTTTAGTTCCTTTTATCTGTCTGATGCATTGATCTACCATTGTTCTGCTCACTTGTTCCAGGCTTGAATGAGGAGCAGGTGCTGATGCATTTATGATCTGTCATGGCCGGCAAGCGGTACACCTTCCTGCCAACAAATGTGCCATTGTTCCATTGTTTGATAGTACAATCTGACCCCAACTTTTTTCTCAGATCTCCATTTTCCTGTTTTCGATGAAAAAGTCGGAAAAAAGTTCAGATCAACTCCCTCATGTGTCCAACCTCTGAAGCACACTGCACATGACATGAAATAGGACTGAAGTCTTGGATCAAATGCCAAAGAGGAAACTTCATAAAAGCTCCACTAGTCTCTTGTCGGTGGCACGGACCATGCGGCTGATATGTTACGGGTAGCTGGCTTGGAGACACTCTTGCACTTTGGTGGAAGACGAGACAAGATCTATCAACAGATATTCTGGGAGGAAAAAACTGGAGAAGAAAGAAAGAATTATTTTTACTGTAAATTTCAATTTTACTGTGGTAATCCGAGCTCGCAAGTATTATATATGCTCGAGTATTGTAAGTCAATGTTATGAATGAGAATTACAAATTAAACCTGTCTTTCTTGAATTTTCTACTCTCTTTCTCTTTATCTCAGTTTACCAGATCCATGTGAAAAAATTCTTAGATATATAAAAAGAATCCTAAGCTATTACATTGTTCACGTATTTTATATGAGAATTGAAGGATTTAAATTTTACCAGTAAAATTTGGTAAAACTTATTTTTGGGAGCTTAGATCCTTTCTACCACTGGTCCTAGCGTGTTCCAGACTACTTCCAGTCGTTCCTTGTGAGTTTTGGTTCGGATTGTGTAGAACTGTAGATTCTGATAAATGAGGTGCTTTGCCTATTCATTGTTATATAACTTTATTATTTTCTGTATGCTTATTTCTTGTGTGATGCTTTACCTGTATTTTGAACACATTTTGTAACTTCCACAGTATTTTTTTTTCTGGTAAGAATGCAATTTCCCTGTGGTATGTGCTGTTTTAGGGTTTCAAGGGAAAATATGTAACTTGGATGGTTTTTCAATAGTACTCGTTAACTCCTGTTACGGTGCCTGTAACTACTGCTAGGGCTGCTCATGAGCCGAGTTGATCAATCAGTTTTACGCTACTAACTGCTGCAACGTTAGTAGCGCAATTTCTCGCTTTGTACCTTTCTTTTTTCAATTCTTTTTCGGAACTTAAGTACTTAATGCAATGCAAAATAGCTGTGGATTTTATTTTAAGAAACAATGAAACTACATAAAGAAATGCGTCTTTGTTTTGTACAGTGTAAACGTATTAATGTATTATTAATAGATGTATACATTGTGGATGTGTTCTAAATAGCAGTAATAGCGGTCTAACATTGTGAACAGTGTTGCTATAGTGGTTTTGGACCTCATAAGCTAAGTTACGGGATAAAAGTGCGCTAATCAAGCTATGGCCGCTATAGTAATAATAGCGGTCCGCTATGCTACATGAGTTTATTTTTCTATTTTTTTTTTCAATTTAAATGGGCTTTGTGTCTCGGTTTGACTAATATAAATAATGATTGATTTAAATATGAATTGAAGTGATACTTAATATATAATATTAGGATATTTTAAATAGAAAATGTATTGATAGATTATGAGTTATAGAATTATGGATATTTTGAATGACAATTTGGACTTTGTATTGGTTCAATATGAATATTAGAACTTCTTAATCAATTTGGTGTTTTTGTTACTCTATGAGATTTTATATTGATAATGTTTATTATTAGTAGAAATATAAAATATTATTTTTAAAAAGAAAAAAAAGTTATGTAGGAAAGCTTTCGCTATAGCTTTTTTTCCTGTCTCCCCGTTACGTTCAGGGGTGTTCATTGGGTCCGGTTTATTTGGTTTTTAACCGAACCGGAAAACTTTGGACTAATTGGTTTGGTTTTTCGGTTTAAATGGACCAGTTCGGTTCAATTTTTCATTTAGTTCGGTTTTCTTTAATTGGTTAGGTTTAGAACTTTATAAAACCGATTGAACCGAACCGACCGAACAACTTAGATTTCTTTTTAACTGGTTCGGTTTTTTTAATTGGTCCGGCTTATTTAATTGGTCAGTTTTCAAAACCGACTGAACTTCAATCTGCGCTCTCTCTACCTCGATCTACGCTCTCCTTTTTTTCTCTTAAAAATCATTCTTCACTCTCTCTCTCTCTATCTCTCTCTTTCTCTTTTTTTGAAATCTATCTCTGTTGTCTCTCTCTAGCTCTCTTCGCTCTCTCTCTCTCTCTCTCACTTTCCCTCCATCTCTTTTTTTTCTCTTGAGGTCTGTTCTTTTTTTTTTCTTCTGTTTTTTCAAACTCTTCAAAACTTAAGTTTTTGGTCGTTGCCTCGTTGGTATTTTATCAAAATAAACATTAAAATCTAACTATATCTCTGGAAATTCAAGACTTTGATTGATTAATTTTGTATTTAGTTTATATTTGCTAAAGTGAGTGATGATTTATTGTAAATCTTAAGGCTGATGATGGCTTCAATGGTGATCTTGTACTGATTTCAGTTTTTTATGTTTTTTTTTCCTTGCACTTTTTTTCTCCTCTCTTCCTCTCAATTTTATTTTGGTTGTTTGGGTTCAAACCGAATAAACCGAAATTTATTCCGGTTCGGTTTTTTCGGTTCACTAATTTAGTTCAGTTGGTTCGGTTTTGTTTTTGAAAACCGAACAAAACTTTGGTTTGACAATATTTGTCCGGTTTTAACCGAACCGAACCGATGAACACCCCTAGTTATGTCGCTATAATCGCTATTTAGAACCTTGATTGTGAATGTACGTACTCAATGTTGCCAAAAAAAAAGGATATCAAAATTGTAAACTTTTTTTTACATTAATGCAAATTGTTGGTGCGCTAATCGCCTGCTAATCTTAAAAAATAGAAAAGAAAAAATACACTATAATTATATGAGTGATGCTTCCATGGACCCAAAGACCTATTTGTAAAATGAACATATCTTTATTTTCAAAGTTCAAACAGTCGATCCGAACCGTTCATCTTGTTCTCCATATTAATATGTGCTTGGAGACCAAATTTTACATTTTTCTAAATTTTTTTACTATTTATTAAGATGGTACAAAATTCAATGGTCTGAATTTGATATTTTTTGTACCCATCTTAATAAATAGTAAAAAAATTCAGAAAAATGTAAAATTTGGTCTCCAAGCACATATTAATATGGAGAACAAGATGAACGGTTCGGATCGACTGTTTGAACTTGAAAATAAAAATATGTTCATTTTACAAATAGGTCCTTATGGTCCATGGAAGAATTTGCCTAATTATATTATTATCAGTGTAACTCAATGTTGATAACCTGTTTTATAATCGTCAAAAGAAAATATATATATATATATATATATATATATATATATATATATATATCTCTTTCGAATAACATGTTTGTGTTTAGGCTACACTCGAAGAAAAGCAAATTCAAAAAAATAATAACCTGTTTCATAATTGTCAGAAAAAAAAAATCTGTTTCGAATAACTTTTTTTTTCTTTAGGCTACACTCGAAGGAAAGCAAATTGAAATCCCCAATTCAATAGTAAATAAAATCAATCCGCTCATTTTTTTGCCCTTCAAAACAAAAAGCAAAACATAGAGGAGAACATATTTAGTTATTTTGGGCCAAATGGACTGAAGGCCCTCTAGTCCTAAATTATTTTGGACCATATGAACTAGGATATTCTGGGCCGAATGGATCCGGGCCTTGTTAAGACAATTTGAACTTCAAGGTACAGTATCTCCGCACTGAACTCTCTCATCTCAAGTCCTATTACTGGAGAGAATCTAAGTTCCCCTCGACATCATCTTGTCAGCGAACCAGCGACATCCCTCCGCTCAGGAAAAGGATTCTGATTCCCGCTTGCTTTAGACTAGAGTCGAGTGCTTCAAATTTTCTCCGTATTTCCAGCAACGCTGCTGCCAAAAAAGAGCACGAAAGTCGAATTTAAGGGCTAACGGCGATCATGGGTTTTCCCGGCGTCGACGCAATGGTGAGGAGATAAGTCGGGCACAAGCGGAATCGACACCAGTTTCCCCTTCTAGGTGTACTAGGGTTTATCTAATTGCATATTGGCTTTCGATTTTTGAAGATGAATGTGCCAATAATTGGTTAGTTTCTTTCTCCTTCTTTCTGTTATTTACCTTTTAGTGCGAAAATTGGGGTCTATTTTCGTTTATCATGGGTTTTGTAGCTGGCGAAGTGGCCTTTTCCCCTCCTTTTTGTTCGTTTTCCTCACCTTTGCATGTTCTCTGTCGTTATTCATATGCTAATTGAGTGCTCAAGTTCATCACACGGCAAATTTTGGGGATGAGTTCGCAATTTTAATTTTGTTCTGAATTAATCTGCCAATGTTAACTTCCCCAATTTTAACTGTATGGTTTTTCTCCTCTTCCAGACTGATGATTGAACTTTTATAGACAAGAAAATGCGTCTGTTCGTTGTTCCATAAGTTACCTTTTTTAACCTTATAATATTCTTTCTTTGCTAATTATCGTGTAACTGATACTTAGATGCTAATTTACGAGCTTTTACTGATTAATTACTAAAATTGATTAGCTAACTGATTTCTTTTTATTTCGTGCGGGCTTATTTGGTGAAGATCCTCTGCAAGGGGATTTCCCAGAAATAATAGAGGATTTTTTGCAATATGGTAGCATGAAATGCATCGCATTCAACAGCTGTGGAACTCTACTCGCTGGTAACTCCATTCTTAGTTTTCTTTTTACTTAATAACAAATTAGTACTGTATCATTTATTTTGGATGTGCATATATGACTTCGTAGTCTTTTGGTTGTATGGATAACTTAAAAAGGCTGTGGCGTCTTATTGGTCTGGTCAGGCATGGTACTGGTAATACCTTTTGGTTCATTTCTTGGTTCGGACTCAAATTCAATCCTTGGTTTTATCGTTATTTTCTGGTTTGGTACTTTTCATACAGGGTGGCAGCCCTCTGAAAGTTATTATGGTTGTAGTATTGATTGCTGTATTGCATGTGGTAATATATGCACGATTGCAATAAATATCTGAGGCCTGTTTGAGATCATGATAATTGCGGTAGTTATAAGCTTCAGTTACCATAACTAACACAATATAACCTGCTTGGATTGCATGTGGTAATATATGCACGATTGCAATGAATATCTGAGGCCTGTTTGAGATCATGATAACTGCGGTAGTTAGAAGCTTCAGTTACCATAACTAACACAATATAACCCGCTTGGCTTGTTGCTAATACTCATTATCCCTAGCATTGAATAGTTTGGGATAAACCTTACCTAGCAAATCAACGATTGGTTTTACTGGATTTTGTTGCTTGTCTTATTATTATTATTTTTTGTTGTGTTGTTGTCGCTGCTTGTCAGCTGGAATATTGTACTTGGTTTTATTTATAATTAAAGAGGCCGAATCACGTGGCTTACTTTTCGCATCTAATGTACATGTAGACAACGGATTTGTAAACCCAACTAAAATAACTACAATTCAAGCTTGAAATTAACCTCACACATATTAATAAAAACTTACTCTTTGGTCCTTTGTTTTAACCAAGCCTAACTTTTGTTCCTTTTATTCACTCAATCAGCTGGGTGTTCTGATGGAAACTGCATAATATGGGATTTTGAAACAAGAGGCATCTCCAGGAAACTTCGTGACAGTGCCACCATCTCTCCCATAACCAGTGTTTGCTGGTCAAAACACGGCCACCGTCTCCTCGTTTCTGCCACCGACAAATCTCTCACTCTTTGGGATGTTGAAAAATGTGAAAAAATTTCTCGAATAACTCTTCAGCAGACAGCCTTACATGCCCGCTTAGACCCAGGTGCACTTGAGCCCACCACCTGCCTTGCATGCCCTCTTTCATCTGCCCCTCTATTGGTTGATATAAGCAACGGTAGCTCAACAAGTTTGCCAGTATCAGTTTCCCAAGAAGGTAATAATTACACTGTTGCTACAAATTCCCGTAAATTCTCTGATGGGTCAACACCCTTTACTCCAACAGCTGCCACTTTTGACTGGTCGGGTGAGGTGATATGTGTGGGAAATTCAAAAGGTGAGATTCTAATAGTCGGCACGAAAACTAGCAAGGTCTATGCAATAATTCCAGTACCAGGTGGTGCAGTAATCAAAGACATAGTTTTCAGCCGTAGTGGCCTGTATGTTCTGACAAACTCAAACGATCGGGTGATACGCCTCTTCGAGAACCTCCTTCCTCATCATAATACCATAAACGAGCTTGAGACCATTGATTCTTCTAATAACAATACCGACAACAATGTTGAAGAGTATGACATAGTAGATAAATTGAAAAAAAATGGTACCAAATGCATGAAATATTTGCGTGAATTTCAAGATGTGGTGACAAAAATCCAATGGAAGACACCATGCTTTAGTGGAGATGATGAGTGGATACTCGGTGCCAGTGCTAGTAAAGGGGAACATAAGTTATATATATGGGAGAGACTGGGACACCTCGTGAAGATTTTAGAAGGTCCCAAGGAGGCAATAATTGATCTTGTGTGGCACCCTGAGAGGCCCATTGTTGTGTCAGTTTCTGTGACTGGTACTGCATATGTCTGGGCCAAGGATTATGTTGAGAATTGGAGTGCATTTGCACCTGATTTTAAGGAGCTCGAGGAGAATGAGGAGTATATTGAGAAAGAGGACGAGTTTGATATCAATCCAAGAGAAGATGAAAAGGTATGCTCACTGCTGATCAATAACTGATTTTGTTTGTTTTTTAGACTTTGTGTGGTTGAACAGATTTTGCTAGTACAGTAGTAGGTTTACTGAAGGATAAACAAATACACAATTGTTCAGAAAGGTAGTGGCATTGATGTGTGGTGGTAAAGGAATCCATAACATAATTTTATGGGCTTTCTTAATCAAGTATGTTGTTGTTGATGATGTTATATAGTAAATCTTCTCTTTTGGGGAATTTTTTGCTTAAAATATTTTAGAATAACATATCTGATAGAATTTGGCATTTCTTTTAGACTGATTCACTTGTAAGACCTATAAAAGAAACAAAGGTTACCATTCTTTGGTCAAGCCATGTCTGGATACCTCTTTAATTATGACTTTGACCTCAAAAAATAAAAATAAAATAACTGCAATAAATTTTCTTGTTTGTTTCCTTTCTTTTTATTTGTTGGTTTCTTTCATTATGAGTACCCTAGCTATATCTCTATTATGCTTTCTTGATTCTTTTATTGGAATGTTTTGCACCCAAGCTTCTGAAAAGCAAAACCGCTAATAGCCTGATACGGTTATTATCTGGTTAATATGCAACCAATGGTGTAAACTTAATAGTTAAATATTGAAACTGTTCTTACCAGTACTGAGGCTGAAGCTGACTATTTGACAAATGGTGCTGTCAAGCTAGGATATGGTAGCAAAGTAAGCTTCTGACAGTTTATATAAACCCCTGCAATCACTGCTTAATCCTGACAAATGATTTATTCTATTTTTGGTGTTTTTGAACAAATATCTCTGGAAGGTGTAGCTTTTCCAAAACACCTCTGTTTGGTAAGGATAGTGAACAAGAATCTGAAGATTTATCATTTTTTTTTTCTATTATTTTCACATCTTAGGAGAAAGAAGAAGTCATAGATGAAGATGCAGAGGTTGATATAGACAATTCGGAGGATACATCTATTTTAAAAGAATCAAATGGGTCGTATGGGGAGTTACGTTATCTGGCTGCAGTGCCATCCCCAGAGCAATCAGAGCAGCAGGACAAGTACCCTGCCAGCCCAATCAAGCAGGAAGAGAGTAATAATTCTGCCTCCCCTTTTGACATGGATGTGGTTTCTAATGGGCATACCTCAAGCCCTATGGAAGGTAAACTTTACTGTTGTGCCTCATACCTTACCGTTCTGGAAGCATTTTTTGGGTGTCTCTTTGTTTTGAGTTGTGCATGATTGTATTTGTGGGATTTCAGATTTTTGTTGTAGTAGATGGCACGTGTAGTGTTAATAATTATCCTGATTGTGACCTTGGTTCTATTTACATATATTGGGTTCTTATCAGTATTGGGATTCAGGTTTTAGGTGTGGGTTCTTGTGTCTTTTTGTATCATTGGGTTTGGAGCTGAGCTGGTCTTTTGGGGTTTTTTTTTGTTTGGTTTTTATGCAATTTTCTTCTTCTGATGGGCTTTGCAATATGGTGCTAAATTCTTAGTACATTGTGTTTCGGTGGGGGGGGCCTTTTTTTTCTTTTCATTTTTCGTTGCATCTAAACTTTTAGGGAGAAGGTTTTGCTTTTAATTTACATGTGCTGATGCCACTGTCATGGCTGTTTATATTGGTGTTAAAGAGTTAGATTCAGTTTTCATATGATTTTGAGGTTTATAGTTGGAGCTTTAGTGTATGACTTCTGTAAACTTTTGAATAAGACATCACTTTTTTTCTTTCTTTCTTTTTCTTTCAACGTTGTTAAATTTGTTCTGACGTATGATTTCTTTGTGCAGGTAGTGAAATTTTTTTTTCAGAAGAGGACGGTGGGACCAGCTTGAAGAGAAAGAGAAAACCATCAGCAAAAGGGATGGAGATGCAAGCTGAGAAAGATAAGAAACCGGTAATAAAGAACCCGAAGTCATCATCCTTGAGTAAAATCTCCAAGCCAAGAACCAAGTATGAGTTTGACTCAGACCAAGATGATGAGTTCACAGATGGGTTTGTCTTTTAGTTTATCTTTTAGGTTTTTGTAGTTCTAGGTAATGGGGTTATGCACTATTTATCCTGGCATTTGGTGGTGGGGCCCCTTTTGCCTTTGGCTGATTGTTATTCTTTATCTTCATCCCAATATGAATTTTTAGATTCAATTTTTTTTTCGTTTTTAATTTAAGGCATTAAAAGATTTTCTTTGTATTTTGACCCTTATTATTTTTCCCGGGAAATGGTTTCGTACAAGATGCCAAAGCATGAGAAATCACACACTGACTTTTTTCCTTCCAATATACAATTTTACCCTTTTCCCCCCTACTCAGTCCTTTCTATTTTCAATTATACATGTCAATATGGTTGCTAGTGTGTAGTTGTTCTGATTCAATCTTGATCTAGAACTGAAAAATGAGTAGTACAAGTGTATAACTCAAATGAAGTTGGCCGACATCTCATTTTTTCCTATTGTTTTCCCTGTTGGCAAACTTGCAAGTTTGCACAAAAGGCATTTTGTGCATTTAAAACTGTAGATTGTGGGTTGATTGTCTGAAGGGAGGTCAAATATTTCTTTTGACATTGAAGATAACAGAAAACACTGATAGATCAGTACAGGCGATGATAATATATTTTGGCTTGAGCATTTCTTCACCTGCTACTATTTTATAAAAGTAATTTAGGCAAGTTGCTTATTATGTGTTGACTTAAGGTTCAGCACTATAATTTTGGCCAAGTACCAAACTACCAATCATTCACTTGTTGACTAAACTTGAGAAGAAATTGAAATAGTTTTGACTCTCGTTACCAAATTGGGAATGAAGCACATCTTTTGCAGCGAAAATTGGTGTGAATGGGTTGAAAAAGACAAGCATCTCCCGCATTTGGTGCCGGAAATTAACATGGTCCTCTAACATGGATATGAATTAGAATATTGGTACGGATGATGAATGTTTAATGTTTTTTTTGTCGAAAATCAGAACAAAATATTTGCCATTTCCTTCCATGTTATTTATTTTATTTAAAATTTATATTTTGATCCAGAATTTTTCTAATATTGTACTATGTTGTATTACATTCGGTTTATTCAGTATGTTGTATTACGTTCGAAATCTGGAGTTTTATATATATTGTAGAAGCTGTAGGAACCGAATGAGAAATTCAATGCAATATTTGCTTTATTTTTAGGACTTTCAATAAGCATATAGGCAGAAACAAGAGTTTGAATCTGTCGTTTCATTTCTTATTTGTGTTTTAAACCATCAATGGCGTAGCAACCGTGAGTTGCAAAAGATCAATCTGTTAACCTAACATAGTCTAACAGCTCGTTTGGTGAAGTGTGTGATCAGATGACTTCTACAAATAATATGAAATGTAGGACTTATGTGTCTCCTCCATTACTTAAAAATGTTAATTAAATTTATACCAGCATGATTAAAAATATATATATCGTAGTTTAATAGATCATAAAATGTATACTTAACAACAAACATATATACGTGGCAACTTTTGAGACGACCTTTTCAACGATAAATATCTCATTAAATCAAAGTTTTTGTTTAATTGAGCAAATAGTTTTCTATAGTTATAACGAATGAAGATGAAGTGCAACTGTGCAACAAGGACTACTGAGAACAGTAGCTTGTTCAGAGACTGGCCATCAGAAAGTGTTTGATTGATAAAATGGGGATCCCCAAAGTCTTTATCTCACCAACAACCTTTTTTTTATTTTTATTTTTATTTTTTTAAGAAACAGATAAATATCTAGACTTTCAAATTTCAATATCTATAAATAGGGGTGAAAACGGTATGGATAATATTCGATCTATATTCGAAAACTCAGATGTGGATATCCGATATCCGAATATCTGTGTGGATAACGATACTGATATGGTTTTACGTTTCAATTATCCGTATCCGAATAGTAGATATATACCATGCATATTAAAATATATTATAAAAAATTTATGTTATTCACCATTATAATTAGATAAATAATATAAACTTTAATTTTTTTAATATTTTATATTATTTTACTAAATATCCGATTTGATCTGGACCCATATCCGTATCCGTATCCAAAAAAAAATATGGATATGATTTTATCACCATCCGCTTCGTACCCGCTCCGTTTTCACCCCTATCTATAAAGGATCCACATCTGAATTTTCAACATACGATCTCTCGCACAAAAAATATTGTATTTTCACGAGATCAACCACTGATTCTCAATAACTTATTATTTATACCATTAAATCTCAAAACAACAAATTTAATTGGTACTTATTTTAAAAATGACTTTTTTATTCTTTAAAAATCAATGGCTGTAATATAAGATGTCATTGAAATCAGATTTAGGGAAAATTTTGAATGGAGGCTAGAAACACTAATATATTTTGTTTTCTAATAATTGATAAAGTAAAAAAAAACAATGGATTAGAAACAAGTGTATGGTTTTTGTTTTGCACATTCAGCATGGTCCTTTTCACATCCAGGTCCTTTGCAAATGTTGTTATCATCATTACTGAAGCTAAAAAAAAAATTTAAAGAGAATTAATTATTCAAATTGATTTCTTGGTCTATTACACGACTTCTCACATCAGTATCCTTTTCTAGTTCAGTATTCATCATTACCGCCTCATAAATAAAAATAAAGAGAATGAATTCGTTAAATCGATATATTGTTCAAAATAAATCTGCTTTACATAATCCTGTAGATATTTCTCGAATGCATGTATAAAAATTTACTTTTTCACATTTTTTTTGAGATTCATGTATGAAAAAGTTTGAACAGTTCATCTTGAAATTTTTAAATATCTGTAGCAGATTCGGCAAAATGTAACATGTTACAACGGCATGAAAGAGGACCATGATTCATGTCCCCAGATAGCTACTTATTAACAATTAATTTAATTTTGTGATTTAAATGATTATACTGCAGCCTGTAACATCTGGGCCAATCTCACCTTTTCTCTGGTTTCTTGATTACTGTAATATTCATCATTGATATCAGTGGCCATATATGGTTTATTAATCGGACATTTTTCTCTTCTAAAATTAAAAGTATAAATTATAAATATGTCAAGAAGATAAAACCATTAACAAG
The DNA here is from genome assembly GCA_024447775.1 of Carex cristatella. NCBI lineage: Eukaryota > Viridiplantae > Streptophyta > Magnoliopsida > Poales > Cyperaceae > Carex > Carex cristatella. Next base: position 3,262,531 of record JAJHPF010000029.1, on the reverse strand, counting down.
AGCTTTTATTTTTATTTTATTTTGTTTATCCAAACACCCCCTGCAAATTATGAAAATGGTAATCTGTCCTCATTTTGCCGAAATTTTTATTAATAGAAAAATAAATAAATAAAATATCGGTAATGGGAAAGATTTTGCGGGAAAGTAGGAAAAACATGATGGTCTATAACGTCTTATAGAATTTCGCTAATTAACGAACATTGCGAGAGAAAAAAAAACTAAAATATTGTACCTGGACGTTCTAGTCTATAACGACCAGACTTTTCTTTAACGTTGTTTCGCTAATCAGATTTCACTAGTTATAGACCATCGCATTTTTTCTACTTTTCAAATTCTCCGCAAAACCTTCCCCATTACCTATATTTATTTATTTTTCTATTAATAAAAATTTCGGCTCATTTTGACCAGACTCATCATGCTAATTCACTTAATATTTACTGTTCTATAAGATACGCGTATAATAAAATAAAAATAAAGGGAAATTTAAAATAATTGCAGAGTACTCGGTTCCAATTTTTTTTTTTTTCTTGAGGAAGGCTCGCTTCCAAAGTAATATTTGAATATTTTCATAGGCAAATGGTTAAATATTAAATTGTACAGGAAGCATTTCTAAAAATCCTCTCTTGTTAGTACTGCGAAAATTAAACTTATGTCATACAGAGCAGTGGCGGGTTTACTTGGAAGGTATGGAATTAGCATCCTCTGAGATTTCTCATATTTTGCGTGACTTTTTGGAAAATGTCAACCATTCAAATATGTTCAGCACGAATCTCAAAGCTCAAATAATATTGGTCTCCTGCGCTATCACACAATATGTTCAGCACGAATCTCAAAGCTCAAATAATATTGGTCTCCTGCGCTATCACGCAAAATGTGAGATATCTTAGAGAATATGCACACGAAGGTATGGAGGTCAATTGATTTTTATTTTTTTTATTTATGTATAATTTTCAAGGTTCTAAATAGCGTTTATGGCGTTATCGCGGGAAGACTACAAAAGAAGCTATAGCAAATAGCGTAGCTATAGCAGAAGTTACGCCACATAGTGTTTTTTGTTTTTACAAAAAATATATTATATATTTGTATTAAATATCAACATTATCTAAAGTCTCATGTAACAATAAATAACACCAAATTGATTAAAAAATTATAATAGTCATATTGAATCAGTACAAAGTTTAAATTGATGTTCAAAATATCCATAGTAATATCATAAGCTATTGTTTTTTTCTCTACAAAATATCTTAAGTATCATGATTCATGATATAATATATTATTTTTTCTATTCAAATTTCACAATAACCTAGACATCATGGTATAAACTATCTATCTTTATATGTTAAAAATATTTCAACTACCATATAGTAAGTATCATTTTAGGAATATCTTCAATTTAGAATTTTTCTAATTTCAGCGACAAGGATTTCTTTTGTAGCAACAAGCTTTCAATTGATTCTTTTTTACTTTTATTTAACTATTTAATTTACCGATGGATTCTCATTTAACAATTAATAATTTAATATAGAGCATAGTACGTCAATTGCAAAAAATATCATAGTCAAAGCCCATATAAATTGCCGAAAAAAATGCTTATATTGCATAGCGGACGCTATTGGTACTATACGCTATCCGTATAGCGGACCGCTATTACTGCTGATACAGCCTATCTGGAGTGGATAACCCGTATGCTGGAAATGAACTGGTGGGACTGAATCTCTCCTTATCTCGGTTGATAAGTCGAGATGGTGTTGAAGATTGGATCTTTCCTTATCTCGGTCGATAAGTTGAGATGGCTACGGGTCGGCTTACTGCGGGATGCAACCCGACTTAGTTAAGAAATTGGGAGGAGGATGTGAGATATTCTACTCTTCCCTATCGATATCTCTCTTAGCGTAGTTTTTGTTGGTAGAAAATTCGATCCCCTTCTCAGGAAATCTGAGGCTTTTTATACCATCCTTTCGAACCGTCCCTTCTGCGGTTTTCTCAGAGAATATGGGAGCGGTTAGGAAGCCGGTTAGCGGTTGTCTCGCGTGTAGCGGTTCTATGCCGTGTGTTACGGTTATCCCGCGTGTAGCGGTTATGCCGGTATGTCGGCCTGTTATTTAATTGGGCTTTTATTTCATATTCTGGGTTGGCCTGTCAATTGCAAGGTCCGAATCCCATATGTTATTTAAGCTTTTTAGGGCCTGTGTAACATGGCCCTATCATTTGCCCCCGAAGTCGGAACGCATCATGTTGATGCTTTCGACTTGAGAATGTCGGTACTAGGAATACAACAAATAAAAGAAGCGTATGTTGGGTTACGGACGGTCCAAACCGTTGATTAGCTTAAGATGCGGAAAGAACGTAAAACAAAAATTTTACTTCTATCTTAAGTCAAGGATTAAACGAGGTATGTCAGAATACTTTCCAAGAGAATCCACCTTCAGTATTCTTTGGCATCAAAATCCGATTTAATCCTTTTACAGATCTACTCCATAATTGATTTCTAAAACTTTAATCTATCTACAAATTAAATAGATTAATATAACATATTTATACCTTGATCCAAATTCCAATTGGATTGCAGCAGACCGAGAAGATCGAATCTGAGGAATGTCTTGCCTCGGAGTATCAGACGTCTGATACCTCTATTGGTCGTCCACCAGGAACCACCAGAGCGCTGGCTTTCTACTGCCAGAAATACTGACCAGCGAGATTCTCAAAAACACTATTCACGGGAGGCGTGAAAACACTATTCACGAGAATCGTAAAAACTGACTTGATTCTTTCACAAAAATCAGATTCATGAAACTTCGCGAAAACACTATTCACGATAACCGTAAAACCAACCGTAACCGAGAAAGAGAGAAAATAGATTTATCGATTCAATCAGACTGATCAGATTCGATACAAGTGGAATTAGTAATTTTCTCTCTACCCCTACCCCTCTATTTATAGGCAAATGAGGAGGTTCGACCGATTACCGAAATAATCCCAAAGTTTGGCATATTTACTAAAATGCCATTCCCATTGGCGGTTTCCATAAAATATCAAAATTTGATATTTTTCAATTGCCGACATCTTTTAATAATATATAACATATTTGATTTGATTATTTTTTGTCACGCCGACATGATTTTTGGATTTTAATTTATTTAATTAAGGTTTTAATTTTGCTAATGGTTATTAGCTCAAAATTCAAAACCATAATTAATATTTAAAATCTAAATCAAATATATATATATGTATGTATATATATATATATATATATACACGTATGTATATATATACATATATATATATATACACGTATGTATATATATACATATATATATATATACATATATATATATATGTATATATATATATATGTATATATATATATATGTATATATATATATATGTATATATATATATATATATGTATATATATATATATATATATAGGTTTTGGCTAATATGCTACGCGTAGCTAAGAGACCTCCGTGCTTTACGGCTCAAAATTTGAATTTTCAAAATCCTAACGGTTGATCCAAACCGTTAGATATATTCTACATATTGAAATGTACTTGGAGACCAAATTTTATATTTTTTTGGATTTTTTTACTATTTATTAAGCCACTTTGAAAATCGCTGATCCAACGGTGGCTTAACCAAACAATGGAAACCGTTGGATCGGCGATTTTCAAAGTGGCTTAATAAATAGTAAAAAAATTCCAAAAAATGTAAAATTTGGTCTCCAAGCACATTTCAATATGTAGAACACATCTAACGGTTCGGATCGACCATTAGAATTTTGAAAACACAAATTTTGAGCCGTAGCACGGAGGGGCTCTTAGCTACGCGTAGCACCGTAGCCCGGTCCTATATATATATATATATATATATATAATTTTTCTAAATAATTATATTTCTCGGGGTTCGGTTTTATACAACGTATCGAATACGCTTATAAATTGACTGTTGTTTCTGCTTGTCATCTTATATGATATTTATAATTTAATTATAGCACGTATAATTAATTATAACCATCTTAATATTAATTATAATCAATTTATAATTAATCAGTAAGATTCTTTGATAAGTCTCTTTTGCGGTGTGACCCAATAGGATCTGTGTTATGTTGGCATCAAGGAAGTCCCCCATCTTTGTCGTCTCATGTTCGAGCATGAAATCTATGGCCTCTTGGGAGAATATTGTCAGAAGGCGCGCTCTTTGTTTCTCAGTAAGAACGCGTCGTGTTGTGTTATCATCCTGTGATGTCGGTTGAGGGTTTGAGGTTTCCCCAATGTCGGATTGCGGGATCTTCTTTTTGCAAGCTAGACGTTTAAAAGACATTTTGTTAGAAGTTGGGAAGGAGGATTTGTCTATCTCAAAATTACTGGGGTAATTCTATATTTATAGGTGGTGAAATGGAAACCGCTCTCCATAAATGCTATTTTCCCAACCGTCACTTAAATGTGTTGATTTAGGATTCATTGTATTTAGCCGTTGGATGAACGCCGTAACTTGTGTTGTAAATCTCAAGGCATACTTCATTATAACGCCAAAGATAATATTAAACCGACATGACGTGTAACTTCAGTAATTCATGTCTTAAAGGAGATGAGTATATATATATTGGGAAGATATCAACCATCACAATAAAATCGACATCCTTAATACAATGATATTCGCTAGATGAAATGTAAAGACTAATCTAAAAATACGACCAATTCCTCCTTGCGTTGAATGCATCATGGGCAAAGAAATGTATTATAACGTATATCATCAGACCGACATGGTAGCTGAGTCGTGATACACTTGGGGTGAAACGATTCTTCACAGCCATCACAAGTGAACATTAGTCTAGCCAGTCCCCTTTTCAAGCAATGAAGGCACTTATTCCATTCTAATGGATCATAATCATTTAATGATGCTGGAAGCGTGTGGTGACGTAGGGCGACATTAGGTTTGGGGGTTTGAAGCCTAGACATAGTGTCACTTTTATAACTAGAAGTACTCATGTCGGTGTGGTATGTGGAAGTAGAATTGGGTTAGGTGGTTCTTATGTTTTAACAGGACGATTTTTATAAGAAAAATGAATTCCATCGGTTGCTTCGACTTCTAAGTCGAAATCTAGACCTTTCATTTAATATCAACGGGTTAGATTTAACAGGGCGACGAAGCGTCGTGATACAAAATGGCGGGAAGCACCGAAAAGACATGTGCAGGTACCATTCGTGTATTACCGTGTGTTCTTTTGGAAGTCGAGCCAGAATCGTTCGGAAGGCTATAAATATCTTTTTCTCCCTTTTTTTTCCATTTTATTTCATTCTCGCTTTCTTTCTGAAAAAGAACTCTGAAGCTTCATCTCGCAAGAAAAACCTTCCTCCAGAAGTTGCTACTCTTATTCCGAGATCATAATGTCGGGTAATTCCTCCTTATCTTGTTATTTTTGGTATGTCGCTTATGAGGCCGCTATATGTAAGGTGTAGGGAATTATACCAACCTCTTGGTCATGGACATGTGAAATTAATTGTTAGTCTGGGTTAGCAACCAAAAAGGGGTAAGCTTTGTCTATTAGTACTTCAGTAAGACATGTAGTTTTGAATGTTCGCCGACATATTTGTTGCTTCATTAGCAGACATGGGGGGCTCACAAGCGGAAGAGTTGGGAGTCGATTCTATCCCTCGTCGTTCAGGTGCAGGCAAAGGGTTGATGATTGGCCCTGTGACTTCCTCGTCTGAATCTCACCCCAGACGAGTTGTGAGGAACAGAGTTCCAGAGATAGTTGAGGGGGAATCTAATCCCGCCGATGTCGGGGTTGAAGAAATGGAAGAATGGGAAAGCTCCAGCGATGAGGATGCCATTGGTCATGACAATCCCAGCGTTCCATTCTATGGTTCGGGTTCTGACTTGGATGATCGGGAATATGTCGTTCGAATGGGAATGTTTGAAGAATCTCAGGGTATCAAACCGAGGTTGACTTCTTCTGCTTCACATTCGCACGATTTACATAGGTTATTTATTTGTGGCAATGACGATGATAACGATGAGGATGCTGATATCAGCATTATTCTTCCCGATATTAATGATCGGGCTTATCACCATAGAAAAGGATTATGTCTATATTGGATTCTTCCTTACTGTGGTCTTCAACTTCCTTTAACCAAGTTTGAACGGACACTGCTTCGACTGGTGGATCTCACACCTAGTCAACTAACTCCCCCTACCTGGTGTCATATTACTAGTCTTCAACAATTATTTGAACAAATTCCGAGACTGAAGAAGTACAAACCTTCTGTACCCGTTTTCTGTGCGTTCTACACTCTTTATTTCACTTCCAATGAGCATCTCGCTCTCTGCCAAAAGACCAGTAAGGCGGAAAAATGGGAGGGTCTTTTATTTATAAACGATACTTCTCGTGTTAAGAAGGTCAACGACTGGAAACAGCGTTGGGTCTATGTGGAGCGGCCACATGAAGTCGCCACCTTGGAAAGGATCAGATCCCGATGGCAGTCTATCACGAAGGGCAATCTACTGGCCAGTCAATGGGCCAGAGTGAGGGATCTCGTTAAGCCCAGAACGAGCAATCCATCTGATGACAAGATCATAAGTACAATAAAAAAATTGGTCCTAAGTTAGTATTCCAGCATGTCGTATATATTTATCTATTTGCAATAATATGAATGTCGGTATATTTTATTAACTTACTTATTCTTTTTGTTATTCGTACAGAGAAGGGACGGTTTGAATTGGCCCATGATACCTCCAACCTGATTCCCTTCAAGATTTCTCATACCAAGAAGAGAAACAAAAAGAAGAATACTCAGCCTGTAGCCTCACCTGGTCCCGGTGCAGGGGCATCTTCTTCAGACCCTGCTGTAGCGGCTGGCAAGGATAACGAGGTGCAGGCTGCTATCCCAGCTAAAAGGAAAGCCACTGAAGATCCTAAAAAGAAGGGTGTAGCCAAGAAACACAAGGATTCTTCATCTCGATCTCGGACTGAAGCCGAGGAGAGAAAGAAAAGAGGAACGAAGGAAGGGAAAACCGTGTCGGAGGGTCCTCAGCCGGAACAGGAGGACAATGTCATTGCTGATTCCGTAACCTCCCTCCCGTCTCCGGTTATATCACAGGGAATTCCTTCTCTGCCTCCTCACCCCGTGTTGGCCTTGACTCAGGGAACTGAGGCCCCTCCCTCTCAGGTTGACGACATAGTCCTCTTAGATGATGAGAGATTAGCGGAGCAGATCTCGGTTGTTAACCCCGATAAGAATGTGGGCATAGTTTGGAGAAGTGATTTCTCCAAGGGGAACCCTGACGGTATTGCAGCTCACATCCCAAAATACGGGATGATGCAAAAGGGGGAAGGATCGGCTTCAGATCAGGCCCAGTATGCGCGTGAGATCTATTAGGCCACTGCCACTCCTCAACAGAAGGCGAGTTTGGAGAATGACCCGAGCGGCTTTTTGGGCTATGTGATGAGCGCACTGCACGACATAGGCGTTGCAGTAGGTCATTTCAAGGATGCCTATGAAAGTGGAGAATCTGGGGTGAATTTTTCCAATGCCGATCCTGCTACTATCCAAAAGGCGTTGCAAGAAAGGGATTACTTTTTTAAGCAAGCTTTAGGATATAAAAAGAAATGCGAAATGGTGGAAGTGGGGGCGTCCTCTTTGACCAAGCAGGTAGAGGCAATGAAGGCCCTGAAAAGGGTCAGTGATATAAACATTGCGTCTTGCCGGGCGAAGATATCGGAACTGGAAGGTGAGATACAGACCAAGGATGCTGATATTATAGGAAAAGACATGGTGCTAGCCGAAAAAGATTCCGCTCTGGCTGCTAAGGATGTCGAACTGGCTGCCAAGGATGCAGAGATTGCTCGGCTCCTTAAAGAAAGGACGGCTAACTTCCTGGGAAGTCGGTCATTTTGTTGTGCGGCCTTTGTAGCGTCAGTGCAATTATTGAGGTATTCGATTTATGATCAATTAAAGGATCTCAGCAAATCGTTTTCCTTCCTTTCAAGAAGATCTCGGGTATGTCCCTATTCCTGCTGAGGAGGCTGGAGTGATGTCCCTAGCTGGATATTCTTGGGATTCAGAAAGGGACGCGTTGCTAGATACTGAGGGCAAGCCTGTTGTATTTGAAAGGCTTGCCCTTGCTACTGGTGAGAACACTGGCCTCTCACATGTGTGGACCGATGTCGCTCTTTGGCCTGCCGATATACCTCTGCCTCCTCCTGAAGAAGAGGAAGAAGGAGAAGGAGCAGAAGGGGAAGAAGGGGAAGGAGAAGAAGAAGATGCACAGTCTGAAGGAGATCATGCCGCAACTCCTTGTTGGGTTATGGACGGTCCAAACCGTTGATTAACTTAAGATGCGGAAAGAACGTAAAACAAAAATTTTACTTCTATCTTAAGTCAAGGATTAAACGAGGTATGTCAAGAATACTTTCCAAGGCGATCCACCTTCAGTATTCTTTGGCATCAAAACCCGATTTAATCCTATTTACAGATCTACTCCATAATTGATTTCTAAACTTTAATCTACTTACAAATTAAATAGATTAATATAACATATTTATACCTTGATCCAAATTCCAATTGGATTGCAGCAGACTGAGAAGATCGAATCTGAGGAACGGTTTGCTTCGGAGTATCAGACGTCTGATACCTCTATCGGTCGTCCACCAGGAACCACCAGAGTGCTGGCTTTCTACTGCCAGAAATACTGACCAGCGAGATTCGCAAAAACACTATTCACGGGGGGCGTGAAAACACTATTCACGAGGATCGTAAAAACTGACTGCGTCTCGCGCAAAATCAGATTCGCGAAACTTCGCGAAAACACTATTCACGACAACCGTAACCGAGAAAGAGAGAAAATAGATTTATCGATTCGATCAGACTGATCAGATTCGATACAAGTGGAATTAGTAATTTTCTCTCTACCCCTACTCCTCTATTTATAGAAAAATTAAGCAGGTTGGCCGATTACCGAAATACCCTTAATTTTTGAGCTATTTTCAAAAATGCCATTGGAATGGCGGTTCCAAAATAAATATCAAAGTTTGATATTTTACTTAGCCGACATGGTTTTAATAATATCTTCATTTGATTAATATATTTGATTAATATATATATATTTGATATTTTAATCCCATGCCGACATGATTTGGAATATATTATATTTGATTTGATTTTATATATATATATTTTTAATTTATTTAATTAAGGTTTTAATTTGATAATGGTTATTATCCCAAATTCAAAACCATAATTAATATTTAAAATCTAAATCATATATATATGATTGTTCTAAACAATTATATTTCTCAGGGTTCGGTTTTGGTTCGGTTTTATACAACGTATCGAATACGCTTATAAATTGACTGTTGTTTCTGCTTGTCATCTTATATGACATTTATAATTTAATTGTATCACGTATAATTAATTATAGCCATCTTAATATTAATTATAATCAATTTATAATTAATAAGTAAGATTCTCTGATAAGTCTCCTTTGCGGTGTGACCCAATAGGATCTGTGTTATGTTGGTAAATAGAATTTAAAACCATTTTAACTTCTATAATCATAGGAGGCATCTGACATCTACGCTATGACCATCCAATTACACGATGATGCTTTGTACTATACAATACCACGATCCAAGAAACTATTTTAGTCGTGTTAATTCTTATGTCTCGCAGTATCAGATCAGTTTCAAGGTAGGTGTGTGTCATCCTTGCAAACTTAATCTTTTCCCGATCTTGAGCAGATTATCAAATATAATTACTCTTGTAATTATACTGCATGCAAATAATCCTACTCTATCAAGGAGCCCAGTGATACCGTAACTCGTATAGAGATACGAGGGACAATAGTACTTTTGGTAAACCATCACTACCTCAGCTAAGCTATGTATACCGAAAAGCTACTTTGTTATGACTGCGTTTCTACCGACGGCGTTAGGTAACAATCACACATACACATCTCTCGGCAGGAAAGATGAATACCTCATACTTTAGAACTTAACACTGAATGAAAACATTAATGACACGTACACAATTCCATTTAATGTTTCATTCGAGGTCTGTCAAATACCATGTTCCTAGAACATGTATCTATGTGATTAAAATGACATCTCATGTCAATGGTCTGTAAAACTTGACCATCTTTTAATCCACATTCTAACCTTGTAACGATAAATTAGTGTTCCTGCTAATTACCTCGGTTAGAGACTTTTAAGAGTATTTATCATCTATATTATGAAGCTCTACAATTTCAAGTCATGAACCCGAAATGATTCATAAATTCAATAATACTCAAGGAACAAAATGACAGTTTATTAATCACTCAATTCATGAACAAAGCTTTATGATAATTTATCGTATTATTGACTTCTAGATTATTACAAACTAACACTCCTAATGTCGCTCCCCCATCTTCTTAAGGTAAATTTTGTATATCCAAAATAATTGGAAATATAGTATGATTTTCTAACCTGTGGTCTTATCATCATTTAAATAGGAAATTCTATGGTGGGCCGTGACCAAGGTGCGGAGATGTCGCGCGAGTCTCTTTTTGTAAGTTTTTTTGTTGTTTTTTTTTTTTTTGATTAGAACTGTGCCTATGACCCTCGGGATGTGAGGGCAAAAATTTGAAACGATTGTATTTGTATCCCCGAGATGTGGGGGCTTGTAGTGTATGTGTATGAAAACAATTGTATTTTTATCCCTCGGGATGTCGGGGTTTATAACAGATGCGGTGTATGTGTATGAACAGTTATCTTCGTGATTATTTAACAAATTATGTTTTGGAATGTAAATTTGTTTTTTTGTGGTTGTATGATGTATTTATGGTTGTATGATGTATTCCCCCTTTTTTTTGTAATAACCCAACAATGTTTTGGAGTCATTATTTGTGTCTTGTGTTAAAATCCTTGATGTCTGTCGACATAATATTCGTTGCCTTGTTGGCTTTCGATTACGGTATATTGTCGCCATCACGACAATGCATTGCCGTGTAGGCTTTGTAAGTGATATCGCTTCCGTAGAACGGATGCCTATATCCCCTGTCGGGTTTCGGATTCGTGGCATGTCGCTATCGCAACATGAGTATTCGTTGTCTTGTATGTGATGCCGTGTTGGTTATCACTTGGAAATGATATCGCTATCGCGACATGAATTTTATATGTCATCACATAGGCTTCCAGCCTTGATTTAGAATCGTTGAGATGTATGTCGTTTGTTATTGTGTAAGCTTTCGCTCGTTATCTCCCAAGAATATCCATACCAAAATTTCATTGATACCAGCGAGTTAGTATAATCCTTGCTTCATTATTACATGAAAAAGACTAATTAGAAACATAACTGATCACAAACAAAATTCAACAGCATGTAATTTACGTTAAACATAAAATTTGCGTAAGTGGCACGCGTTCCATGGTCTTGGTAGTATCATGCCATCCCGGTCTTCGAGCTCGTAAGCTTCCTTTCCTTTACCGCTATGACGCGATATGGGCCGTCCCAATTTGGCTCTAGCTTTCCGACATGCTTGCCAGTAGCCTCTACCTTTCGGAGGACGAAGTCTCCCATCTGGAAATCTCGGGGTGTAACATGTCTGTCGAACGCCCTCTTCACCCTCCGTTGATATTCCATCACGCGCGCCTTTGCTTTGTCCCTTAACTCCATGATGAGTTCGAGGTCTGTGTTTCTTTCTTCTGTGTTGGCCTCAGTAGAGTAAGTCGACACCCTTAGTGATGGTTCGATAAGTTCTAAAGGTGTAACAGCTTCCATGCCAAATACCAAAGAGTAAGGGGGCTGTTGTGTTGCCTCGCGTTGCGTGGTGCGATATGCCTATAGTATTTCATCGAGCATGTTGGGCCAATTCTTTCTATTTTCCTGGACCTTCCTTTTCAATCCCTCTAATATCTTTCCGTTTGTTACTTCCGCCAAACCGTTGCTAGCGGGATGACTGACAGAGGTGAAGTTGTTATGTATTCCCAACTGTTCCAAGAAATCAGTAGTTGTAGTGGCATTGAATTGAGTACCATTGTCGGATATGAGTGCGTGAGGAATTCCAAACCGACATATTATGTTGCGCCAGATAAATTTTTCTGCGGCTTTCGCTGTGATGTTGGCCAGTGGTTCCGCTTCCACCCATTTCGTGAAGTATTCAACAGCGACAATAATCCATCTGCGCTAATGGACGGCTGCGGGAAACAGGCCAACAATGTCGATGCCCCATAAGTCAAACGACCATGCTCTGGCTATCGAGATTTGATTGTAAGGCGGGATTTTATTCAGTTTGCTGTGAAATTGACACTTCTCGCACTCTTTGACGAGATCAACAGCATCCTGTTGCATTGTCGGCCAATAAAATCCTGCCCGGAGGACGCACTTGGCTAGGGTTTTGGCACCTTGGTGGCTGCCGCATACTCCTTCATGGACTTCCTCTAGCATTCTTTGGGCGACATCCTTACGCACACATTTGAGCCATGGGCGGAGGTACCCCCTCTTGTACAGCTGGCCATTGAAAATGGAGTATAGTGGTGCTCTTTTCTTAAGGCGCCGCGCTTCGAGTTGGTTTGTTGGTAATGCGCCTGTATTCAAATAGTTCCACATAGGTGCAAACCAAGTGTCTTCGATCCCGTTTATTGCCATTATGCCGGTCGTGGAGTTGTCAATGCTGGATTCTGCGACATCCATCACTGTCACAGGCCTGTCTTTGTCGAGTTTCCCGGCAGCACCAAGTTTGGATAGGGCGTTAGCCTAGCTGTTTCTGTTGCGAGATACATGTTGGATTTCTATCTTTTGGAATTGTTCCTTCATCAACCGTATCTTGTCGTGATACCTCTTTAGTTTGTCGTCTATCACGCGGCATTCGTCATTAATTTGTCTGACTGCCAGTTCAGAATCACTGCGCAATGCCACCTCCTGAGCGCCTAATCCCTGGGCTATTTTCAATCCCGCGATCATGGCTTCATATTCGGCTGTGTTGTTGGTAACAGGGAATTGAAAATGGAGGGCATAATTCAGTGTCTCTCCCTGAGGTCAAACCAAGGATACCCCTGCTCCTGCGCCTTGTAACGAGGAAGCGCCATCAACATACAATGTCCACTTTCCTTCACTGTCAATAGGTAAGCCTGAATACTCTGCTATGAAATCTGCGAATATTTGGGATCTCTGAGCGCTTTGCGGATGGAAAGTGATGTCGTACTCTGATATCTCGAGAGCCCAGGATAATAATCGTCCGGGAAGAGTCAAAGTTCGCAAAGGCCTTCTTCAAGGGAACGCCGGTGTATACTTTGATGAGATGAGACTGAAAGTAAGGCCTGAGCTTTCGTGCGGCCACTATCAAGGCGTAAGCTGCCTTTTCGATCTGAGTATATCAGGTTTTAGCTTCTCGTACCACATGAGACACAAAGTATATTGGCTTCTGTTCTCGTGTTTCCTCCTTTACCAAGGCCGCACTGACCGCGTGTCCTGTTGTGGCTAAGTACATGGCCAACGTGTCGCCGGCTGTTGGTCTGCTGAGGCAAGGGGGGTTGGCGAGATACTCCTTAATCTTTTCGAACGCAAGTGCGCATTCTTCCGTCCATTCAAAACGTGCTGACTTGCGCATTGCTTTGAAAAAGGGAAAGCATACATCTCCCGATCGTGCAATGAATCTGTTCAACGCTGCAAGTCGCTCGGTCAGAGACTGTAGTTCTTTCAAATTCATGGGCGGCTTCATACCAAGTATTGCTTGTGACTTAGAGGGATGAATTTCTATTCCTCTAATAGACACCATGAATCCTAAGAAATTCCCTCCAGTTAGTCCAAAGAAGCTCTTCTTAGGGTTCAACTTCATGTCGGCCTTGTCGAGAGTTTCGAATGTCCCTCTCAAGTCCTCGACATGTCCACTGTCTGTCATGCTTTTTACCAGTAGATCATCAACGTATGCTTCAATATTCCTTCCGATCTGTTTTTGGAAGACTTTGTTACCCATCCTCTGGAATGTCGCTCCCGCATTTTTTAACCCAAAAGGCATCATGTGGTAACAATACAGGCTTGAGTGGGTGGTGAAAGTCGTCTTTTCCTCGTCGTCTGGGAACATCCTGATCTGGTTGTATCCTGAGAAAGCGTCCATAAAACTGAGAAAGGCATGTCCCGAAGTGGAGTCAACCAATTGGTCAATTTTTGGTAATGGGAAGAGATCCATCGGACATGCTTTGTTGAGGTCCGTGTAGTCAATGCACATTCGCCAATCACCATTGGATTTCTTAACTAGCACGGGATTCGCTACCCACTCTGGGCATTCGATATGCCTGATTAATTCTTGCTGCGAGCAGCTTTGTCACCTCTTTGGTTACTGCCTGTTGTCTTTCTTCACCCATGTTTCTCTTCTTCTGGTGTACGGGTTTGGCGCCCGGTTTGACATGGAGTTTATGCTCCGCCAAGGCCTGCGGGATGCCGGGAATATCGGCCGCTGTCCAGGCGAACACTGATTGGTGTTCTCGTAGAAAGTTAATCAATTCGTCTTTTGCCTTTCCTTGGATGACTTTTTCAATATTCAGAGTGCTTCCTTCTCCTAAATCGATCTGGTCCACTTCGTCTGTTGGTTCCAGGTTTGTTTAAGATGTGGCTTTGTCAGTGGGATCAAGAGCGAGAGGTGTATTTGGAGGCATGAAATCGGCAATGGATTTTAATTTTGATGTCGCTAGTCGTGCCCTTTTGTTTGGGGTTTCCACATTGTTCACAAGAGCCATCATGACCATGAAGTGAGGTCAGATAACACTCACGTGCGACTTTCTGTTGCCCGCATTCTTCACCTATCCCGTGATCGGTATGGAACTTAATCTTCAGGCATGGGGATGATATGAACGCTCCAATTTGATTGAGCGTTCTTCTTCCCAATATCGCGTTGTAGCCCGATGGTGCGCTAACCACCAGAAAATCCACCATGACCTCTGTCGTTTTAGGCGGGGTGCCGAAAGTGACTTTAAGCCTCGTGATGCCATGGGGTCGGAGGGTATCGCCGGTGAAACTTACCAACGGGGACACAATTTTTTGTAATTGGTCTTTGTTCATGCCCATTTTCTTGAATGCTGATAAGTACAGTATGTCGGCAGAGCTGCCTGTGTCCACGAGTATCCTCCGGACTCTATGCTGGCCAATTTTCAGAGTGAGAACTACGGGATTATCATGTGGTCCTATGATGTCGCCTAGGTCCTTTTCAGAGAAAGATATAACTTCATCCTCTCGGGACTGCTTCGTGCTTGGCGGGGCCTCTACGTTCAATACCGCGGGGGTACTGCTTGGTACCTTTCCTGGGTGGACGGGTCATGTTGCTGATTCCTCCGCTAATTATATGTATCACGGGGCTTGTTTGCCTGTCTTCCTGTGGCATCCTGGTTCTTCCTGGGTTTTGTACTGGAGAACCCGTTTGTCGTTCTCTATTGGAGTTCCTTTTGTAGGGGATGTCCTTCTTGAATTCTCTATTACGTCCGTTGTATTGCCACTTCCATTTTTCATAGAACTCGGGCTTGATGTAATCTGTCAACTTGCCCTGGCGCGCCAACTTTTCCAGTATATCTTTTAGTTGGAGACATTCACCTGTTGAGTGCCCTTCAAACCCATGAAACAAGCACCGTTTGCTTAGATCTTTTACTTCGAAAATCTCTTTTCGTAAGGGTGCTGGTAGGTCGAATACGTCTTTCACTATCTGGTACATCTCGTGCCTTGGTTTGGTAAATGGAGCATATCGGTCGAACCATGGCCTGTATTCTTCTTTATTATCCTGGATCATCTCGGAGTGTTGTAGGCGGTTTGTCCGGCGAGATGAATTTTAATCCTTGAGCCGACTTGACTTGGACTGCCAACTTCCTTCCTTCGTTCGTGGTGATCGGGATCTCGGCCTGTTGGGGCTTCTGTTGTCATCTTCGGCACGGATGTATCCTTCGGCAAACGCCACGAAATCTCGAAGAGTGTTCATCTTCTTCATATGTGCTTCATATCGCAGTGTCCCAGGGCCGCCCCTTCTGAGTCCTCTCTTTATGGTTGCCAAGGCGAACTCTTCTTTTAGGTTGGGGATTTTTCGCAATGCTTCAACGAACCTGTTTACAAAGGTTCCTGTTCTTTCATGGGGTCCTTGCATAATGTCGAGAAGTGTCTCGCAAGTAGCGGGTAGTGGCTTGATGAAAGTGTACCGCTCCAGGAAGGCCTTGGCGAGATCAGAAAACTTCGTGATGGATCCCCGGGGCTGCGTCATGTACCAATCCCATGCCTCACCCGTCAGACAGGTAGTAAATATACGACACATGATAGCGTCAGATTCCCCTAGCAAGCAGAGACGCTCTTAAACCCCGTAGATGAAGTTGTGTAGGTCTTGGTTATCCCCGCTTCCTTTGAAATTAGGCAAGACATTAGGATAGCGGAAGTCTGCCATAGGAGTTCTGTATATGTCGGCTGACAAAGAACCATCCTCCACCCCCAGCGGCATGGTTCTAGTATCTGTCATTCTGTTGTTTATTCCGGCCAGGCGCGCTTGGATTAGTTTCTCAACTCGAGCTAAGCTGACCCCTCTGTGGGGGCTGAGAGAATCTCGCTCATGCCTTCGTTCACGACGGCGGCTGCATCCCCTTTCTTCATGTCGACCATCAGTTCTTTCGCACCGGGATCGTGCCTGATCTCGACGGGACCTCTTTTCCCGTGAATACTGTCGTATAGATGCTTGATCGGCTGGACCTTCTCGGTCGTCCTTATTTCCTTCTGGACGTAGCAGCTCGTCTTGTTGCATAATGGCTTGGCTTTCTCCTTGTCCCTCCGCGGATGTTCTCTGCACTCCTCAGGCTTCCTTACTTGTTCATCTGGAGTGTCGGTTTCGCCCGTTCGGATGGTTCTGACCTGAACAAACTCGGGATTCAGATTCCTTGGTTGAATGGCCTGGCCCCGTTCTGCAGGGCGTTCTTGTGTTGGTGGTCGAACCGGTGCTGCTGCAGGGGGAGCCACCTGCTGTCCCTGGGGGGGCCGACTCATAGAATAGGGCCTCGGCGCGGTAGACCTTGGTGGAAAAGAAGGCATAGGGGTCGAATCGTAATAGTACCCTGGAGCCCCTGGGGTGTATGACCCGTGTGGGGTGTTGTAAGCAAACGGAGGTCCTATTGGAAGATAATAGGGATAAGGGGAGTAGGGGTATGGTCCCCCGGAGTAATGCTGGATGAATTGTGGCTGCGGGGCCCCGGTTGACACAGGGGTTGTCCCAATACCAGATGTCTGCGGTATCGTCACGGGAGTAGGTCTCGGCATAGTAGTCGAAGTCACCATAGGTGCCAAAGGACGGGGCGGCATACTAGTATTTGCCGTTGTGATCCCCGGTGGTACGACAGTAGTCGTCAATGTCGTGCCCCCTACGGTCCTTGCAGGGTCATTGATTTGTTCCAACACGAAGTTGCTATGAGGAAGTTCCCTCGGGGGGATGATCTCGACTCCAGGTGGCGAAGTGTTAACCGTCTGTGATGAATCCATCTAGTTCCGTAGTTCCTAAGCTAGGGGGCCCCACGGTGGTTGATACGGCCTATTTGGAGTGGATAGCTCGTATGCTGGAAATGAACTGGTTGGACTAAATCTCTCCTTATCTCGGTTGATAAGTCGAGATGGTGTTGAAGATTGGATCTCTCCTTATCTTGGTCGATAAGTCGAGATGGCTACGGGTCGGCTTACTGCAGGATGCAAACTGACTTAGTTAAGAAATTGGGAGGAGGATGTGAGATATTCTACTCTTCCCTATCGATATCTCTCTTAGCGTAGTTTTTGTTGGTAGAAAATTCGATCCCCTTCTCAGGAAATCTGAGGCTTTTTATACCATCCTTTCTAACCGTCCCTTCTGCGGTTTTCTCAGAGAATATGGGAGTGGTTAGGAAGTCGGTTAGCGGTTGTCTCGCGTGTAGCGGTTCTGTGCCGTGTGTTACAGTTATCCCGCGTGTAGCGGTTATGCCGGTATGTCGGCCTGTTATTTAATTGAGCTTTTATTTCATATTCTGGGTTGGCCTGTCAATTGCAAGGTCCGAATTCCAGATGTTATTTAAGCCTTTTAGAGCCTGTGTAACATGGCCCTATCAACTACTATAACGGCCGTAGCTCAATTAGCGTATTTTAATACCATAGCTTAGCATTTGGGGTCTAAAAACGCTATAGCGCGCTATTTAGAACATTGATAATTTTATATAAAATTTTGAGTAAAATATTATGATATTGTAAAATTGATGTTAAAAAAAAAATTTAATTGACCTTTGAGATTTTTGTATGTATAATTTTTTTCACGTCAATAACTCTTTTGACTTATATTACTCTTTTGACTTATGTTGAGCTCAGGACCTTTTTCTTCTATAAATATTTAAATAAATGGAATACGAGCTGTGACTTCTGCATTCTGTTATCATTTGTTTGTTTCCTGCCTTTATCCAACTAAGAAAAACTATTTGATTGTTCATTTACAGTTTTAATCACTAGATATCATAAAAAAAAAAAAAAAAAAAACAATCACTAGATTAGATCAATTAACTTCTTTGAGATTCTCACATGCAGATTACTACAAATTACTCCTACTCAATTACTGCACTTGCTTTTCTTAAAAGAAAGAATTATAACTTTTACATAAATTCTTCTTCGCTTAGAAAAAATGAAGCAGCAGCTCAAAAGGTCATAGTTTCCTGAATTCTAGTGAACTATTTGTAATCTAATTGTGATTAAATAGTATTTTCTTTTTTTTTGAAGCAAAATTGAAGTAGTTTCTAGTAAGAAAATAAATCTGCGGGGAATTACGACACTTTGTAATCCCGATTCCAACTATTGATTTTTTTCGAGATGCGTACATAAAAACTTATTTTCTGAGAACGTTTTTGAGATCCACACAAGAAAAAGTTTAAACAATTGATCTCAAAATTTCAAAATCCTATATTTCTTCACAAAATTACAGCAGATTCGGACTCTTCTAGTAATCTACTTGGTCTTAAAGAATTTAATAATATAGTGGTTAAAAGTGCAAGTGGACAATTGAATAGTTCACTTGACCATATCTGTACTTGGTAAGTTGTACCGCGCTCTTTTATTGCTCTTCAACTGGACCATTTTCCGGGTGCCCTGTATTCAGTCAGGACGGGTAATAATTGGCAACATAAAGTAAAGGACATTCTCTGACAAAATATAACTGGAGATGATTAGCATTCCCTTAGCAAATATTACGCGTTAATCACTTTATCTTCCAGGATACAAATTCTCAGTCATAACACTAGGTTTTTCCTTCAAAGTATCCTCTGTTTCACATCCTTCCTTCCTTCCGTTCCCTTCCCTTCCTTTTGTTCTCAAATATGGAGAGGGGATACAATACAGTCTCTTCTCTCAACTCAAGGAGCCCTTTGAGAGGACTAGCAATGGTAGGAGAAGCTTTGACACCTCTAATGGAGTGCCCAAATGATGCCATGTGTGAAGCATCGACCGTCCCAGAGACCCGTAAGGAGCGATGGGCCCAGTGGATGAAATCTAGACTACCATGGTCCCACCCATCAGCCTCACCTAGTTTTTCTGATCTTCGTTTACTGCTAAGCGTCATGGGGGCTCCACTCGCACCATTTCATGTCAGCACTGTCGAGCCATTCCCTCAATTCTCCCTTAAAAATGCCCCCATTGTAAGTACTAGTTAATGTGTTTTTGACATGTATCTTATTGCAGCTGTATTATTAATTCAGTTTAGTTTGTTAATTTCTTTTTCTTTTCTTAACAGCAAGTTTCATCAGCTAAGTACATAATACAACAGTATATGGCTGCCGTGGGAGGTCTAAAGCATCTAAATTCAATCAACAACACATATGTATTGGGGAAGGTAAGAATGGTAGCCTCAGAATTTGAAGCCGCTACAAAGGCAAAGAAGAATCGTGGCGGTGGGCCATCGGCGTCAGTGTCAGAGACAGGAGGTTTTGTTTTGTGGCAGATGAAACCTAGCATGTGGTGCATCGAGGTCGCCTTGGGATTGAGCAAAATACGTGCCGGATCTAATGGTGGGATCGTATGGCGTCAAACGCCTTGGCTTGGGGCCCATGCTGCCAAGGGCTCCGTTCGTCCCCTTCGTCGTGTTATTCAGGTATAATCAGAATCCAAGTACTCAGTTTATAGTATAGTTTTATACTTTTATTCTATACTGGTATATACAGTACTGGCTTATATAAATTCAATAAATTAAGTAGTTACCCGTTAAATGCTAAAAACATTAATAGCAGCATGATAATAATTTGAATTCAATTATCCATTTTATTCTAAAATAATTAAGCAGCCAAATAATTTAAGTTATATATGTTTATTTTGTTTTTTCAAGGGGCTTGATCCTTTGACCACGGCAACTATGTTCACAAAAGCCAGGTGCATTGCAGAGAAGAACATCAACGGTGAGGATTGCTTCATCTTGAAGCTCTGTGCCAGTGATGAAAACTTAAAATCAAGAAGCAACGGTCCCGCAGAGCTCATACGCCACAATTTGCTAGGTTACTTCAGCCAACGTACTGGCCTACTGATACAGATAGAAGACTCTCAGCTGTCACGAATCCAAGTGAACTGCCACGATGACGAATCCATTTACTGGGAAACAAATACCATTTCATTCCTGGAAGATTACCGCTCAGTCGAGGGTGTCATGATTGCACACTCAGGCCGCTCGATTGTGACCATGTATCGGTTCGGTGAGACGGCCACAAGCCACACTCGGACACGCATGGAGGAGGCTTGGACCATTGATGAGATAGGATTCAATGTTCATGGGCTTTCTCTTGACTGTTTCATCCCTCCTGCCGATATAAAATCCGATCCTTTTCCTGAAATGTGCCTACTACAGGCAAGCGAGAGGGGCAAATCAACTAACAGTTTGAACGGTGGTTGTGCGAAAGTGGCGGCTCTAGAGAGGTCTGGTGACCATCACCATGCTGTTGACAGGATCTATTGGAGTGCTGAATCATAGCTGATAGAATTTAATACTATATATGTTGAAGTTTAATTATTGTTATGTTAATTAATCAATATTGTTGTTATTTGTGTTTTCTAGTCCATTGACTTCATGTGTGACTGTGTGAGATTTAGGTTAGGTATGTCATGCGTGGCTAAGCAATGTAAATAAGATTTATGTACAAATTATGATAGTTCATAGTATTGTTTGATTGGTACTTTGGATCTGGATCCCTGTTTTTCTCTTTACAGCAATGTAGAAACACACCATGGGGTTCTCCCAGCTTTTTCCCATGTTGAACTGCTGCTCATGTACTTTTACATGTAGTACTCTACTACTGGAAATTTTTTTTGATAATAATTGCTCTGTCTCTATTTTTGAAAAATAATTCAGAATAATTGATGGAAAATGAAATCAAAGGTCATAACAAAAAAAATTCAATAATAGAGGGTAATTATGGAAACTTGACAGTCCACTTGTAGGTAGGGACATTCAACTTTTTCAGTCATCTTGTATTGTGCCAATATTTTTATTTTTTTATATATAGAATCGTATTAAAATATTTTAACAAAACAAGTACATTAAATTTGATTTGTATGAAAAACAGGTTCATTGATTTTGTGGATCGGTGAAGACATTTTAGTATACTTATAGTGAACAAATCCAGTATGCTTGTTTAGTTGAAATATTTAAATTTGATGTTATTTTAAAAATAATTTATTGTGTCAAAGGATAAAAATAATATCATAGAATGATCAGAATGCAATTAAGGCGTTTAAGAAATGACCTTTACTGTGTCATTTATTTATTTTAAATCACAGAAAGAAAGGTTATTTTCTATGTCAAATGAAGGATCGCATCAAGAATGTGTAGCGTGGTAAGCAAATGCATGCATGTCTCTTTCTCTCTTCATGGGCTTAGTTGAGGTGTATAAATCAATCAAACCACCTTCCACTATGACCACGCTGAGATCACCATCTAATTTAGAACACCAACACCCCCAACCCCCCTTCTCTCCAACACGTATCCTCTGCATTAACTCAAAAGGAAATCTTTTGAGTTAATGCATCCCATCCGTCTGATTTTAAACGGAGTTAATCTGGCCGTCTGATTTTAACACAGGGTCTTTTACTATTAGTGCGGATTTGGTCTGCACGGATCTTAAAGCAGATCGAATTGTTGATATTCATTAACTCAAAAGATTCTCTTTGAGTTAATGCAGAGGATACGCGTTCCCTTCTCTCCTTCTTTTTGTTGTTGCGTGATATCATTTCTTAATTTCTGTAGCTTTACCAGGTCCACACTTCATCCTTTAGGTTCAGTTTTGAATTGCTGATGTATTCACACTTTCTCTGGCATGCAAACTATACTATTTTTTTTTCTTCTGTTTTTTTATAGGTTTGATATATTTATTTGACTATTTGGTGATCCTGTGACTGGAAAGCGGGTCATGATGGATTGGTCGGTTTGGGTCTTGATAATTTTGGTGAACAATTAGTTTACCATGCCCAAAAGTAATTGGGCCCAAAAATTGAATGAGAGTTCAGTGTTTGTAAATTAATTATGGGGAATTTTCAGTTTTTAGTTTTTTTTTTGTGTGATCAATTATTGTAGGCTCTTGTAAACTCCTACCAATGTGGCATTATTGAAATAAATTAGAAACAAAATTGTTCACTGAAGTAGTCTTCTTTTTTTGAGTAAACTGAAGTAGTCTTCTTAGCAACCAAAACATGAACCATGGACTTAGAGGAATTCATATCTAAGGTAACTCAAACTTTGAGTTTGGATCTAGACTGTTCGATCCAAAGCCACACGAATAATAAAGGAGTACATGAATTCTAAATAGGCTAGATTAGGAATTCAGATCCTCTCTAGTACTGTAAAAGGGAATCTTTTAGAATTACTGAATCCGGGTCGTTCTTTTAACTTTGCATGAATCTGAAAGTCCAAACAATATAGCCCCGTGCCAGTTTGAATTTCAAAGTGGCTGAGAGTAAATCTCAAACTGTAAAGTAAAGAAAATCTTTTACATATATTGGAGAGGATAATCTTCTCCATATTAGTCCGGATTATGATCGAATCGTTGAGTTCAGTGATGGAGTCACCATATAACAGGGGTAGGCAATTGCCTACCTTAGAATTTTGTAATCAGATATGAAGTAGTATAAATATGTTGACATGCCTACTCTTGAAAATTAAATTATCTACTCCTGTACTTTGACAATTTAATACTGCAATTAAGTTGAATGAATTAAATTGCAAAATGCGACTTATAATTGACTAAAATTGTTGAGTGTTAATGTTTTTCTTGATTTTTATTTAAATCAAATTTAAAATTTGATGGGATTGATTAAAATAATTCAAATATATAAGTTAATTTTGTCCACTAACCCAATAATCCGAAATTTTCTGCCTACTCCTGGCACAAATTTAGGCTGTGCCACTGGCTGAGTTAGAGGGCCGAGACCCAACAGGGAACAATGTGCAAGATTGGACCCCACATGTTAGAAGAGAATTGCACCAGCACTAACTAGGCATTTTTTTCAATCATGTCAGGCCAGGCCCATTTGGGCCCGGACCCAACAAATTAATCATTTTACTTTACTCCTTTTCTTGTCGGTACCTGTACCAGTCCAAAGATAACCTCAGAAATTAGAACTATGTTTGCAGTTAACACCTTTGATTTACTAACAATTGCGTCAAACCATAAAAAGTTGGAGATATTAATGCGATAAAAAAATATGACAAGTGTTAGGCGTTCATTGTGCAATTGTACGTACCGCATAAAATATCATGACTGCCTGTTTGAAAATAGACAGAAATTCCTATTTTGAAACTAAATAGATCACAATCTCGATATTTCGTAGCATCTAGCTATCGTGCAACTAAATCAACTTTAAAGAACCACCACTTAATGCCTTCTTTTTTGAATTATTTCCTTTTGCTTTTAATAAGAAATTAACTTCTATGATTCTAGCTTAAAATAGGAAGATATTTTAATAATTGCTAAACATGTCCCAACTAAATGTATAGTCTGAGTAGAACTAGGGTGTTCTTAAGTTCACCAAGTTTATTTATAAACTCAATTCTAAAATTTATTGGATTGACTTTAAGCGTTAAATCCAAACCGTTGAAATTCTTCTATCTTACAAGTGATGCGTCTACATGTGAAAATTTAAAGTTTCGAATTAATTTAGTATAGAGTCAAGTAGTCAAATTAAATTACAAATTTATAAATTAATTTTAATGCATTCATTTTTTGAATGTTTTTGACCACTTGACTCTATACAAAATTAATTAAAAAAATTAAAATGTTGGCATGTAAATGCATCACTCGTAAAGTAGAAGAATTTTAACGGTTTAGATTCGTCGTTTGAAACTAATTCAATATATTTTAGAGTTGAGTTCGCAAAGATATTTGGTGAACTTAAGAATACCCTAGTTCTACTTGTATAGCTAGTCTACATTCCGTTGCAAAAAAAAAAAAAAAAAAATACAAGCATGAACTGAGATATAGTTTAAATCATCTAAACATGGACAATAAACTTGTTTGAAAAGATTTCATATTCCCTTGATAGCTTCTACCAAGTATTTCAAAAAAAAAAAAAAAATAGATTTCATATTTCCATTGTTTGCCATGAGTGTTTTTATACCCTCAGAAAAATACTTTCTTAGAGGAACAACGCTAGTTGCACCAGGAACAATTTTTAGTGGTTAGTGGCTACCATAGTGACAAACGAATAGTTCGGGATCAGTTCAGCAAGGTTAAAAATTCGTGATTTGGTTATAATTCGGGAATGATTCGGTACAAAATTCTGCGTTTTTCTCGCGAATAATTTTTTGATTCGCGTTTTACTTGTGAATAAAATGTATTTTACGTTTCTTTGCGTTTTAAAAGGAGTTTGGTTTGAAAACGTAAAAAAAAATGCAAATTAAATGTGAATTAACTGCGTATATTGTCACTATAGTGGCTACAAACCAGAAACAAGAGGAAATGAGTATTAAACAACTTAGGAGTTAAACATGCACATAACAATCAATAATAATTTTAGTATTATTCTGTATAATAATATTAAATATACAGTTTAATTTTTTTTTTTTAAATTAAGTCTATAAAAATTTCTCTTTTTTAATTTTAGGCATAAAATTATATTCGAACTGACGATATATATCTCACATCAAGGGCGATCAGTCGATAAATATTTCTTGAATATGTTGTCAAAACATTGCTAATATTGTAATTTAGCCAAAGGGTTTGCTGCTTAATTTAATTTAGCTAGTTTGAAATAAAAAAAAAAAATCTTTCTTAATTAACATTTAATAAAAAAAAAATCTCAACATGTCTGATAAAGCTTTTTGCATCAGAGAAAAAGCCCCATTTTATTGTGCTATGTAAATTCTACGTGTCATGATTTCATTAATTGAGGATAATTGGAATTAATTAATGTTCCGTGATCTGCGCTAAGAGAGGGAATTATGTAACCAAATTAAGAATATCGTACCGTGTGGGCCAGTTTACGTATACATAATATATTTTCTACTTTCTTGAAAGGGAAGTCTAACTAATTTAGGTAAGTACAAATAATTGTATTAATTATAAACTATAAATGTCATGAAAAGTTGAACTTATCAATATAGACTTTTGTAACTTTGGGAAATCATTGACCTTAAAAAAAAAACTTTGGGAAATCATTACAGGGCGTAAAATCTCAAATTTAAATTACCTGGATCGATGTCGACTAAAGTTTTATTCACCTCACCATCCAGGGAGAGGGGGGGTTTCCGATGCCCATCGGACCAGAGTCTATTTGATGGGTGGTTTCTACCGTCCGATCCACTTTAAGATCTGTGTGCACGGATATTAAAACAAACAGCACAGATATTAAAGTGATGCACACAGATCTTAAAGTGAATTGGATGGTAGAAACCACTCATCGAACAGACTCTGGTCCAATGGGCATCGGACACCCCACTCTCCCTACCATCCACTTTTGGATATCTCTATTTAAGGGTATGTTTGGTTACAAAATAAGAATAATTAGAATAGTCATTATTGTTTATCTTATTAGAATAATAAAATCTTAAAATTCTTAAGAATAGTTTATTTTAATAAGACAAAAAATTTAAATTTACTATTCCAACTTATTATATATGCTTCGATCATATATAGAAGAACATCTCAAAGTAATTACGATACAACTTCAAGCAATTTTCCTTTTTCTTAAAAATCTTTGGAAAAGCTACAAAATTGTGACGGAGAATCGAATTCCCGACCTTTGAATAACTAACAGTCCTAGAACTCTTTTCCTAGCCAACTGTTCTACCTCTCATTTCTCAGCTTCAAGCGATTTTCATAATCCTTTCCTAGCTACCCTCTTTAAATTTATCTATTTGAAAATAATTAAGAAAAAAAAGGACTATAAATATTTTTATATATTAAAAAATCAACCAAAGAAAATATGAGGTTATATGTTTTTGTAGTGCAAAAACCTATATACATAATTGAGCAATTTTTATATATAAAGTGGCCAACTCAAATCTTTAGTCCGTTCTTTCCTTTCCATCATAAAACAAATGTAAATATGAACTCAGTACTATGACAAAAGTATCACATATTAAAAGAAATGTAGATTAATAACAAAATATCAAGAAAATCACGGATCAATCATTCCTAAACTTCCTTGCAAAACAAATAAGGATCCATGATTATGATCATGAACTATTGATTATCATCTTTCTTATTTTTAGTAAACTTTTTTGCGCATTTCGTCCCCATAATAAACACAACCCAAAAGTAAAGTTAACAATTAATCCTCATAAGATCTTGATGCACATCATAATGTATCTCCATCACTGTCGCCATCACCGCTATCATCACCATCATCATAGTCACCACCATTATAGCCATCTTCATCATCTCTGGTATTATGCTGTAGCTTTGTATGTGCAAACAAATTAGCAGCATGCATTTGCTTGCTGATCATCTTTGCTACATAATATGGCACCTTATCTCTCCTCCGCCTCCCTTTCTCCTTACTTTCAAAGCAATTAGTAGCAAACATAAGGCAATCCATCAAGCTCTCCTTTGCCATCCTCTTCATGTCATATGCCTGAGACCGGCACCACAAACTCTTCCCGTGCCAGTTCACTGGTCTTGCCAGAGCCAGTGCACGTGTCGCATCGCTAATTGATCTGTCAGGTTCGCTCAGTAACAAGAAGCATTGTGCTCGATTGCTATACAATACCATTCTCTCTTTGCTGTTTCTCAAAGGGCATATACTCAATGCTTCAGTGTAAGCAACTATAGCGCCTTCAACATTACCCTTCGAATATCTTTCCTTTCCCTCTTTCTTCTTTCGGAATGCTAATTCTTCTCTCATGGTCATTTCTTCAGCTGACATTGTGGCCTCTTTTTTCTTTCTCTCTACTTTAATGTCCCATAAACTTTTCAGGGCACTTTCGGTTTCGTTAGCTGGTACGAGGCTGTGGGTTTTATAGTCTTTAAGTAATGTTTTTGTTATGGATTCTCCAAGATTTTTTCTTGCGCCAAGGCTACCGATATCTGCCAAGTCTATGAGATAAGGCGCAACAAACTCCAAAGTATAAGGCCTTGTTTTAGGATCATCTAGGAGAAGTAAGAGACAATCTATTCCCATATATTGCCAATCATCGCATGATCGAGCTAGATGGCAAAGGCTTTCTATTACTTCTTTGCACCGTGCAATACCCTCACGACCGATACTACTTTTACATAATAATCGCATCAACCCAATTCCGGCTGGTGAATCACCATTCATTAACCCTCCCCACATGTGACACAGTTCTTTCAAGAAATCAAAATTTTCCACCATTAAAGCATGAGAGTTTGCATCTTTTGAAGCAAAGCAACTTAAGAGATAGAGAGACCAGCACTGAATTTGGCTGGCCCACTCTTCAGCCTTCCTATCCTCCCTCTCGACCCCACCAAGACCCCTGGTCAGCAAATCCCGATGGTACTTCTCTCGCTTCTGTGACTTGATACATACAAATTGTTTAAAAACTGTGTCTATGCACGTCGAGGCAGTGGACATAGCAAGCGGTATGAGTTCCTTTCCATGTTGAGCAATGGCAGGGAACGTCAAATCATAGCTTGCCAAGTGACCTAGTGCACGCACTGCCACACGTTGTTCGACCCATGAAATTCTCCCCTGCATCAGGCTGACAAGCGGGCCCACTACACCAGACTCGAGAGCCACAGTGGCAAGGGAAGGCACGCGTATGGTATACGACCCTATAATGTGCGCGGCATAGTATGGTATGTAAATATTCTGGTGGAGTTTAAGCCAAGAAGGATTGGACAACGATTTAGAGATGAGACAGGACATGCATTCTATAGCACCAAGAGAAGGCAGCTCTACATCGGTCGGATCTGCCATGGCCATGCTCCAAATGGAGCTCGCCACGAGCACATGCGATTCATCATCATGGTTCGGCATGTCATGAAAGAAAGCACTCAATGAAGCTCGCCGTCTATTGGTGTCTGGTTCTTTCAATGCACAGAAGAAGCAGCAATAGGTTGGCTTGTTGAGGGTTTTGGTGGTTTTGGTCCTTCTGCTTGTGCTTGGATCCATTGGTTGTGCTTTGATGGAAAAAGGACAGAAGGATTGAGATGCTAACAAGACTGAGATTGTTAAGACTTAAGAGACACAGAATAATTTTGTAGGTTAGAGAAAATGTATCCTTGATGGGGGACTGGTACGGCGATGGTTCTATTTGGAGTTGAGCAAGGCTTGTTATACATGCTATATATTAAAGTGCCTTGGAATATATAGGTCTTGTCCTTATCTTAATTTTAATTAATAATATTGTTATACTAAATTAACTTATAAACTCTTTTCTTTACCACTTTACTTTATACTAAATTAATTAGAAAATTTATAAATTTTACATATAAACACATCACTTGGTAAATAAATCAGTTTCAACGGTTTAGATTTATCGTTTGAAATTAATTCGATAGATTTTGAAATTGAGTTCACCAAGAAGTTTGATGAGCTTAAGAATATCCTAATTCTACTCTATTAAAGATGCTCTATAATTCGGTTTGAATTTTGATCGAACGGTCCGGATCTAAACAGAAATATTATGTTACCTCAGAGAGGACATGGACTTGGGAACTAATTATTATATAAATTATTATATAAATGAAGGGGAAGCTGACACCTAGCGGCGCATGAGATTGTCTTCATAGATATGGGTTGAACCTTTTCATGGAATAGTACAACTTTCGTTTATTCAAGTCGGTGGCGGTTTTATGGGAGCTACATATAATAGCTACTTGGATTTCTCACTTTTCAGAAGGTCTCTTTTGTGTATTATTTTACAAAATTGATATTTTGATATTATTAAATTTTTGTACTCATTTTAAATAAATAGTATAAAATTAAAAAAAAATATAAAATTTTAGCTACAAACATATTTTAATACATTCATCATGTTAAACAGTTTAAATTCACTGTTTAGACTTTAAAAATGTAGAATGTCTTCATGTGTCACAAAAAAAATAGTGTAAGTGGATTCCTATTTATATTGTATTGTGAATTCTTTGCTTGATATTACAAAATTAACATAATGCATATATCTGTTCAATTTTCAGTAAAACACTAACAAGTTTATTTCTAGTTTAAGAGTTGATATACCTATAAGATTAGGATTAATTTAATAAATCCATACACCGACAGATATATAATCTAGATAACCTATGACTAACTTAGTAATTTATTAGTATGAGAGCATGGGTTATTAGTCTAAAGTTGCGGCTGTTTGTTACCACTAATCATTTTTTACTGTTTGTAATTAAACAAACATAGAATCTCTACATAGTTATATATATATAGTTCTATGATAATATAATATGGTTGATAGAAGTTAAGACATGCATGGGTGTTTCGGGTAGCGTTCGGACTTAGATTAAAGTAGTTTCAGATACTTTTGGTTCATGACAATTGTCCAATAATTTCTAGGTTTGAATCTTCACATTCGTATTTAAAAAAAAAAATCTTCATGCATCGATGCTTTTTTTTCTTCTATCTAAATTAAAACAGTCCAACTTAATTATTATAATCAATCCAAAATTGGTGTTGGTAATTTGCGGATGTGTATTTTTTTTTCTTGTAGTCTAATGAATGTTCAATATATATAATTAAAAACTCTACTTTGACCAATGACACACTATTAAGGATCTGATAGATTTTTTCTTTACCTTATCTAAACCTGACGACCTCATTTATACATTTTTTCTTTACCTTCTAAAATGTGATAGCATAATCTCTTGAGATCTCTAATTGGTCTAGCGGGTTAGGCTTAGGGAGAGCTACGGAGGAAGGCGCTAGAGTGTTATTATTTCATGTTATGAGTGTAATTTAAACATTTTCTATTTATTATAAAATTGTTGGCGTTTTCACTGACCATCAAAAAAAAAATTCTCATAGTTTTTAGTGCAGTTGCATGGACAACTTGGCTCCTAGGTCATGTTTGGTTGTGAAATAAGAGGTGGAGTAAATCCCTTGCTTCATATTTAAGGAGCCAAACAAAGAGTAAAATAGGAGAAGTAAGATGGATTAAGATGTGACTTAATTCGGAGTAACTTACTCCACCTATCTAGGTGGATTAATTTACTCCACTTGTATGACCCGCTGTCATAAAAAGAAACACATTTTCTTAAATCTTACTCCACTAAGTGGATTAATTTAAATCATAACTTCAACTACCAAATAAAATGTAAAATATGAGGAGTAACATAGAGTGAGCAATTTAATCCTCGTTAATTTTACTCCATAATCAAATATGGCCCTAAGGAATAAAATTTACTTTAACCAAACTTCTTGTAATAGTATCAAAAGTTATGTGTTGCATATTATGCATTAGGTCTTGTTTGTGGTCAAGTACTCTACCCAATGCTATAGCTCCAGATGCTGTCATTGCAGAGGCTGGATTGGTTGCTTGGTTCCCTGAAGATACTGCCCGTATTCCTTTGCAGGAGATGGAACCAGAGCAAGTGTTGGTGGAGTCAGCTAATACTGAGGACTCGCTTTAAAAGAAGATTATGTCTTTTTTGTGTTGATAGCACCGTGTTGGATGCTGATCCTTTGTTTTTGTTTATGTTGGATAATATGTTCCGTTTAGCAACTTAATAGCTAGCACGTATATTTTGCGTTGGATATTTGGTTTTCATTCTCGAACTCTTGAGTTTTGTTTAGGCTAGATATAAGCCTGGTAGAGACTTGTAACAAAATTAACTGGCTATGCTTTTTTTTTTAAATAAATAAAAAATTATATATAATTAACATATTAACAGAATGGATAATAATTCTAACGAAAAAAATCTACTTTTATGATACAATTATTTACATATATCTTTAAGGATATTGTTATGTTAGAAATATATTTTGAAAACACAAAATTTTATATAAATAAATACTTATTTTAATATTAATACTTTTGATTTTATGAATTATAGAGCTATATTTGTGAAGTAACTTCATTAATCTGATTTCTACATAGAAGCTCATTCTTTATTGTCACAGAAGATCAAATAAATAATATATAAGATATGAGCCGGTGATCAATGCAATATTTATAGGCAAATAAATATGAATTGTGCCAGTTTCAAAACCATTCAATTCATTCTAAACTCATTCATTTTCATTATTATTTAAAACGGTAATGTATATTGAATATGAATTTGAATACCTTGAATGCATATATTTGCCCATATGATATTTGAAGAATAATCTATCCAATTATTCACTTGCTCACCTTGTTCTTTTTTCTCATAGCTCCATAATTCATAAATTCAATTTCTATTCTCCCACAAACAAATATTTTCTTTATAGAAAACATATTATTCTGCTATCATTGTTGAAAGAAGCTACATCAACCTCTACCACGGTTGCGCCTGCAGGTAGAGGAATATTGGCGTAACTTGAGGCAAACTTAACCGATTATTCCTGCGCTTAGGACGGGAAGTTGCCTTAGGTCCGCATTTTGCAGCTCCGGGTAATAAAGTTTTAATTATTTTCTTGATTATATTTTTAATATAATTATTATTTATTTTATTGATCAAAATTCAGATTTAAAATTAATTGGTTAGTTAATATTTTTCCAACAATCTAAGGCAATAACCTGTAATCTGAATTTGATCAAATTAAAATTATGATTTTAGTTAGTTTATAAATTGTAGAATTAATTCGTTTACCCGATTTTTTTTTTTATAAAGAGCAAACAATATAAAATGATAAAACTTATAACTGATGAAATAAAATTGTAAGCACAATCCTA
Source organism: Carex cristatella (assembly GCA_024447775.1). NCBI lineage: Eukaryota > Viridiplantae > Streptophyta > Magnoliopsida > Poales > Cyperaceae > Carex > Carex cristatella. The sequence continues at coordinate 3,230,278 of JAJHPF010000029.1, read as the reverse complement.
TAATTCGGATAGTAATTTGATAGACTGTCAATTTGATATTCATAAGTTACCTCTGGTCATATTTTAATTAAGTAACAATTGGAGAAACTAAATTCAACTTGCCTAGTTATTTTGGTAGTTGAAAATGATACCATTAATTATTAACCATGATTATTTACTAGATTAATTTTAGTCCGTAATGATTCTTGATAATCATATTTCGTATCATTATTCTTAAATTGCAATTAGCCATTTTCAATTATATTGTAGTTTATTACTGATATAATTTGCGAATATTAATTTTGTAATTTAATCCAAGGCACAATGTCTATGTGTTATTACTATTTTTGGATCAGTTTCATCCAACCTGAGAAAGAAATCAATAATATAATATTGGTCCGTTGAAAGAAAAAAAAAAATATAAACTGATTCACATAAACAGGAAAAGAGCAATAACAACAGTTAGGTAGTGTTGTAATTATTGTAGTTAATAAGAATATATATATATTAAATAAAATTGGTCAATGTTACCTAAGTTTTAAATACCAGATGAGTGTTTGTCTGCTGCAATGGATATTGAGCTGTAGATTAATTTTTAACAAACGTCATAATGATCTGATAATATTTTATAGAAGTTATAAGTTTATTTTAAACTTCATCAATTTTTATCTTATTTAATATAATAAAAAGTTTATGTTATTTAATGCGAAATTAATTTTAATTATCAAGTTTGATTTCTTTATAATTTACATAATATAGATAATATCGATTCTTTAAATAATTGTTCACCAAACTTTATATTAAGAATAAAATAATCTCAAAGTTCTTTAGAAACATTTGAAGTCTGATTTTGTTACTCTAAAATCAAGTAATTAGATTTACAAATTATTTTCTGAAAAAACAAATAAAATACATAAAATATTGAGTACTTGACTTCTTTGTAATAAAAATAAATTTTGGGCTATTGGTAAATAAATCTCTGAGGTCATGAAATTTTACCATTAAAAAATAATTAATGAAGAAACATTAACTGTGAGCAATGCTTTATCATTACTCTTGTATTTTATATCCGATTAATATAATTAATTATTATAAATAGAAAAACTGAAAAACCCTAATTAATGCTCTTATAATAGCCTCTGTAATTAATTTCATTAACCACCTTGATTACCTCTTTAATGAGCAGAGAAAAAAAAACTGTTCAGTTTATTTCTTAAATTAACACATCGAATTAGTGTTAGTTTCATATAATTAAAAAAAATATATAGGAGTCAACAGAGTGGTACAACCTATCTAATAAATATTAATATTGATAATTGTCCTCATCTAATGTCATCATAATTAATGCCCTATAATTAGGAAAATTATTGCATTTAATATCATGGAGGCTGTGACTTATTAAGTCATTTGCAAGAGTATACTGTAATTTGAATATATACATTATTTAAAATAAATAAAAAGGTACAACGTACAGGCTAATATGATTTTTTATAACTGCCTCTTTTAATTCTATTTTTTAAACACCATGATTACATCTTTAATGTTCTTAATTATCATTAATGGTCGGAAAAATATTGATTAGGAAATGTAAACTGTGTACGTAGATTTTCAAAATACATTCCCATTTTTATAATAAAAATGCAATGTCATTTTTGTATCTGATCAATATTAAATTGATCTTGCATCTCAACTACTTACTGATAAGGGAAATCAAAATCAGAATTTGAACTCATTATACTATACTAATTAACAAAATCTGATTTTGAAATTTATTATCTGCTCATTGTAAATCTGAAATTATAGTTGAAGGCATTATTTTAATAATGTTCATGGTTAAAGAATTACCCACATATATTCAGGTTGAGATATTTTATACTTAAATAACTATACAATAAAATTTAGATAAATAGAATATTAGATAAACAAAATTTCTAATTCATAAATAATTTGATTGCATGGTTACGCAATTAGTTATTAAGAATTTTACCAATTTTCAGATTCCAAAACAAATTTACAAAAATAATAAATTAATTTAATCATAGCATATCATATTTGATTAAATAAATAAATTCTGAGAGTATCTTATTATAAAGCTGTGTAATATATTGTCAGCATATTGACAGCTTAATAAATCTGTGGCTTTAAAAGAAAAAAAAATTCCACAACATAAATAATTACAAAACTAGAAATTATTACAGGAGCCAATATCAGTACTCAGTAGCATAACTGCCTTATTTTTATCACCGAAAATAAAAGAGGAAAAAAGATTACCTAACATAATGTTAGCTAGTTGATTACTATATTTGTTAGCACAGTATGAACAATGGTAGCAGAAATATTTATTTACAAGTTTTATTTAAAGTTTGTTTTTATATAAAATTAAATTTTGAGTTTTGTGGGGGATTGTTAGAAATATATTTTGAAAACACAAAACTTTATATAAATAAATACTTATTTTAATATTAATGCTTTTAACTTTATGAATTATGGAGCTATTTGTGAAGTAACTTCATTAATCTGATTTCTACATAGAAGCTCATTCTTTATTGTCACAGAAGATCAAATAAATAATATATAAGATATGAGCTGGTGATCCATGCAATATTTATAGGCAAATAAATATGAATTGTGCCAGTTTCAAAACCATTCAATTCATTCTAAACTCATTCATTTTCATTATTATTTAAAACGGTAATGTATATTGAATATGAATTTGAATACCTTGAATGCATATATTTGCCTATAAATAACATATGATATTTGAAGAATAATCTATTCAATTATTCACTTGTTCATCTTGTTCTTTCTCATAGCTCCATAATTCATAAATTCAATTTCTATTCTCCCACAAACAAATATTTTCTTTATAGAAAACATATTATTCTGCTATCATTGTTGAAAGAAGCTACATCAACCTCTACTACGGTTGCGCCCGCAGGTAGAGGAATACCGGCGTAACTTGGGGCAAGCTTAACCGATTATTCCTGCGCTTAGGACGGAAAGTTGCCTTAGGTCCGCATTTTGCAGCTCCGGGTAATAAAGTTTTAATTATTTTCTTGATTATATTTTTAATATAATTATTATTTATTTTATTGATCAAAATTCAGATTTAAAATTAGTTGGTTAGTTAATATTTTTCCAACATGTTCAAATTTAAAAATTAAAGTTGTAAAAGTTTTGTCGATTAAAAAAGTACATATTGCTATGTTGCTATAGTATTGCTGCAAATCAAATTAAAGTGAGCTCTACATTGAGTTTGGAGTCAATTTTTTTTTAATTTTGAGTGCTTTCCATCCAATAGAAGTCATTTAAACCTCCTATAAACAAAATCCATAGAAAGAGAGAGAGAATGTGTGTTTGTGGTCCTAGACAAGAACTTAATGCTGGATCCGCTTTCAGTCATCTCTAAATAGGAAAAAAGTGGCACTTTTTTTTCTTTATTAATTTGCTGGGAAGCCCCTCTGGGCTACTTTTTCTATTTTTAAGGGTACACTTTAGCAATGAATCTAATATATATAAATGGAGAAAAATACAGCCAATTGGTGTACTGTACGCATGGCAAATGCTTTAGTGGTGTTCCCATGCTAACTTCTGGCATAGTGGCACTGTTCTAGCTATGATGTTTTATATTTTTCAACCAATTAATGAAAAAGAAAACACACAGAAAAGAACAAGATTTCATAATTGCTTAGCTCAATATAAAAGTGTCACAGTTCACAGTTGCACCTAAATCCTCTGTTCCATATTGCTTTGCTCATGATAACTTGGTGGCCGCAAAAAGATACAAGCTTTTTCATGAGAATAATTTCCACTTTCATGTTACTGTTTGTTGGGAAGCTAGATGATCTAACAACAAGTCCAAAATCTAACAAAGTTCAACTAGAAGACTAGTGAACTAAAATTTTCAGACCTATTTACATTTGGATTAAATTTTCCCTCAAATATGAAAAGAAAATTAAAATTTTCACGCAAATATTTAATAGATATGTTCCCAATAAAATTAAATGAATAAGAAGGTGGCAACCTCAGATGGGAACCCTTACTGCTTAATGAATATGTACACACTTGAAGAGTAACACTTCTTTTAATTTTAATGGGAACATATCTATTAAATATTTGCGCAATTATTAATATTCTTGTTCTAATTTTACCAGCGTGAACATGCACGATTTTATTTACGTGAACTATAACACGAGTTATGTCAAGTGTGAACAGAGCACAAGTAATGGACGATTCTTGGAATGTGAGAGAAAAAATAATTATTTGATTAAATTTTAATTGTCATTAAGTTTCAATACATTGCTTATTTATAGGTTACAAGGTCTAAAAAGTTGTTAGAGTGTTTTTAATTATTTATTAAATATTTAATTCAGCTGATTACAAAACATACATCAAATCAAATATTCCAAAAAAAATTATATTTTTAGATTTTTTATTTATTTTACTAGTTGTCTTTTTATTCTTCATCTTCAACAATAATAATCTAATTGCTCTAGAGTACTAAATTATGGATTGAGAAAGATAATTATTTATACAATTACATTAATGATTGAGGCTGTATATTAGTATTGGAACCTAATTATCTGCTTCTTTGTGGACAGAAAATTCATACCTCTAAAGTCACTACTGACTGGATGGATCCAAAATATATTTTGATATTTAAATATTAAATATAATTTTACTTGATTTTACTTTGAATTCACTCGATAGTGACTTTAGAGTCAGAAATTTCTTGTCCAGACGAAAACAGGAGATTCGGTCCATTAATTAGTACCGTATGTGTTCAATTTGGCAACTCTCTCTCTCTCTCTTTTAAATAAGGGACACGTATGTTAATGTCATGGTCATACTAGGGTCCAGGTTTTATCCACATATTTAATATGCTGTCATTCATTTGTCATTAGATCTTATCAACTAATCAAAAAGCAGCAGGATAAAAATCCAAAGCTAGGCGCTACATCTGAATAAATTAAGAACAACAATTTTTTTTTTAAGGTAAAAAGGTATGTATGCAAGTTCCAACATATAACATGCAAGACAATAACCTCATGTCTGACATCTGTCATTATTAAGCCAACTTTTTTTTAGTAAATTATAAGCTATATATATATATTCCAAGTGTCAATTCAAGGTGCCAATTAACCAATGTCCGGCTTAATTTTGTCGTTCAAATTTAAGTTTACCACTTCCTTACCAAAAAAAATCCAAATTGTATCTATCACTTAGCCAACTTTATTTTCTAACTCAACATTATATTATAAGGAATAACAAGAATATGGTTATTTTCTAACTCAACATTATATTATAAGGAATAACAAGAATAACTTCTTTTTAAAAAAAAAAAAAACAAGAATATGGTTATTTTTAAAAGATTTTAAAATTAAGTTTGAACGCTTATTGGACGTACGTATACGTTAGGAATTGAAGAGGAGGAGGCATCTACATTAATTTGGGTTTGTCTCGTAATTTTTCCAACTCAAAAGCCTCACAAAAATAGAATTATCTCATGTGAAAACTGTTCTTTCTCGCTCTAAAATTAAGTGAAAATCAATGGTACTATTCTTGTTGAAGCTAGAAAAATTATTAGGGTGGGCATAATTTAATATTTATGTTAAACAATAAGGTTGAGTTTAGATGGTTTACAATAGCACCAATTTACAAATAGTGCTGAACTTGATTTTCTATTATGTGCTTGGATGTTTTTTATACACGCACTCTCTCTTTTTTGAGTTAGCAGCTATTTTTCTATTTTAACTAAATTTTAAGTATAATTGAGTTACCAGTCTCTAGTCAGCTTAATTAAATGCTAACCCGACTATTCCGTATTTTCATCCAAACGTCAAGTATTTCTTATATTGATTTTCTGAAAAAAAAATATATAATAATAATAATAATAATAATAATTATTATTATTATTATATAGTTTATTATTAAAAAGAGGAGGGTTCAAATGCCTTCATTTTTTGTGTCTCTATTTTTTAAAACTTTAATATCTCAAAATCTAAAAATTAAAAATTAAAATAAAACCGTTGGATGTGATCTACATTATTTTATTAATGCATGTGTAAAAAATTATGACATTTCAATTTTATTTTGATCGTCATCAAGAGCTTGTAAAAAGTGTACTAATATGGATAATTTAGAGATGTTGATTTTTCAACTTAATGATTTATATATAAACAAATTTGAAATGTAATATTTTTTATGAGCATATAGAAAAATTAATATAGATTATATCTAGCGGTTTTATTTTGACTTTTAAATTTTAGATTTTGAAATATTAAAGTTTTTAAATTAGAAGTATGATAAAGATAAAAAAAAAATAAAGATATTTGAGTCCCTCTGTTAAAAATTGCTTTTAAAGCGAAGTGGCAAGTGACATAGCTGGGCTCACGTGGCTCCTCTGGTTTTTGGTTTCTCTTTTTCTCTTTTTGCTGGATAGACGAAGACCTTTGAGAATGATTTGTTCTGTATCGGAGAGAGAGAGAGAGCACGAATTAATTAATATATTGAATTGATAATTTTTTTTTTATCAAACTAAGGGAATAAAGAACATCCTCCTTCGGCATAGCCATCGGAGAAGTATACCTCCCATTTTATTAGACATAATTAAACAAATTCTTACAATTTGCATCTAATACATTCGCACAATACATATTATTTATAAATGAAGAATAAAACTTAAAGATTTAAAAATAATGCCACTTGAAAGTGTATTTTTTTGCTAATAGATCAGCACAACCATTCCATTTTCTCTCGGTTCGCATGATCTTCACCTCCCAATCTTTAGCCAGCGCAGCACCCGTATTTGCTCCAAAGTGTTGTTTTCAGTTTCTTCTCTTCCACTCTGTAAAAGCTGAAAAATTTCTACAGAATCAGTCTCCACAATCATCTTGCCAAACCCCTTTTCCCACGCCATTTGAAGCCAAGGTTGGACAGCTTTCAGTTCCGCATTTAGAATTGAAATCGAACCTAAAGATACTTGAAATCCTCCCATCCAAAGGCCGTGCTCATCTTGTATTAGACCTCCAGCAGCAGCATTACCTATTGGCCTATTTCGTGCCCCATCCGTGTTGCGTTTATACCAACCTTTATATGACTTCCTCCAACCTGTTGATTGTGTATCTGTCTCTATATTAGGAGTCATTGTTCTTTCAATTTGTTCGGCCATCTTCACATGTGTAATGAAGTTGCGCAGCACATATAGTGGGCCCTCCGTAATCTGGTCTTCTCTTTAAAAAATTGATGCGTTTCGTCTCTTCCAAATCAACCAAAGGGCAGATCCGAACATTACGTACCTTGTTCCATTGCAAACTCCTCTCTACATCCTGCCATAATAAAATCAATTAATGGTAGAGTAAAGAATCTATTCCAATTGACATAGGGTACAACCTGTTCCCAAATACTCCTTGCATGGATGCAGTCTCGAAGTACATGAAGTGTTGTCTCCTCGCTTGTGTTGCATCTTTCGCATAAGCTTGAGTCGCAAAGCATCATCCTAGTCCTTTTATTTGTCAACAGTGCGTCGTTCGCACTTAGCCATAAGAATAACTTGATTCTTTGCGGGCCTTTCCATCCCCATACATCTTTCCATAATCTGCAATTCAAATCAAAAGAATGTATCAATAATTTATAAGCGGTGGTTGTAGAAAACTTACCTTGTGGAGTAAGACCCCATATAGCCTTATCATCCTCCTCCTTTGCAGTAGGAGGTTTAATCATCTCCAACATCACCCTTATATGCTCTTGGCAGCCCATTCAATTTCTCTCAATCCCAATCTCCACTTGTGTCCACAAGGGCTGCGACCTTGGCCTCCTCCATACCGTTCCACACCCATTGATCTACCTCGTTAATGAGAATACATCCTTCCTCTAACCAGCAATCTTGCCAGAAACGACAAGCCCGACCATTCTTCACCTTCCACAAAATTCTCTCATTCATTTGCTCCCATATTCCACATATGCCCCTCCATGCATGTGAGAGTTTGCTCTTCCGTATGAACCAAGGTGCTAAGAAGTATTAAACATTTTATTTTGTGTTATGAAGTTATTTGCGACATATTATGTGTCAACTGTCAAGTATATTAGATAATCAAGATATTGGACTTCTATTATGTTGTTGATTTTTTATTTTCTCTATGATTTTTGACATGAACTATTTGTTAGAATTTGTTAGAATTGTCTATTTTATTAAACCATATATATACTCTCATTGTACATAACCAGTTTGGCTAAAAGAAAATAAATTATATATATTTTAAAAAATCAACAATTGAATTGGTTGAACCACCGGTGCAACCAGTGAACCATTAAATCAAAATTTAGCGGTTCGATGTCCGATTCGGTTCTAATAACATTGGCTACGAGGGTCGTAACTCGTAACTAGTGTGAACACAACTGGAATCCGTATCCTTTCAGGTATCTGACTCAAATAAATTACTAACGAACGAACGGTCCATATTAATTCCATCTGGATCAAAGTCAATAGGATATCTATCTATAAAAATTATAGGGATATGTTTTGAGATTTGTGTCAAATTAAAAGAACGGTCCTGGGCCGTCCGTTTGTAATTTGCTTCAGTCAAATATCTGGGGTGATCCGAATTCCCACAGCTCCTGATCGTTCACTCGCTTCCTGCAGTTTCAATTCTTGATCGATTTTGTTGTGTTTGATTGCTAGAAGGATTTAAGTTGTGTATTTCATCTTACATTCTTTATATTTTATATTTCCTTTGCAACTCAAGTCATAGTTTAAATTAATTTGTTTAGAGTAGCTAGTAAGATATTAAAAAATAAATATATATCTATGATATTGGATTCTATAAGTAGAGAAAGTGTTAAATAAATTAATTTGTTTTGAAAAAATTAGACTAAATTAATTTAAATTTTACTCAAAAACTAGCATTTAGTCTAGTGACAAAGGTACACATAGTCTCTATTTGAGAGGTTATGAGTTCGTAATCATATTTTTTATTGTAATAATAAGGACATTAAATAATTAAATGACTTGACCTCTTGACTTTACTCAAAAAAAAAAAATTGTCTTCATTTAATATCTTAAGTGTAGAGAAAAAAATTATTTCGTCTCTTACTCCACAATCAAAAATGTTGTCTAAACACGTTTATTTAGATGATAAATCCAAAAGATAAAAAAGAAAATTATTAAATTTCTGCATTTAAACTCCTAAATACTTGTATTTAGACAACATCTCTAAAGGTGTGCGTTCATTTTTTTTTTGGTCCTTTATAACATTTTTCTGATTTATATTTCTTATTAACGTACCTATTTACTCTTCTCCACTTTGTGTTTGCTAATTAACGCATGGCTTAGTTAAGTTTAAGACGAGTGTTTCTAAAGTAGGTTTCGAAAAATGAAAATTAATTTGAAATACTACCACCACCAATATTGAGATATCTTCTATATATAACTAAAGAGAATAAAGAAACTCTTGAAATCATCAACAGCTTCAAATAAGAATTAATGCACTTCTACCATTTATATCCACAATGCTATTACAGGAACATATATTTACATTTCAAAACCACTGGCTAATTATTCAATCCCGAACAAATATAACTTCAATAATCACCTCCATCTCAACAAAAGGTTATTGAAATTATCATGTCAACGGAAACTCTACTGCTTGCTTTTTCATAAAACAAAAACTAACTTAACAGAATTTATGTTTTTCATCTCAGCACAGGTCGAGAAGGGTCATCTAAGTCATCAGCTTTTAGAGAGTATATATCAACTGGGGCTGAAGTACTATCAATTTTAAGGCCTTTAAATTTTGACTGACGCCTTTTCGGATCATCGAGAAATATTACTATTACGGTTATGTCATCATGGAAGTGGCGCCTAACGCCTTTCTCTATTTTTGTCATGTCTTCATACCTCATCTCCCTTTTCTTTGCGGCCTCGTTCAAGGCTGCTTTCACTAACCGCTTTGCTATTCCCTGAAAGCGTTTTAAAAATAATTTAGTAGGCAATTTAAAGATCTCAGATTTAAATTTGTAGTATGTGTCTCTCTATGAGACACGAGTAAAGGGGGGAAGCATAGAAAATAAAGGGCTAATGCTGATAATTACTCGTTTTGAGATCATAGAAAATAAAGGTACAAATTATGGTAATACTACCAACAAAAGAACAATATAAACCTTAAAAAGGAAAAATTAAATATAACTGGTAGCAATTGTAAAATCTGCTACCAGTATTCCAGCAATGGTACCTCAATGACAACCTAGACAGAAACGATGTTAAGCCATTTTAAAATAAAATGTAATTGTCTAACAGGTTCTTGAGTGCAACAAAATAAAAATTGGTATGCATATATAACTCTTGACATATCAAAAGCTTAAAAAATATATCAATTATAATACAAGCAAAGCAAAGAAACTTACTTTTCTTGGGTTACTAAAAACAATGTCGACAGCAGTTTCATCGCTCAGTTGTTCCCAGAGACCATCAGATGCGAATATTACAAAGGTATCTTGTGGTTGCAATTTTCGGACCCGAATCGACGGCACAGAAGTCATGACAGGTCGTTTCAGTGGAATGGGAGGAATGGACCGTTGGAATTGCGGGTCCCGGCTTATCTCTGGTTTCTTCAAGTAGACATCTCCAATAGACCTTGATACCTGAGTTATTGATTGATTAATTAAGGTAATTCCGAATTTGATGAGATGATTTGCTTAAGAGAAAGCTATGTAAACTTATTCCAGGTCCTTTACAAAGAGGATCTGCAATGACATATTTCTTTTGGTCCCGGTACTCTGAAAGTCCTTGTACAAAATTTAGAAATAAAAAATGGTTTTCAATTTTTCATGAACATTAAGTTCCATCTAAAATTACACAATGAGAACTTTATGGTATATGCACGGTGTGAGAACTGAATAATTTATCAATACTGTTGCATCAAGACAGTACCAGGTTTACCAGTATATAGTTATAAGCATCACATGAACACACAAAGAGAAGTGCAGACCTGAATAATCCCTTTGATCCTCCAAACACCTTGTGTTCGCAGCACAATTCTTGAATCGTCAGGGTGGTCTCGCACCACTTCAGCCCGAACCTCTGCCTCAGCCACGTTATGATCTCTTGACAGCCGCTCAGCCACCGTCACTCCTGCCACATTCTTCAACCCTAGAACTGCACGCGAGTCACCAAGGTTGGCAACATACAAAACACCGGCCTCAATGGCACCAACCAGACAGCATGACCCCACTGATGCTATCCTCGGCCGAGTGACACCGGTTTGCTGCACCAGACCAGTGAACTCCTTCTCTGTTGTATCAAATGCTTTGCAGAGTACTTCTGTTGATAGGCCTCCATTTTCTTTTGATAGTTCTGTGAAAATATTGAAAATGCAAAAACCTACAATTAGAAAATGTGTATGGACTGATTCTTTAATTCATTTTTATTTAATTAATCGTTATCACTATAATCCTGCATATCCTTTTTTTTATCATGATGATCCAAAATATTTGAGCAGGAGAATTGAATCTGTATCCACTACAGCAAACAGAGAATATATTATTAAGAAAATGAAACATGTTGCATCTTAGCACAGAGGGAGCAATCTGAAGAAAAAACAAAAAAGTGCGGGAACTCTTGGCATTTACTAAATTGAAATGAATTTTTACAACTGGATTGTCAAATATCTGCTTATGACCAATTTAATGTATGCAAATACTGGTTATTCAAAATTGTAAACATTTTGCAATAATCCTTCCGGTATTGAAAAAGATCAGTCTCACAAAGACACTTTTTTTAATCAACATAGGAGGCTCTCAGCTGATGTTAATTACAAAATCATTTGGTTTTTCTACTATGTAGTCATCACAAGTTCTTAATTTTCATGATGGCCCTTAAGGAAAAAAAAATTCCCATAGTATCAGAAGTTGAATACTATTATTAAGAAATTGTAGGTAGTACCACACAAAACAATTAAGTATATTGTTACAATTTATATTCCAGAAAAAACAGTTTAACATTCACAGCTGCAGACTAGAGGTGGCAACCAGGCATGTGGATAGTGATTTTGTTGGTTTAAGCTAGTTTGGAGTCATGTTTTAATTTGAACCAAATTGTTTAGGTTGGTCTGTCTTTCGACTCTGGTCAATGGATTTTCAGTTCTTGTATGATTTTAAAGTTAGCTTCGAGATCAATCACGGTTCAGATTAGTTGAAATCTTGGAGAATTCAAGTTTTGATATGGATCAAGGTTTCAGGTCAGTTTCAATTTCAAAATAAACTGAGCTTTATGCTGTTGTAATTATTTCTTTCTGGAATTTTATTAAGTTACAGAAGAACTCAGCTAGAGTCATTACAGGTTTTGCTTAAGTTACTTCAATCCTAATTCAAGTCTTGTCATGCTTCTAGAATTGAAGTTCTGAAATTTTTTGAGGTAGGTCAGGAGTATGGATGCAATTAGGCAAAGTTTTTGTAAAAGTTAGTAGGTGAAATTCCTTGAAAATCTACATTGGGCGTGTTTCACAGGTTGGATCAGAATTTGACCAACTCTATGCCGTGGCCTCTCATCCAATAGGAAATTGTACAATGAATCCAATCTAAAAGCTCAAACAGGATCATCTGCTTACTGCTTGTGGACACGGTTATACAGGCTATGACGCAACAAAGACTCCATGGAGAAAAGGACGGTCAAAGTGTGGAAAAGTAACAGATGATATAATTTCCAAAGGAAGACTTCATCTGTTGACTCTTGACTTTACTGTCACTTTTCAACTAGAAAAATATCTCTCTCCTTTCATACAGCTTTTGCCCTGTTTTGCAGCGACAGGTCTTACTGAAGAGATGAGGATCGTATGAGAGATCTAACGGCTATGATTTTCACACTATCAGCTAGCAAATATCTGCGACCGTCCATTAACGAGAATAATGAACTTCTGAGTTAAATTTGCAATAACAAAGAAAACAAAACATTCAATTAGAATCTTTACTCACCATGAATCAGCGAGAAAAGCCGGTGGTTAACAAATCTGGAAGCCTCGGGCCCGCCATGTCCATCAAAGACCCCGATATAAGTAGCCGAAGGCATCGTCACAACCCGGCCTTGATCCTCAAGCGACTCGTTCGCTTGCGCAACAGCGATCGAGAAATTGCCGGTCGCATGCTCCTTCAGCCCCATTTCCCACATCAAGCCGTCATCCCGTTCTCTGGATCCGCCACCGCAACACCACCACCTGTCAAAGATGCTCCATTCCATCTTCATGATCTGTTGTAATGGTACTTCTCTCACTGTCTGGTTTTCTTATTCTTTATGAATATATATATATATGATGCGAGTAGTAGGGTTTTGGAGGTTTTCAGTGGTTTTGGTCTTTTTTTTTTTCTTTCTCGGAGAGGGGAGAAACGGGCGGGCTACGCTGTTACAACTTATAACCCGTTGGATCGTGATGTAAGAACTCTAGATACACACGGTGCAATGCGTTAAGCTAAGTAAAATCTCGGATGGTCCCATAAGTCAGTGTTGTACTGAGGTATCATCTGATGCACCCGGCTTACAGAATATCTTCATGGTCACCATGCACGCGGAGATGATGTGGAATAAGATCAATGATGGGGTCCAAAAGAATTAAATGAAAACTAGAAGAGTGGAAGCATTAATTGCATTCTTTGAATTTGACTAGACATGGAACATGTCATTTGGACTAGTTTTACTAGCTTGTTGCAGTGGGGCCGAACAATCAGTGAGAGAGAATGAAGTAAAATCGGTGAATTATGTCGTGGTGTTGGTGCAGTCATAATATTCACTAATGGAGACGCGTTAGCAGCGAGTCAAAAGTGAGAAAAAAGAAAGGGCTGACGCAAAACGCGTGTGACCGTTTGTTACTTGCCGTCACATGTTGCTCTCTAGTGTCTATCTGGTCTCTGCACTTTACTGATGTCGTTGAAATGGAGATCTCCATTGAATGTAATTTCGGTTTATTCTTCGACAAAATAAAAAGAAAGAAAACATGACTTAAAGTTAAAGCAGACAATGGAAGGTTTCGGCCGAAGAATGAAATGGAGAGTAGTTTTATCCTGTGTAGCTTTGACTGAGTGTGACAAGAAACGGTTTTCAAGCTGAAATTCTTCGGTATGTTTTTATTCAAGTGAGATGTCTGATGTAGGGTTGTAAACGGTCGGATCCTGATCGCGATCAGTGGTCAAACTGTATTTATATTCGTTATAATTTTGGAATACATATATGGGACAGGGCTACGTTGCTACGCGTAGCATAGAGCACTTCCGTACAATGGCTTAAAATTTGAGTTTTTAAAATTCTAACGGTCGATCCGAACAGTTAGATGTGTTCTCCATATTGAAGTGTACTTGGAAACCAAATTTTACATTTTTTGGAATTTTTTTACTATTTATTAAGCCACTCTGAAAATCGCTGATTTAACAGTGGCTTAACCAAATAGTGAAACCGTTGGATCAGCGATTTTCAAAGTGGCTTAATAAATAGTAAAAAAATCCAAAAAAATATAAAATTTGGTCTCCAAGCACATTTTAATATGTAGAACAAATCTAACGGTTTGGATCGACCGTTAAGATTTTAAAAATTCAAATTTTGAGCCGTTGCACGGAGGTCTCTATGCTACGCGTAGCATATTAGCCAAAACCTACATATATGAATACGGATAGTTTTGAATAAAGATGTGGAATGGATATTAAACGAATATAAAATCAGATATTGGACGGATACAAATACAAATATGAATATAATTTGAATAATTAGAAATAAATTACTAATGTACATTCTAAGTAAAAATAACATCTAAATATATTTTTTTTATTTATAAATTAGATCTAGTGTTTTTCATAATAAGTTTGTTGGTTACAAGAAAAAATATATCGTATTATCAAAATATTGGTCACTAATCATGCCATGATGTTATATTGTCAGAATATATATGTATATGCAGTTTAATAAATCATTGGTAAGTATATGCAATTTAATGAATCAATTTAAGAACATAGAGTGCATTTGTTATGGTTTAGGGGTGTAAATGGTCGGATACATATAGTTAAAAATCTTACTGTATCCTTTATCCATTATATTTTTTTAGATACGGATACAAATAGTCTCGAATATAGATACTAAATTAATGATCAGATAATTTAAGTAATTTTTCGAATTCAAATCCTGACAAAATCAGATAATATCCAGTCTATTTGCACCTCTAGTCTGATGACCTTTTCTTGGGTTTTTTTTTCTTCCTAATTTATTCAATAATACACATTTCATCCTTATAGATAATGAAGGGAAACAGTTTGAGTGATTAATATATAATTATGAGTCAGACTATGGTACTCTATAGAGTAAAATGCGTTTGTACTCTACGCTATATTTTTATTTTCAAAGTTCAAATAGCCGATCCGAACCGCTCTACATGTTCTCCATATTGAAATGTACTTGGAGACTAAATTTTACATTTTTTGAAATTTTTTAACTATTTATTAAGCCACTTTGAAAATCGCAGATCCACTGTGAACAGTAAAAAATTCTGGACTATCGGATCTGCGATTTTCAAAGTGGCTTAATAAATAGTAAAAAAATTCCAAAAAATGTAAAATTTAGTCTCCAAGCACATTTCAATATGGAGAACATGTTGAACGTGTTCGGATCGGGTATTTGGATTTTTAAAATGAAAATATTGTATCATAGAGTAAAAACTTGTTTTACTCTATAGAGTACCATAACCCGATTCTATAATTATTGGTATATCTATTAAGCAATATATATTATTAATAGAAATATATTATACAAGAAAAAAATTCATACAAAATGACATATTTTTATAAAAAAAAATTAGATAACGACAAATAATATTTCTAAATGACATATATGTTTGTTTGTTTTTATCTTTTTGGCATAATTTCATACAAAAATCTCATACAAAATTACATATTAAATGCCAAATATCATTTCTTAAAAGATATTAAAAAAATGGAAAGAGATGAAGACGTGACTAATTAATTATCAATCAATCTAAAAATTCCTTATGTGACATTTAAAAAATGTAAATAAATCAGGACCAATCAGAAAGATTATACAATATGCATGTAGCGAGTACGTCACTAAATAAATTTAGACTTCAACACGTATAAAAATATATAAAAAAAAATACATAAAATCAAAAGAATGCGAACTATTTAATTGAAGAGCTCATATTCAATCCAAAATTTTAATTTTTAATCACAACAATATAACGGATCAGAAAATCTACATACTTAATATAAATGGAGATAATGTATTATACAAACTGCAAGGAACAACAACATCATGGAGGTTTTTTTGTGTTGGAAATAATAATATGTGCTTGAAGATATAAATAGAATACTATTGGGCAATTAATGGTTATCTACATGAAAATATACGCTACAATTATTTGAAAATAATCATAGAATTATACGGTTAACTGATTAGTATATTCTATATAACTATTTAACCATATAATTTTAAACGGACTAATTAGTATTTGCAATCGACTAAGCAAATTTGATGAATTTATTTTTTATAATTGGCGACGAAATACTACCAACGGTTGACTTAATATATATATAAAAGAGTTAATTAGTTACAAGTAAAAAAAAGGAAGAAAGACAAGAAAAAAAGATAGAACGGAAAAATCACAATACAATATGTCATAACCTAAGTCTAACTCGTCTCTATTGCTACTAATGGAGTGCAACAATATTCTCCAAACCCTATGTTACTCTACGCTAAAACCATACGTAATTCACTCATTTGAGTATGATCAATTACACAGCTGACAACCCGACTGTACGGTGCAACCCCGAATTAGTAGTACCTCTTGAGATAAGATTTTATTTCCCTCACCAGCCATATGAATATATGGGACTTTCATTGAAGCTTATAGTTTCCACAATATGTGGTGGTTCAGAGAGAGTACCCCTCTCCTGGTGGATGTCCCTATATGCTGAAGCACATGTGAATTGATCCGACACCAACCAATCCATTCTCCCTCTTTACCGAACATGAGAAAAAAGTACCAATGATGCGAGATCCTTTAAAAAGGATGATTCCAATGTGTACGTTGTTATCTGGGATGTTGCTGAGAGACCATAAATGCCCATAGATCCATCGGTTTGTTTTCTAATTCCCAAAGCCACTTGGTCAATTGTGCATCGTTCTGTATCGAGATGTTGATGATGCCTAAGCCTCTAGTTTTCTTGAGGGCGCATACCATTTTCCAATCGACCAGGCAATTGATCTCCTTGCAAGAGTCATTTTCTTTTTAGAAAAAATTCCTCCTCATTCTATCAATGTGTTTAATCATCATTGCCGTCATTTTAATAGTTTGCATGAAATGTAATGAAAACGCTTAATTATGGCACCGCTTTCACTAACGTAATATTACTTCATAGGATGAAAAACCAAACGTCCAGCTCTCTAAATTATTTTGGATGGCAGCTAGTATTGGCTGGAAGTTGATCTTTCTTGATTTCTTTATCATAAGTGGTAAGCTGGGTATGTGATAGGTAATTGTGCGGGAATCGCGAGAAGGATGGGACTGTCCGGTAAGAAGGGATTAAGATCTTAACAAGCATTAAAGAACCGATATTCGGTTACCTTAATCCGTGAAAGCTAAGAAAACTAAAGAAAGAGGTAGAGGTGCCTGCCTTAAGTTTCGGACAAAGGATTAAGATTCGGACAAAAAGAGACTGAAGGAGATGATCTTAATCCGCGCTAAGGAACCGGTGTTCGACAAGATTAAAGAGCTAAGGAAACTAAAGAAAGCAGATTAAGCCTTAAGAATGCTTAATTCGTTGTTGCCGAACACCCCAAATGAGTCTAAGCATTTTCATAAGATCTCGGAGTATTGCTATTAAGTCTTTCTAAAACACAGAATTACTGTTTTCAACTAAATAGTCTAGTAAGCTATTTTTGACAACATTTTTGCTTAAGATGAGTAAATATATCTTCATTGCTCAAACCTCCATGATATAACTTAAAATTTTCGAACGGGGAAAAATTGCATGATTTTGTGGAAATCATGACACTTTTTCGTTAACTTATTTTCTCTTATTTCATACACCAAATATCATAATAAAGTTATACGGTATTGCATGCAATTATCAACTGAAGTGTACTCTAGAAAAGAATCGTACAAATTTCACTTTTTACTAAATAAATCCAAAAGCAATTGGTAGAAGGAAATTAGTCACGCCGTGACTAGTCATGTTACGTGTGTCGATTACGTGACGTGATTTGCGTGTTGCGTGACGTGATTCGCATGTTGCATAACGTGACTGCATTCGAGCGAAAATTACACGTCACATCACGTCACAGTATGAAACATAGAGTATTCAATTTTTTTTGTACGTATAAAGTATTCAGGTTTCCCTTTTAGTGCAAGTTTAGTGATACTGGTACTCTCATGTAATACTAATTTTTATTTTCTCTATAGTTTAGTCTAATGAATGTTTATAATTTGAATTTTTAAAGTAATATCATATGCCTAACAGTCTTTCCTCAAAATAATAAATGACAATGCAACATTATTTATATTTTAGAATTTTTAGAATTTTTCATTTATATATTTTTTTTTTCTGAATTTTCAACAATTTAAATTAAAATATTAAAAAAATGACATGACCAATTTACGTTACGTCATGTCACGTGTGGTCAATGTATGACATGACCATCCACTATTATTTTGATCACGTTATATCACATGACTAAATTACAGCGTATTTGTCATCTCACGTCACAGCATATCACGTATTTCCTTCTCTAGTAACCCAAAACAGAAAAGGTGTCTGGATTAGAGGTGTCAATGATACACTTTTAAATTTTTACCCGACCAGAAAATGGCACTCAAATTTTCCAGATGTTGCATTATTGGGTGCCATTTTAGTACATCGACTGATTTGTACATTGCGTGTAAATAAATCACCTCAAAAAAAACAAAGTGTCACCCGTCACAAATTCCAATCCAAAATTAGTATCAGTAAATTGACCCGTTTCTTTAAATTTCTTGACAAGAAAAAAAATAATACGAAAATAACTTATTAAGTTACAAAAGCCTTGAAAATTGCTAAACCTTGAAAGAAGAAAAACAACTATAGAAATTCATTTCTTCATTATATACAAGGAAAGAAAGTGAAAAGATTCTCTATGTTTTTCAAGACAAAAACAATTACTTTAATTTACATCCAAAAAAATTTACACTAACTTCCACATTCATGCTTTTCCTTCACTTCTACATGAATTTAATCACGTCATTCGCTATCCAACCACTGGTTATAAGTCACTCCTTCCACACTAAAATTCAACTAAAAAATCCTCAAGATAAAATGGTTGTCCTACAATAAGGGCAGTCACCACATTTTTTAACCCATGGCTCCAGACAATTGGGATGAAATCGATGATTGCAGCGTAACATCACCACCTCAGTTCCATCACAAAAAATTTCAAGGCATATGGAGCAATCAAGGGATGCAGATACATCATCTTTCTCTCCTTCAATTTTAAACAGTTCCAATTCTAAAATGTCAAACTCCTCCTTGGTCAGACCCGGAGGCCTTTTGTTTGTAAAGATAACATCAGGAAAATAGGAGGGCTCATAAAGTTCAACACTTGTGTCAATGTAATTTGAGGTTAGCTCATGCTGCTCTCTTGGTAATCCACGGTTTCTGAGGTCAATTACCCGAAATACATTATCTTCTGTTTCATCCCATGACAGAGATGCCCTGTGTAGAAAGAAATAAAGTTTATCGGGGAAGCCAAAGAAATACCTTTAGTCTTGTGGCATGGATTTGCTTATTCAAATTAGGAAGCATAATAGCATCAAGAAGAGTATTAACCATTGTCATTCTCAGTTATACACCTACTCATCTTAGGATAGGATGTATTAAAAAATAATAATAATAACATCTGACAACTAGAGCAGCTCCTATCATATAAAAATGAAAAAAATTATCACGCTCTCGTGTTTAGATAGGCCACAAATCAAAATTGGTGCATTTTGAAAAGCATTTGGTCATCCATTAAGCGATTTGAAGAAAAACATTGTTTCAGTTTATCAACATTTGATCTGTCAATTTGCAAACCTGATATACAATTACCTAAATAATAAAGAATATCTATAAATTTTATTTTAATATTTTCAGATTCAAATTGAAAACGATTGTCATAGTAGTCAAAAATCAAAATAGGTAGGTTGTCATAAATCCCTTCCCATCAAGAATACCCTGTAGGTTTCAAAATTGGACTGCCTCAAAAATACCTTTTTATGGCTCAACACAAGTTTGTAGGTTTAAAAAAATTTGTTTGAAAATACTGTATTTTTTTATAAATTTAGATTTTTAGTCTAATGAACTCATGGTCTTGCTCAGTTGATTGTTCCCTGTACAATAGGAAATCGTGTGTGTATACTTCATGGTGTTAATGCAAAGTTGTTCTTAATTAAGCTATGTACAAGACTTAAAAAAATAGTACGTATTCAGCAATTTTAGGTACTAGCATGTACCTGCTGCCTACAAGAGATACACCTCTCAGTCGCTCTGAAACCCGTTCCCGAGCCTGAATGACAGTATTTGGCAGCCGCTCGTTACGTGTAAACCTCATGCTGTCATGCCTGTTAGAACTGTGAGTAGAACCAATGCTATTTCCATCTACTTCAGAACCAGAAACATGATCCTAGAAATAGTCAGCAGAATTATTAGTGGCATCCTTCATCAAATTAAATTGGTAATTGATACAAGAGGAGGGATCCACTTACACCATTTTTTGGTGATACAAAATTACACCCTACATTTTTAAATATCAAATAGTCAATCCAAACCGTTCAGCATGTTGGATATATTAAAATGTCCTTGTAGATCAAATTTTACATTTTTTTTAATTTTTTTACTATTTATTAAGATGGGTACAAAAATTCAATAGACTAAAAACAACGGTTTTGTAAAATACTTAATAAATAGTAAAAAAATTTCAAAAAAAATGTAAAATTTGGTCTCTAAGCACATTTTAATATGGAGGTCATGTTGAACGGTTTGGATCGACTATTTGGAGTTTGAAAACTTAAAAATGAATGGTGTAATTTTGTGTCACCGAAAAATGGTGCAAGTGTATCCCTCCTCTTGATACAATTTAAATATCATGGCCAGAAAATATACAGTGCTAAATAAATAATTTTAACTAGTACATCCTTATCTCTGAAAACACAGTAATATAACCAGTTAGGTATTATCATGATACCTGATCAAAATTTAACGAGATAATCAGGCCCCTTGACCATTAGTACCTGACAATATATGGATTAGGGCCTGGATAATGGCACTACCTCCTATTCGAAACAACAGGCAGGATAACAGTACAGAGATTCGGTTTCTGGTTCTTTAACTATAAAAGCAATGCTTAAATATAAATTAAGCCGTGAACGGGATCCTCAAGTAAATCAAAATTGAGGTCGATCCTTACCGAATGAGAACATCTAATCTAAATCAAATAGTTTAGTCAGCGAATAAACACTGATACCGACCCTTACCGAGTAAAACCGGTTCGACACGCCAGCATCGTACCGGCGACGAGAACTACCCCGTCGGCAGCGTCGAACGGGCAGAAGGTCGCGATCCGAGACAAACGGGCGGGAGACGTGCGGATCCGATTCTGAATCTGGACCCGAGACCCGTCCAGCTCGAGATCTCCAGTTCGAAAACAGCCCTGAAGCGCTTGTCATGCACTAAGTCCTTTTTTTATCCTCGTTATTATCCGCTAAATGGCGCTAATGGTGGAGGGAGGGAGAGAATTTGTATTGGGACTTGGTGAAATTTCTATTTGGTATCCTCGGAATGTAAAAGAAATGAGTTGGAAAGTCCGGTTGAAAATCCCAATCTCATACGCCTTCAGGATTCTGCAATTCACATCCTCTCCAATATTGTACAAGGAATCATTTACAAGTAGTGAATCCAGAACGTTATTTTTAACTTGGCACGAATCTCAAAGCCGAATAATACTGCTCCCCTGTACTAACCCAAATCCCAAAGCGGTGAGATTTAATCTCAAACCGTAAAGTGAGGCCCATCCTCTACAGTATTGGAGAGGATTTGAATCCCGCCTTCAGTGGACCTGGTCCATTTATACACCGATGAAAACCGAAAGTATTAATTAAAAATGATATTAAATCTTAATTGAAAAAATCGTTTTTAACATCCCGACCTTGCAAACTTTTGAAAAGGCAGGCGAAACTGATCTTTATTAGAAAACTAGAAAAAAATAGTATAAACTATTAATATCTCCCCTATCGATTTTTCTATTAATAAAAAAATAAAATAAAAATGTTAATAATAGAGAACGATACTGACAAAATTTGACATCTAAGAAAATCGTAATAGTACCGGATGTTATAAATAGTAACGTCTAGATAATTAAAATTAATTACCTTCTAATTAGCGAGAACAAAAAAAACACAGGATGTTATTTTTTATAACGTCCTATTTTTTTTTTCTGTTGCTTAAGTTAGAGGATAAAGTCTGAATCAATATTGAATGTGTTATTTTCTAAAATGTTATTCTTTGTAATGTTCTATTTTTTTTTTCTTTTGTGTTAGTTAGAGAGGTTAATTAATGTGAATTATTTTTCTTAAATTTCGAATTTCGTTAGAACTATTCCCTATTATCGATAATTTTTTATTTTATTTTTCTATTAATAAAAAAAAATTGGTCGCACCTAGCAAGCATTTAAAGGTGTGACTGGTGCAACTAATTTTATGTCAATATCAGCAAGGGACCGGATGGCCATACTCGATGTCAGGAAGAATTGGATAGACCCAGTTAATTTCTCTCCAGAGGTGCTTAGGCCTCAAGTACGATCGTGTTATAATGTGCCCGAAAATGGCGAAAAATGAATTCTGTTCTCTTCTAAAATGGGCCAACATCCGAAGAACACCACTATTACAATTAGATTCGGCCCTTCATTCGGTCTCACTTTCAACTCTCAATTGGGCGCAATTCTAGCTGTCAATAGGTTCCATAGTCGCATAATCATGATCCAAATCTATACAAATTGATCAGATCCTAGTTTCATAGGAAGGGACAATACAAATCCAATCTGAAATTAACTAAAATATAGTAGTATTGAGTTTGCAATTAGTTCCTGTCATATTAATTGAATTTAGATCCTCTGAAAGACTGAGACTAAGAACTTGATATATATTTAGCTTTGTATCTTAATAGGGATCCATCTCGCTGTCATTTTACACCTACACTGCGTTCTGATTTTAGTCTAGTCCACGGTATTTAAAGGAAAAAAATTTCGAGCAGAACTAGTTTTTGTAAGCTTACCATTACCAATTTTTTAGTGAGCTTAACTTCAAAATTTATCGGAATGATGAATCCAAACCGTTGAAACTAAAAACGTGTTTACATTTCAAATGTATTATTTGTTCGAATGTGTTTACATTTATTTTTCATCGTTTTTTTACTGTTTGATTTTATGCTAAATCAATTCAAAATTTATAAATTTAATATGTAAATGCATCATTCATGAAATAAATTAATTTTAATAATTTGTATTTGTCATTTGAAATCAATCTAATAGATTTTAAATTTGGTGGAACTTAAGAACACCTAGTTCTAGTCATAATTTTCCAGAAAGAAAAAATATATAGTTTGAAATTGTCAAACAAAGCGAGCTAGCTTAAAATACATTATAGTTTGAAATTGTCAAACAGAGCGAGCTGCCAATCAACCCCCTCCTCTCCCCACCCCTTAATCATTTCGACCACCCGATATTAGTTCCTGTGGAGCAGGTATATTATCATAATTAAAATTCATACCTTCTTAATAATGGCTTGCTTTTGCCTTTATCAATAAAGAAGGGAAAATAGCACAATGTTCCGGTTATAATTAGAACACTAAGGTTCGTGCACTAATTGCACACCCATTATTCAGGGATATAGTGCGGTGTTCAATTATAAACTAAATCAATATGATTAAATATATAACTTTGTAAATGTATGTTACATGAACAAATCGGGCAGACTATGTTATTGAAGGAATTTAGTGAAATGAATTGTTAAACACAAACTGAGTTCAAGTTACAAATCCACAGAATCAATTTAATCTACGGAGTTCAAATTAAATCTTGTTTCGGTTTATAATTCATTGGCCGATCTTCATTGCAATTAGTTATACAGAAGCATGTAGAGAATCCATACTCCAGCAAAATATGTTCAGAATCGGAACGAACAAGTCAGTCTGATTGAAGAGCCGTGAAAAGTGATAATTTTTTTTATAGTGGCCAGCCATGGCAAATGGACCAATCATTTTCAACCGGAGGATCCAAATTGTCCAAACTGTCCAATTGTTTCCACACAATTCAAGAGTGTGAACTGTTCCTGTTCATTGCCGCTGAATACAAATATATAACCTCCTTTTTGGATTAAATTCTGAGGCACACCTTGTCCCATTTCATCAGATTCTTGACTATCCCAATTCCATGGCCCTGCAAGCACCACCTCATATAGTAAACATCCTTTAGCATTGTTCAACATGAGTAGTGTGATGCTCGGAAGATACCTGGACGTGACATACTCTATACAAGGAGAAGTGTTTAGAAAATCATCAGTTTCTAATGTCATCCAATTCGAGGTCAGCACATTTACTTTCTGTATCGAAATTTTGACTAAAGTTACTGGCCTACACAAATTAGAATTGGAACTTAAAATGACTTTAGTTTTATAGATTGATTGTCAAATTTTACCTTATAATCTGCCTTGAAACAAATAATCAGGAGCTTGTACTCCACATAAACACAACTGCATAAAGAGCATATAAGAGCATTATTAAACCATAAATTGAAATTAAAGAAAAATAAAGAAATTAATAGCTCAAAGAACTCACAAATTAATAACAAAGCAAGAACAACAGAAGTGGCTACTTGAATTGGTCGACCATATTGAAGTTGGTACTGGGACCTCTGAATTTGTCTATGGAAAGCTCCAACCCAACCATTTATTTCTTTTTCACAATTCTCTTCCCCACATGTACTCAAACAGTTCCTGCTGCTGCTCTCACAGAACGTTTCTTCATTCACCTAAAATAAATTAAAACAAACAGAATGTGCTCTGCCCATTTAGATAGTGAAAAAAAAAAAAAAAACTTATTGCTCGAACAGTGTCTAGTTTTCTTACAACACTATCATGAAAAAAACAATATAGTTAAAAGGTCATTTTAGTCATTCAAACATATAAATTATTAATTCGTAACATTCTAATGGAGCTAAAATGCATCTGAAGGCTCCAATTTTGATTACTAATAGAGTGCTTACTTTTCAAATACTGCAAAGAGGGAGGAAACTGCATATTCTGATACTTAAGGGATTTTGGATATTTCTGAAATAAAAATGAACCTGTAATATAAAATAAATAATAACTAACCAGATTGGCCTGATTATTTTTCAAGGGAATAGATGCCTCCAAATCAACTACACGGCCACCACCTTTGCCCTTTCTGCCTCCACTTTTGTACCATTTGCCCCTAGGTTTCATCTCAAGGGCACCATTCAAACCAGAGAAACTAAGTATCTTAGGCAGTTGCAAATTTGGCCTTTCCCGGTCATCAGATGACTTTTCTGAGGTGTCCTCCCCTTCACTCGGCATATTAATTTTCCAGGAATCAATATTTGCATCTGCACTGAGAAACCTCCTGTGTTTATTCTCATTCCTTCCATCTCTGGACTCCGAAGAACTTGACTCTGGCAGATCCTTCACAAAGTCCATTCTGGCATCGTTGGTCGAAGGCTTTGGTTTTTCTTTAGATGGGCAAGAAAGGAACAGTGCAAGCTCATCTCTCTCCTGCTTGTCTAAATTAACCCACGTGATGGTATTTTCTACACTCCCTGTGCTGGCTTCTTTCAATGAATTTTCTACAATATCTATCAGACTTCTAATTGCTGAAACGAATTGAGAGTGACGAGTTCTTGTATCTTTACCAGCTGAGGTGGCAACATCAGTCGACTCGATGGCTCTTTCCAACTCTTCAAGCTACATATATATGATTGAATTCAGTAAACATAACATCTCATATACAAATTGAGAAAAAACTAGTAGAGTTAGCAAAAAGAAATTACGGAAAGGATTGTCAAATTGAACTATATCAGAAAAATGCAGGATAAAATAGGTAACAGGTGAAGTATAACATCATTATGTGGAGAATTAAAAGAAAAAAGAAAAAGGATTATAAAAAAAAAATTACCGAACAGTTGGGACAAATAAATAGCATTAGAGATGAAAATTAGTAAGATTCAAATGAACATCACTCTAGACATGGCATACAATTATAGTACTAAAACTCTAGAAAGCCACAAGAGTTTACTTTTGGAAATTTAAACACTAGTTAATCAATAAATGATCCTAGATTGGAATATACAACTGAAACCAGCAATCACCTGCCATTTTGCAGTGCCTAACGCTGTATGGAGCTCTTTACTCACGTCAGCAAATCCAACATTCGAATCAGAACTTTCGTTCGAACTTCCACAGATATCTTTCTCCTGAATCCATCTCCTATAAACTGATTCCATCCTACAATAGGAAGAAGATCAACACAAAAAAAATGAAATTCAATTCCCGATTTTTCAACTAGAAAAAAGAATAATGAAAAACTGAAAATCATTTCTCAATTTTTCAACTAGAAAAAAAGAATAATGAAAAGGAAACAAAGAAATGGATCAAATCGCAACCTATCGGACGATTCTTGCACCTCCTCGGCCGCCGCGAAGAAGGGGTCTTTCTCCCACCTATCAAAGCTCGTCGCCATTAGATCCCGAGATTTGGAGAACAAACCCTAACTCAAATCGGAGAAATTCGACCTCGGGTGGGGGAGATTGGTGCAAAATGGCGACGTCTCTAACTTCCCTCCTCCTCCTCCTTTCCGTTCGCCTAAATTTAGTTGTTGTTGTTTTTTTTTAATCTTTTTGTAAACTAAAACTCCTCAGGTTGTTGGACAGAGGTTAGAACAGGATCCTTCTATTAATGAGGAAGATGCACGCATCATCTATATTCAATAATTCATTTATTTGATGGTGCTGTTAACGCTCTCCCAAAATACCATCTGTAGAATTTATCAAATGGCAGTCTATTAAAAAAAAGATGTTATTTGCTTGTTGAAGATTGCTGCACAAAATAAACTTACGTATTAACTAAAACGTATATAAAAAAAGAGATTATGTAGTTAAGTTAATGTTATGATTTATGAACTATCAATATTATTAAAATGGACTGACACTTAATGAATGTATTGTGGTAGATTCAAAATATATTTTCACGAAATATTTTATTCCGTTTAATATGTTACGCACTATTCTTTTTTAATAGATCTACCTCTCTGATTTTGAATATATAAAAGCGCAAATGTTTTTCAATTTTTTATATGAAATAAAAATATATTTATATAGTACACATTTATGTATATTGTACACATTATTATTATTATTATTATTATTATTATTATTATTATTATTATTATTATTATTATTATTACATTGAGATCATATTTTACGTCCACAGAAATCTACTAAAAAAATTAACAAAAGATCAAATACATAATCATTTATCTGATTATGTAGTCAAACATGAATGCATATGGTCGATACCTCGATACCTTCGATACCTCAATATGCTTACAAGTTGCAAGTCGTACCAAATAATTACTATTTAAAAGGTATAATAGTTTTATAATTTTTTTAATAGAAAACTTTGTATTATAACTTAAAAAATAGCAACAAGGAAAATAACATCAAGAGAGACAATTGACACAAGACTGACTATAATAGAACAACGGGAGATGTGAAGCTTTACCTAATAGAATAAATTCGGCTGTTTATTTATTGCTTTCATGAGAGGCAGGCAGAGCCGCCCAGATGAGTGCTGTTCTGTGGGGCCCAGTTTTGTAGCAGTGCAATCGCTGTCATCGCGCAACTCGTTTGTCCTGTGGCGACGAATTCACGAAGAATTCGCATCCTCTGAGATATCTCATATTTTGCATGACTTTATGGAAATTCCCAACCGTTGAAATTTGTTCCACACAAATCACAAAGCTCATATAAATCGTCCACTGCGCTATCACCGAATAAAAACTGGACACGTCATTCAAGCAAAATATGAGATATCTCAGAGGAAACGCACTCATTCAAGAAAGGGGGCCGCAGCGTGTCTGACTTGGCACCACACCATTTTTAGCTGGCGTTTTTATTGCGTGGAAAGCTAGAAATATAAAACGGTACAATTGGGGACACGCCGACACGGACACGGTGCAATTTGTAAAACCTTCAATGTCGTTGGGGCGTCCATTTAGTTATTATCTGTTTAGGAATCATTTTATTTATTTATTATTTATTCCGATTAGACTAATAGTCTATTTTATCTTTGGTTTGTAGTTAGTACAACATGTTAACAATCCCATACTTAATTACTTTATAGATATTGATGATATGATAAAAGATAGCATCAATTTTTAATACATAAGGTTTAGAAAAGAATAAAGAACTTTTAAAGGGGGTGGTCCGGGTGGATGTAGAGTAAGCACTAAGCACGCTATGATTTTAAAATTTATGGATGTAAAGATGCATTTGAGTACTCATATTCTATTTATGGAATCGAATCTCTATTCATGTGGATAGAAAATTCTTGCCTCTAAAGTTACTGATACGTGGGTTCGGAGTAGAACAAAATTATATCTAATATTTAAATGTCAAAACCCACATCGGACTCACGTGTTAATGACTTTAGGAACAGAAATTTCCAGGTGATCCAGTTCTCTATCCCTTTAAAATTCAACCTAACATTATTAACATAATTCATAGTTTATTTAAATAAAATTAAGGGAATTAGTATCATCTTTATTCTTTTACTGGTATTTTAGTGTAATTTTTTTAGGTTTAAATGGTTTTGAGTCATGTGTTTTATTTTTTTAAATTTGGATAACTTAAATTTAAAACCTAGATGTTAAAACTGAAATCATTAGATATAATTTATGTTATTTTTTATCAACATACAAAAAAATTATAATTTTTTCACTATATTTTGATGGACATCAAGAGTATGTGAAACTAACCTATTTACATAAATTTTTAGCATTCATTTTTAAAGTTCTAGTTATTATTAAATTAAAACTGAAACAGTGTAATTTTATATGAGATCATGTCCGATATTATTTTCTTATAAGAATTTTAGAAAAAAAATTATATATTAAGAATAAGAAAATGAAGGTAGGATGGAAACGTGAAAAAAAAAATATTTCAATATTCCTCATGGATTTTCCCTCTGAAATTGAAATTAACTGAACTTATAATTAGAAAACTAACTCGAAGAACGAAACCGACGTTGATTTTTCTTTTAAAATAATAATTAGGCCGGGATTTGCAAGAAAGGTAGATTTTGTTTGAAAGACAAACCATGGGCAAATCTCCCTTCAAAGTTTGTACTAGAATTTTTGTCTTTGCTTGCCTGTGCATGCACCGTAGCTTAATATCATCTAGATACCATGTTTCTGTTTATTCACCTTACAAGAAAGTTATAATTATAAATGGAAGGAATTATCACTTTCAGGTTTCAACGGCTACCAGACCTAGATTTTGATAATTTAAAATAGTTGCAAAGTCAAATGATTTGAATCTAAAACTAACATGGCGTTGATCCAAACCAAACCACAGATTCCCAATTCATGTGACTCAAATCCTAACCTGGTTCGATTCAAATAAAAAAAAAAATTCAGTGCATTAAGGTACACAAATGCTTACAAAATTACAAAAAAAAAAAAAAAATCTGAATCGAACGTAACAATTGTAATTTTAGTTATAGAATAAGAATACAGAGTAATTAAATTTTGTAATTAGTGATGTGTCTAGAGATGATTGTAGTGTTTACAATTGTTTGGCTAGTATTAATTTCAGATATGTATAAGAGAGCACATTGCAAAGAAATGAAAATAATATACATTAAAATAATCAATGGAGCTAAGATATTAAAATTAAAATTAAAATAAATCACAGTCATTGATATTTTTTATAACTAATTAAGAGTTCATTTCTTTAGTTATCGAGTAAAAGAAAAAATATATTTACGGTTACAGGATGAACATGCTACTAAAAGTCGGATATGGACTCGCCATATCAGACTAGGCCTCAAGCCCATCCCGAATAAGGCCCAGTTTGTTTAAGATAGTTGCAGCACATACTGTACCATGCAGTTTCATTTCTCTTAACAAGGCCGAGTCCATTTGGCCCAAAATAATTTAGGACTATAGGAAATGCTTCCAGTGGGCAAATATCTAAATAGATAGGAATCTCTCTATGCCTTTGCTTTTTCTTTTTCTTTTTCAATTTTGTTTTTAATAAAGCAGATTGCCTTTATTTATTAGTTTATATATTTATTTATTCGTTTAATTTTCATTACTTATTGACAATATTGTTTTGTTTGTCTTGTGGTTTGTGATGGACATATTGATTTTTGTATTAAATTGGGGATTTGGTTTTGCTTTTCAAAGATTGTAGCATACACAAACAGGTTATTCGAAAGAGAGATGTAAATTATCAACAATGAGTTACACTGATAATTGTAGTGTATTTTTTTTTTTTTGAAAGTTAGCGGACGAATTGCAATTATTTTTCAACATTAAGTACATTCATAGTGTATACATTATTGGAAAACCATCCAATTTTCATTTTTTTTTTTTTTTATTGAAACCCCAACACAGCACAGGCCACAGGAAATTGCACTCTTACCAGAAAAAAAATACTACGAAAATTACAAAATGTGTCCAAAATACATGTAAGGTGTCAAAAATTAAATAATAATAAAGTTATATAACAATAAATCAACAAGTCTATCTTTTCTCAATTTCGCATTCGCGGGGCCCTTACATGAAATCGGGACACGAATGCGACACTATTTTTTTTCGAAAATACAACAAAAAAAATTAAAATAATGGAGTCTTTTTTTCTGATTGGTTCGGTTTATTCTGCATGGGTCCCACCACCGGCCAATGCCGTTGATTTGTCGTTTCCCACATGAGTCTTTTCTTCTCCAGCTTTTTCCTCCTTTTGTTTGTTTCTTTATTCTCCAGTTTTTTTCTTCCTGGACGATCTGTTGAGAGATATCCTATCTCCACCTAAGGCCTTCTTTCGGTGCAAGGATGTCTCCAAATCCTTGCTCGAGTTGTCAACAGAGGCCTTTCGCCTCAACAAGCACTTCTGACCATCTGGTCTTTTCCACGACACGCTATTTTGGCATGGAGATATAAGGTCTGGCTTTGCTGAAGTGTCATGAGGATAGTTGACTGCTGCAATATCCTACTCCTTGTCCAAGCCTGGAACATTTGAGCACAACAACGCTAGATCAATGCATCAGACAGAGGGGGTTACAACGTCATTCCCTAGCTTTAGACTAGTAGCAATTTTGTCATTTTAGCTAATAGGTAATAAGGAAGGTGAAAATAGAACTAGCTACCCCACAATATACTTACACGAATAGGAATATCTCAACTACATCTTAGAAATACCAACATAGAATAGAAGCTGAGAATCCTAGATCATGATGCTCAGTAAGGTGATATAACTAATCATTCAGAAAAACGCTACTGCGAATAAAAGCAAATTCTGATCTTCCCCTTAGTTCAAGCTTGTAAGCAGGGTCAAAGGCTAGGTCAGTCAATAGAGGAAATCTTTCATACTTTAACAGAGTTTAGCCAATTAATATGTTAAGGTGTATCGGAAGTAATAGGCTCTATCTATACCGGGTGCATGGAAATAAGGTTATACAGAAAAAGCTGGTTATTGGGCAAGTTCATCATTTTCTATCAAAGTGAAAGGACTGGTAGGCTTCTCCTATTAAAAAGCATACCAGCATAAAGCCTTCTATCGAAAAGAAAATTAAGCAAGCTTTGTATATAGGATGCAATAAGTGAGATTGTGGCAGACCTACAGGGTACACCAGATTTTCTAATTAATTGGTAATTACAGTGCCAGAAATCTTGTTGCTTCTTTGCACGCATGCAAGCCCGGTTTAACCCAATCATGATCAAAATTAATACATGCATGTGTATTTTCCTTTCATATTTCATCAGTAGTCATAGTCCATTCTTAAAATAAATTCACACTTACCTTTGACGTGCAGATTTTTTTCCTAAACCACTCTTGCTGAACTACCAGTAAGTCTGTCTGGCCAGTATAAAAAACAAAAGAAATATTTATTAGTTGCAATTCCTTTCAGAACAAATATAACTGTCACTATTCAACTACACTTAAGATATTCTCTAGAATTAATGAATTCAACTATTCAACTACACTTAAGATATTCACCAAAACATCTGTCATTAATGAATTCAAATTCGTTTGTTTCCATAAAAACCGTTTGTGAGGCAGTATGCTTACAGAAATAAAGTTGTGCAATATATGGTAAGATTACAACAAAAGAAAAATAAATAAATTTTATATTTTTATTGAACTGTTGCAAAACATATATGGGGGAGTTTATTTAAACAGATTATTATTTTGCATGAGGCAAAAAAAAAGAAATTATTTCCCCCTTTGAATGTATGATGATAGATGTTGTTCACAGTGATTATATTGAGGACCTAAAATTTTCCATTTTGGATAATGATTTCATTTTGGATTTAGAAAATCAGGCACAAACTGACCATGTGCCATAAGTAACTAGGCAGTTGGTTTTCATATATGTCTTTGCAAATATATTTGATGCCCAATTAATTGAATTGGAGGAAAAAAAAATCACCAAAATGTCAAATTAATGAATTCAAAATCATTTGTTTTCGTAAAAAATGTTTGCGGGACATTCTGCTTACAAAAAAAATATAAGTTCCGTAATATATGGTAAGATAACAAAGAAAAGAAAAATATATAAATTTCATTATTTAATTGAGCTATGGCAAATCATATATGGAGAGTTTATTTAAACAAATAAACATTTTCTACGAGCCAAAAAAAAAAGTAAGTCATTTTCGCTCCCTTTGAATGTCTTGGGCATGTTGTTCAGAGTAATGGTATAACAAAGGACAAAAAATTTCAATTTTGGATAATAATTTCATTTGGAATTACAAAAATTGGGCACAACTGGCCATGTGCCATAACTACGCAGTAGGTTCTCAGATATGTTTTTGCAAATATATTTTATGTTGAATTAAAGTCTTCGCATATATATTTCAGGTTGAACTAATTGAAGACAAAACATATATTAGATTTCCTTTAATTAATCAGATTGTGAATGGAGTGTTTAATAGAAATAATGAGGTACCAGGATTTTGTTAATTTCTAAAAACTTAGATAAATTATGAAATAGCCTGATTTACTAAATTTACTAAATATAGTTGTGTTTCATCACTTCATGCATTATGCTAGTTCCTAAGAAAAATCAAAATTATATTTGTAGTTGAATTTTATTACGAAATTTACGTCCCAAACTAGTGAAATTGCAAAAAGAATATTAATATATTTTGCCTCCCTCAAGATTCTTCTGGTTCCATCCTAGATTTGATGGCTTCTTTTACCAACTAAGGTCTTTTATTTTACTCATCCTAGTGGGGAAAAAAAATAGACTACCAATGATCTATAAATAAAAAATGGAAAAGAAAATGGTACCTATTCATCAACAGCAACGAATCCATGCTTATTTCTGCTCCTTTTTCACCTGAGCACCTTATGTTTGAAGAGATACAACATTGGCCCTTTTGTAGGCGCAGAGAGAAATAATCTCCGTTCAGTAGGCTCTGTGGGACTAAAAAAATGAGAATCCGGTTAACAAAATCTTCTTGTTTCCGTGAGCTGGATTTGATAGTATTGAAGGTAAGATATGATCCATAAGATATGATCTCATGTAATGGCTACTTTCTCTTTGTTAATGAAAAGTGCCTACGGGCTTAAAGGTTGCAAAAAAAAAAAAAGGTGCGTATCCTCTGAAATATCTCAATTTTTGCGTGACCGACGTGTCCGGTTCCTATTCGGAAGAACGTAGGGGCAGTATTATTTTAGCTTTGAGATTCGTGCAGAACGTATTTGAACGATCGAGATATTCCAAAAAATCACGCAAAGATTGAGATATTTGCGAATTCCCTGGTGAACTCGTATCTGGTGAATTCCTATGCATCAACTCCAGAGAGAATCTTCTAAGTTAATGCATCTAGACCATCCGATCGGCTTTAAGATTTGTGTGACTAGATTCACACTAATATTAAGGAACTCCTGTGTTAAAATCAACCGATTGGATTAGTTTTGTTTAAAATCAGACGGCTTAAATGACTTAACTCAAAAGATTCCCTTTTTGAATTAATGCAGAGAATACGTGTCCGCCACCCGGTAGTAAGATATAATTTGTTCCAATTCATTTGTGAGTTCGTATCCTCTGCGTTAACTCAAATGAAAATCTTTTAAGTTAATACATCTGAACCTTTCGATCTACTTTAAAATTTGTGCGAACTAAATCCGTACTAATATTAAAAGAATCATGTGTTAAAATCAGACAGTCGAATTGGCTACATTTAAAATTAGACTGCTCATATGCATTAATTCAACAGGAAATATTTTGAATTAATGCAGAGAATACGTGTTCTTCATTTGTTAGATTGTGGGTTCATCCCATGACGCCAGACAACCTGGATGTGCCACGCCACTAACACGTATCCTCTGCATTAACTCAAATGGGAATATTTTTAGTTAGTACATTTCGGCCGTCTGATTTTAAACAGAGTTGATCCGACTATTTGATTTTAACACGGGTTCTCTTAATATTAGTGCAGATTTAGTATGTACGGTTCTAGTGGATCGGATGGTCCATATACATTATGCCACCTCGTTTCTTTTCACGCGTTAGATGGTAGAAGATGAATGCTTCTGATCAGGTCTTGACAAAAGGTTTTGAGGAAAACATTAACTCGGCAATCGATCTCATCCGCACATCTGATTTACATATGTAGAAAGCCGTCATCCCTCTTCTCATTCTACGTATTTTCAATTATTATTGCCTTCATTGAATGCCAAGTGCTAGTATATCTTTTGCCCAAAAAAATTTTTAGAAACCAACGAACCATTGCATTTGAAAGTAAAAAAGAAATGAACATCGGACTAATAATCTAATATTCATTTTAGAGAGTTTTTTTTATAAACCATAATTAAAAAAAAAAAAGTTCGGATTTCAGCATGATTAGCCCATTTTTTACAAAAATCATAAAAAACAGTTTGGCAGTCTGTTTACAGTTTTAACCTCAAAAACGGGCTGCCAAACCGTTCTCTACAGTAAATTTTTTTTTTTTAGAGTTTGTTTATAAAATAAATCAGATATTTTGTTTGATTTTGTATATTAACAATAAGATTAATGGAACAATTTAAATATATATTTTTTTTTGTGTATTTTTACCATTTTATCATTTTATCATTTTATCAAATCAATTGATTGGTTTTTTATATAAAAAAATCAATAAATATTTCTGTGAAGAAAATTAAAAGAAAATGTAAAAGTGAATTACAATAACAATACTAAAAGTTTGTATCTCTGTATACTTTTTTCTAGGAAATAATGTCTCTGAATGATAAATGGACATATTTTTCATAATCTAACAGCTTTTATAGCAAAAATCGACTATATTTTTATTTTATTTTTTCAAAACTTATTGTTACAGAAATTTCTAAATCCTTCATGTAGTAGACCAACGTATCATTATTTTAAAAAATCGACCAATTAGAATACTAACATATTTTTTCATAAATAAAACACTTATTTTATATTTTTACAAAAAAATAAGTACTTTTAAATTAAAATGAGTTTTAATAAAAAATAATACGTACATTTGAAAACCAATCCATTGATTTTTATATATTTATTGATTTTTTTATATAGAAAATCAATCCATTGATTTGATAAAATGATAAAATGGTCAAAATACACAAAAAAAATATATTCAAATTGTTCCATTAATCTTATTGTTAATATACAAAATCAAACAAAATATCTGATTTATTTTATAAACAAACTCTTCTAAAAAAAAAAGTTACTGTAGAGAACGGTTTGGCAGCCCGTTTTTGAGGTTAAAACTGAAAAACGAGTTGGCAGTCCGTTCTGGGGGATATAGGGAACGGGCTGCCAAACCGTTTCTTATGGTTTTTGTAAATACTCCGCTAATCATGCTGAAATCCGAACTTTTTTTTTTAATTATGGTTTATAAAAAAAAAACTCCATTTTAGAATGATAAAATAAAAAATTTAAACGGAAAAATTCAGAATGATGCTGCATATATTATTTGATATTCATAATAAAAAATATATATATATAAAACATGAGAGTATTTCCATGGCCATCAAAACAATGGATCCCATTCCAAGCCATGTTATTATTACATAATAATTCAAAGCAATTGCAATGAGGTCAAATCTTTATTAATTACCCCCACAATTTTATGCCACTTTATAATATATTACCCCCCAGAATATATGAAGTATAAACTAATTAACTAGACAGATGTTTTTAGAAAGCTAAGCATGGATGATCAAACAACATCATCATCATCTCTAGCACTTGGAGCAGAGAATGACATATGCTCTACCTCTGAGCTCCTAAGCCAATAATTCACAGAAAAAGAAGAGGCTCCGCTTGGCACGTCCTTCATCACCCATTCATGTCCCTCAGGATAGTAAATGCCAGTTCTTGGATGCGGGACCCACAACACAGATTGAGAGATGCCGCTACAATCTCCCTTTGGATAGCTTACGTTGGTCTCTTTATAGATCTTATTCAGATTCTGAGCCCGTGCTTTAACTTCACTGTTTAAACATTGCTAGTTATAAATGTTTCAAAAAGTTTCTTTCATGACAAAACAAAAGAATTAAAAAAAATGTCGAATTTAACAGTTTTTTTCAAAATTTGATCTCATGGAATAACAACTAAAACTTGCTCTAAAAGAAAAATACGTATTTCATTTAGTTGGTAAACTGGTACCAAGATGTAGTTACTGTTTGTTTAGGAATCAGGAGGCTCTGGTTAGTTAACAAATGAAGCTCATTTAGTTAATTAGTTGTAGTAGAAGTGCTATCAAGTTTAATGTACTTGGTTTCTATTACGTACATAATGGGACGATGGCTTCGCAACTTTTCTGAAAAAAAAAAAAGTTAGAAAGCACTCCTAAAGAATTAAATAATGGAAAAAAAAAAAAAAAACATTTTTACTGAAGCAACAGAGTTGAGTTCTGAAGAAGGGGTCTCCGCATTCAAGTGCGCAAACTACTTTTGTTTGATTCCTAGTTTGAGAACCAGTGCTTCAACTCTCAAGTAGTACTGCTAAGTGCTAACAAGGTTCTCTCTCTTGTCAGGACCACCACCTACTTATAGTTTTCATCTAGAAAATTACTGTTTAAATTGGACGGTACAAATGCCTCCAGCAGGTACCAGGATCCAAGTCCTCTTTCCTTTAGTTAATTTGACAAGGAGAATCCCATTCTGTGAATAATGAGAGTGCTAATGGGTCAATATTCCCTATCCATTATCAATGGTGTACAAACAAAGCAGTTGACAAAAGGGAACTCCTTTGTACTCAGTTTTAATTTGTTGATTATTAATTTAAGGTAGTTGAACTGATGCAATTCAAATCACTGTGCTTTAATAGAAAAGGGTTTAATTCCCTACTTGATTGTGTAAATGGAACTAGTATGCATTTGTTGCTCTCGTTATTATGGCAATTTATATATTTCCATCTGAGATTTTTACTAATTTAACCATTATTTTATCTAAAAAATTATTCCAAATCTTCCTATAGTTGATCAAGAAAAGGGGCTGCTAAGTTGCATATCCAACTACATCATTCACACTTTCTAACTGCCCAAGTTTTTATAAATTATAATCTTCATGCCTAGTTCAACTAAATTTAAACCAAATAATTTGAGATCTTCTGTGACACTACATTATGCCCTTGGATTTGTGTATAGCATTATCATTCTTTTGGAGTGTTGCAACTAATACAACTGCTTCATGCGATCGGTTCATGCAAAGTTATGGAAAGAAAAAAAAAATCTATTAGTTCATACAAACCTCATGACCTTCTATCAGTGACCTATTCCCTAAAAATATTACACCATAAATAGGAGCTCCTCATGGCCTCAATTGACACTACCTTTGTAAGGAAAAACTTATAAAATGGCACCGCATAAAATTGCTTCCTTCTCTGTTCTCGTATTCTGTTTCTTGGTTCTCAGCTCTTTAGTAGCTGAAGCAAGGTTAGTTAGAGTCTTAGAAAATGAGAACCGTGAAAAAACAATCCATCCAGATTCCATTGATGGTATCGCACACCCAAATTGGCTGTACCGTGGGGGCGGTTTCGCACCTAGATATGGAAACCGGGGTGGGTACAGCTTTGGTGGAGGTCCAGGACTTGGTGGTGGTTATGGAAACCACTATGGTAGCGGTACCGGTCCTAGTACTGGGGTTGGGGCTGGAGCTGGATATGGAGGTGGAAGTGGTACAAGCACCGGCAGTAGTACTGGTAGCACAAACAATGGCAGTGGCAATGTAGAAGGTGGCTATGGAAGCAGTACCAGTGGCAGTGGTTATGCCAAAGGAGGTGAAAGTAGTGTTGTTGGATCGAGCAGTGGTACAGCTGGAAGTGATGGTACTGGGTCTAGTGGCGGGTACACTCCAAAAGGTGGCAGTTATGGTGGAATGGCATATGAACAAGTTGAAGTACACGTGATGGAGCCAGCATCTGTGCCAATTAGTAATGACCATTTCTAAATATGAAAGTATGATGGTTGAAAAATAAATTAGGAGCTGTCTTTGATTTATGAGTTTTGGAGAAGTAGTAATATTTAATTTGTGTTCAAAAAAAGAAGTATGACTAATTAAGGGTTTTGAATACATGACAAGAGTTTCTTTTGCTTCTCTATGAATTTATGTATTCTCTTTAATTAACTCTGATAAATGTATTCATCTTTGGATAATATAATTAGTTTGTTTGAGTGACTATAATTTGTTCTCGGTTCATATATATGTGAATTTGAAATGTAGCATAGAGAATTATAAGAGGAGGGTTCCAATGTATCATCATCTTGTGCTCCAATATGCTCAATATTTTTTATCTCCATTTTCAAAGTCTGAGCCGATTCAAACTGCTCAATATGATCTTCATAATAAAATATGCTTGAAAATCAAATTTTATATATTTTTTAGAATTTATTATTTTTTTTTTGCATAGGTACAATATCACTTTATCGGAAGGTCCAAAATCTCCTTAAAACAGTGATTTTGTATCTATCTAAAAAAATAATAAAAAAAATTCTAAAAAAATATTAAATTTGGTCTCCAATAATATTTTATTATGCATATCATTTTGAGCAGTTCGAATCGACTGCTCGAACTTTAAAAACAAAAATAAAAAATATAGAACATATTAGAACACAAAAAATAGTGCATTTGAACTGTACTCAATTATAATATCAATTATAATAGTCAGTGTTAAACGTTCCCAATGCGTCATTTGCAAAAACCACACTGTTTCTCATAGTATTTTCTTGTGTAAGAAGTAATTAAGTTGCGGGCTGTAATCCAGCCCGATATGACGGCCCAAATATTTTATCGGGCCGTCAACCTCACGTTCCGAATTTTTTTTCTTCCCGCTAGGGTTTCATTTTTGCGCTTCTTTTCACAGATCCGTAATCACTCGATCGCTGTGCTTCGTTTCGCGTTGAGATCTCTTTGCGCCTCCTTTTCCTTTCCGAAACAATCGATTTCCTCATTTGGAATTATTTATTGCCTAAATAGATTACTCTTTTAAATTCCTTCCTGGATTGTTATTTTTGCGTCAAAATCTTCGTGGAATTTTTGTCTGTTTTTTCCTTCTTCTTTTTTTTTTTTTTTATAGCAGTTGTGTGTTTCCAAGGTTCTAAAATCGAACTTCTAACCCTAGGTGATGGTTTATTGGTTTATGAAGTGAGCGAGTTCAGTATCGTCTTGGTACGTGCTAGCACCGGCATGCACCAGCTCAGTTTTCTGGTACTAGGTTCCAGTTGTTTTATTGAGTTGTTTCATTCTGTTTCTTGGATGTTTGTTGCTTGTTTGAAGCTTAATCAGGCTAAATATCAAAGCCCTAAACTTTTACTTCCCTTTTCTTGTCGCACATAGTTTAAAATCCCCAATGATTACTATTGAATTTAATGTGTATTTGCCAAATGATGCTGGGATATTGCGCAAGGGCTTTGAGAGCTTTTCTTGTAAAGCTTCTATGAGAAACAATTTATTACTCTTCCCTTCTGATGGCTTGTTTTACTATGAAAAAAAATTTAAGTCCTTCAATTTTCTTTGCTGATAATTTTTTTTTTTAAATAGCTTGTTGGTGATGACATTATACTTTCTTTATTGTTTCACACACCTCTCGCTTTTGCGCGCGCTCATACACAGTAACACAAATACAATTTGAGATTTGGCTTTGAAATTGAGTCTGCCAGATGATGTTGGGATAATTGCGCAAGGGCTTTGAGCAATTCCATACTGGAAGCAATGAAATAAAAACATTTTCCTGTACCTTCCCGTCTGATGGCAATTTTTAAATTTGAATTTGGGGTTTACGAGTTAGGAATTTTTTTTAAATAAACTGACTCTATAGCAACTGTTATCTTATATATCTCTTCCATTTAGGTGTTTTAATATTTGATTTTGTTACAGCTATAGTATGTTATGTTTTAGCTGATACAAAGATACTGGTAAGTTTGTTGTTCTTGCCATT
This sequence comes from Carex cristatella, assembly GCA_024447775.1. Lineage (NCBI taxonomy): Eukaryota > Viridiplantae > Streptophyta > Magnoliopsida > Poales > Cyperaceae > Carex > Carex cristatella. The sequence goes on along the minus strand of JAJHPF010000029.1, from coordinate 3,189,548 downwards.
CATATCATTCGCTCATATCCAACATTATTTTCTATTTTCTTCATTAATTTTTCTTTCTTTTTTCCAGATCAATTGTGCCCCAGCTTTATTGTTAGAGTAATTTTACAATCCGAAATTTCTCTTCATAGAAAATACAAAAAAAATTAAAAATTAAAAATGACGGGGTGGAATTTTGAAAATAGAAAGTCATGATCATAGTTTGGCAAAGCACGTACCAAATCACACCACAATCTTTGCTAAAAAAAATTATATATATGGCTTCAAATGAGAATAAAAACTGAAAAAAAAAAAAAAAAGTTTTAAAATGGGAGACGTTAAATTAGACAAATAATAAAAAGAAAAGAAAATTCTAAATCTGGAATGTCAAATTAGACAAACAACTGAACAAGAGAGTGGATAGATAGAATCAACCCGAATCAAGCCAACTGATGCTGATCGAATCAGCAAAGCACATCTCAGCCTCAAGGAGATTGATGAGGTAAAATAGTTGTGCTTTCAAGGGCAGATTACTTGATTTTTTTTTTTGTATGATGCTGCTGCTGTTGGGGTGAAAATAGGTCGGATATTATCCGACTGTATCCGGATCCGTATTTGAAAATTAAATGCGGATATCCAATATTTGAATATCCGTGCAGATACGGATACAAATATGATTTTAAATTTTAATTATCCATATCCGAATAATAGATATATACCTTATAATTTAATATATATTATGAAAATTTTATGTTATTCACCATTATAATTAGATATATATTATGAATTTTGACATTTTTAATAATATTTATATATTTTTTTAATAAATATCCGATCCGATCTGTATTTGTATAATATCCGATCCATATCCGTATCTGAAAAAAAAAAAAACAGATACGAATATGATTTTACCACTATCCGATCCGTATCCAATCCGTTTTCACCCCTATGCAGCTGCTGGCTGGGCTCCTAAACACATTGTTGGCCCTTGCAAGAAGTTTCTGGTGCGACAATTGTTGATTAGACAATAAAAAAAAAAAAACCATACTTAAAATTTCTTGAAAACTTGAGCAGTGTTGACTCGACAATTTAATTCGTACCTGATATGTTAGCTGGTAGAATCTAGACCAATGCTTGACACTCTGGCTGTTTGAAACTTTGAATTGATTTTTAAAAACATCTGACCAAAACCCGCTGGTAGCACTTGCTGACGTCCGCTCTTACAGATATTAGGGGGTATCTGATATATATCAATATCTGCTTGAAGGGTCATTGCAACATAAACAGATTCAGTGATTTAGCAGAAGAATAGAGAAGAAAATATTTCACAACTTTGAGTCTCTAGATTCTAGAATATAATCAATCTCCTTAAACATGTGCCTGACCTGTTGAGTTCCACAAGAGTAGATAACAAAATACATATATAATCAACCTCGTTAAACATGGGTCCGGATCCCCTAAAGTAACCAAATTTTTGGGTTTTGAATCGAGACCGTCCGATTCGAATCCGGCACTTCGAATCATTTCGAGATTTGAATCTCGAGATGTGTGCACTCCAGATCCGATGGATTGTCTCGGATTCAAATTGGACGGTCCCGATTTAAAACCCAAAAATTCGGTTACTTCACTGGATCTGAATTGATTAAACATGTGGCTGGCACATAACATTTTTTTTTGCTGAATTTTTTCTCTAATTTGGTGTCCCATATTTAGAATTTTATTTTTTAAGGATTGACACATTACCCGCACCATAATTACCATAACTATCTGAGAAACTGCAAAAATTTCAGCACTGATTTTTCTTTCTAAAGTATTAATACCTATGCAAGGAATTGTTTATACTTATGTATGAGAATATTTATACTTATGAGATAAACTATTTTTACATAAATAATTGTCTTCCTTATCAAATTTTTAAATATACTGACATCATAAATATCCGTGGAGGACCACTCAAACTACATCAAGGGCCATACACATTTTTAGAGGTGGAGTTTTCTTCTCTGTTCAATCTCGTTAATATTTCTAATGATCTGTGAGGAATTTTGCAAATTTAAAATCACGAACGTCTTCTATGCAATTAATGTGAAGCCGATATTAATATCATTTGGAGTCCGTATTTTTTGCCTGTAAAAAAATAATTTATCACATAGTATTAATATCATTTGGAGCCCATGTGTGTGTGTGTGTGTTTTAGCAGAGATTGTGGTATGATTTGGTGTTTTGCGGGGGCACCAAACTGTGATCTTAGCTTTCTATTGTTTAAATTCCATCCCATCATTCTCTCATTTTTTTTTGTATTTCTTATGAATAAAAATTCCGGCTTTAAAATATACCATATCTTTTATTGTTATGTAATAGTGTATTTATTGGCTTTCTGCAAATAATATACTCAAAAGGAGTACAACTAGGGTGTTCCTAAGTTCACCAATTATTTTTGTGAGTTCAATTCTAAAATTTATTAGATTGACTTTAAATAATGAATCTGAACCGTTGAAATCTGTCTACCTTATAAGTGATGTGTCTACATACAAAAATTTTAAATTTTCGAAATAATTTTGTATAAAGTCAAGTGGTCAGAAAGCGTTCAAAAAATGAATGCACTAAAATTAAATTATGAACCTTTTAATTTTGACCACTTGACTTCATAATAAATTAATTCGAAAGTTTAAATTTTTTTGCCTGTAAACGCATCACTCGTAAGGTAGGTGAGTTTCAATGGTTCGGATTCATCATTTTAAGTCAATCCGATAAATTTTAAAATTTAGTTCATAGAGAAATTTAGTGAACTTAGGAACACCCTTGTGTTACTTCTTTAGAAAATATCACATTTCTTGGTGACAATGTCACATTTCTCAATTACAACCGTAGCTCACACTTTTATCTAAAGTATTGTTATGAGGTGTTTTTGAAGATTAACTATTGTTGTGTGGTGCTTTAGTCAGGTGTGCATCTACATTATGTTTTTAGGTGCTAATCCATCTTATAATTTTGAAATTTTTAATTACGTGTGTTGAAAATTAAATGATTTTATTTGTTTGAAATTTTTATATAGTTCAGTTTTTCTCACAAATTATTAGATGTGTACTTATAATCTTGAAACTTATTTCGTTTTCGAAAAATCTTAGATTCAAATCTCACTAATTATAAATTAATAATTATATATTTTATGTTTTAGTCTTTCGAACTAATTTTTTTTAATTCCGCCCTTAGCTTTAGTTAGCTGGCTTTTTCATAAGTTAGCTTAATTTATTACTCTGTTATCCTTCTAACTTTTTGAGCTTTCTAAATACACTGTTACCTATTGGCAATTACAATACGCTATTATATTGGACCTTTCGCATACCGAATTAGGTCGTCTAAAAATGGGGACTAGGTTGTCTGGGTGCGTTTGGGTGGGTGAAAAATAGTTACTATTTCGGATTAGCACTGTTTCGAACTACTAATCTACGTTAGAGTGTGTTTGAATTAGCGAATAACTACTATTCTTTGTTTGTCTTTTGTGGAATTGTTCACTATTCTACTGATCCTACAAAATGTTGGAATAGCTACTATTCTCAAATTAGAATAACTATTATCCTTGCACTATTTTTGATTCATCCAAACGCACCCTTTGGCTACTGGACTATGATTTGATTTAGACGTCAGTCTAAAAAAGAATTAATTAAACAGAAATAGTAGATTGTTTTCTTAAATTTACAAAAGGGCGGTAACTCTCAAGATGGATTTACACTTAGCTCAGGAGTGCTAAGTCACTTCATAATTTTCAAATTTTTAATCATGTATGTTGAAACTGAATTGAATTTTTTTTCTTAGCCCTCCTCACAAAATGCAAGATGTGTGCTTGTAGTCTAGTGGTTAAGATTTTATTTTGTACTCGGGAAGTCTTGGGTTCAAATTCCACTAATTACAAATTAATAATTATACATTTTAATTTTCAGCCTCTTCTAACTAAATTTTCTAGTTCCGCCCTGGTAGCTCTTCGTTATTGTATTTAATTATAAATTGTATTTGATAACTGTCCAGGACTCTAGCCTTTGTCTTTGATGTTGAATGTAACTATTAGCAAAAACATTTTATGTTGAAGGTCACATGTTCGAAATCAGACTAAATTAGTTTTTGTAGATACTTAAAATTGAAAAACGCCATTCTCTTTATCTTAAAAATTATAAATTGTGTTTTGATACAACACTGTTTTAGAATTAATATTAGGGTTGATATTGGCCAATCGGAAAAGTAAGGACAATATGAAAAAAAAAATGTTTAATTTTGATTCTTGAGGAATTAAACAAATATCATACATTGAATTATTATAATTAAAAACTAGACACACGCATGATCTACTGGATGTGATTTGTTCTCAATGGATTTCGAATATTCAAATGACTTTATTATTCTTAAATATAATGTCTAATTTAATTTTAATTGTTTGATAAAATTAATATTAACCGTCCAAAAAAAAAATTCGTGTTAAAATATCACCCTTAATTTGTACTTAGATTGGCCACCGCTCATTTATTGCACCTCGGCACGGAATTTATTCCGTCTAATTTGAATTAAATATTTTAGGTACTAATATGATATTTTTGAAATGTTAATATATCATGAATTTGAGCCAAAATCGAAGGGTATGTTTGGATGGTGTAAGAATAGTTAGAATAGCAATGTGCATTCAAACGACATTTTTGTTATTCGGAATAGCGAAAATAACTGCTATTCTCTATTTCTTAGAAATGTTAGAATAAGTACTATTCGAAAATGTGAATAGAGAAAAAAATATTTATTGTCGTGAACACAGTTCTGAAATGATAAAATTAACACCACTTATATTATCACTACGTCGTGACAATTCATTTGAGACTTCACATATTTATATTTTCTCTTAATAAACATCTTATTAACACTATTATTTATCAGTTACAACTATTCACTATTTCAGTTGATTATTTTAAATAGCACTATTTTCACACTATTTTGAAAATCACTATGAAATTAATTGTTCACAGGACGCATCTGGTGCAGGCGAGTATAAGCTTAAGAACCGAGTATTTCCGTGGTGTAGCTTAACAGGTAAGAATTAAATTCTGATGGAGTATATGTTCTTCATTTTTCAAAGCATTGACCGTTGACTCCGCATTATAGTGGAGAAGCCTTTGTTTGACTTGGTCAACTTCAATATTTCATCTGCTTGTCCTTCTCATACAATATCATCCGAGGCTTCGGACCCTATCCCAACTTTCAAAATAAACAAATTTTAAATTAAAATATTATAAAAAATATTACTTTATTAAACTAAATATTCTTTCCTTAATTTCTGAATTTCTACTGCTTAAATTTTTTTTTTCAAAAGTAACATTGACTTATTTATCTTCTTTAAATAATAGATAAGTCTTTCATTTTTACAAAGATGTTTTAAATGGTAATTAAACCAAAAATTTCTAATTTTTTCTCCAACTGTGACATAGCTTTTGCTATTGAATAAAGTGTTAAGCAATGTAAACATTATGATGACAAACTTATGTTGCTGCCAGAAAAATATTATTGTTTGAAAGAATAAACTTAAATTAAATAAAAAAGATAGTTATACCTCATTCTTGTAAATGTTACAAGAAAACATAAACATAATCAGCCTTTGGAGGTGTTCTTACTAATACCAATTGACATGCCAATCGACCACGTCAGTGGCGGAATGAAGAAGGGAGCAAAATATTTTAATACGGTAAAATTGACTCCTATTCTCTGCAAGAAAAATTTATATTATTGACCCTATATATATTTGACCCCATTGTTCAAATATCTGGCTCCGCCCCTGGACCCTATAATCAAATATTTACAAAGTATATTTATTGCTATATTCAAATATATTAGAAAAATGTAATAATGAAATAACAACATAGCCCCGGTAATTTATATACTTCATCAATATTCTGTCTTTTTATTATGTTTCGGCTAATTTTTTTTCATAAATTTACCAATTTGTTATTAGCTTCTATATTTTCAACTTAATTTTTTTGACAAATATATAATTTTTCAAAATATTAAATTTTTACATTTAGATTTTGTTTTATTTAATAAAATATTATTGTCCTCAACTCAGTGAATTTTTTATCTCAAAATTTTCAACAAGTAAAATCCACTTAAAAGTCTGCAAGGAGCCAAGGAGTCATTTGTCAATTTTAATTGCGTCGCTCTGCAATTTGGAAAATAACAGAGATCACTAAAGACTCGTAGCTAGTCTTCTTACTAGCGCGTGATTCCAAAGTTTTCCCAGTTGCCCCGTTTCGAAAAGCAAAGCTCTGATCTTTCCTTCTTCCCAAACTCCCCTCTCTCTCTTTCCCTCTCCTAAACGCACACACACACCCATGGCGCTTATCTCTCTTTTCCTTCCCCTGGCCTCATGCCTCCTCCTCCTCCTCCTCGCTGCGTCACCAGCTTTCTCCTCAAACTACGAAGGTATCAATCTATCCCTCCTTCTTTTTCTTTCCCAGGTATCCTGCGTTAAGTTTATGGGAAGTACTATAATTGTCTTTATTTCTACTTTCTACTGATTTCTTGTTAACTTCAATTCAACTTTGTAATATAATTTTTTATTGAAATCTGCAGTCTTACGGACAGAAATTATGCTTTTTTTTTAATTCAAAAAAGATAAAGAAAAGGCGATTTTCTACCAGAAAACTAAATTGATACGACGTTAGGCATATACCTTGGTTCTGGTTCTGTTCTGTTTTTATTTTAGGAAACAATTATAAATAATTTTGGTGATAAGGTATGAGTGTTTGGAATTGACCTTATTCCTACTTTTTATTCGTTCTAAATGGCGCACTAAATAAAGTCACTTTTTTCCATAGCTACCAAAACAACTAATTCCAAGAACTAATCCACCAAAAAGCTACTTTATTCTATGTATTAGCCCCGGTCAACAGGTTAGCACTATACCGAACTGGTATAGCACCAATAAACGAGCTACTTAATTTTATCATAATTACTTTCTCTAAGCTGGATTTGGAATTTTTTTTATTAAAAAATAATAATTTTATGAAACCAACATGAATACTTTTTTTTTTACAAAGGCCATAAGAACCAAAATGGCTTCGGTCTGCCAATTTTTATTTTCGGGACCTATTTCTGTCCGATGTGGTTTTACAACAAATGCTACATATGTTCTTCTGAAAAAATATAAAACTATATCGGACCAAAATGACATTTCGGTTCTTATGGTTTTTGTAAAAAAAAACAGTAATCATGTTGGTTTCATAAAATTATTTCTTTTAATTATGGTTTATAAAAAAAATTCTTGGATTTGACTCCAATGTTGACTCAATTCTCAGTTAAGCAATTGAAATTTTTTTTCTTAATAAGACAGGCAAAATAAATATGGAATTTTACCAGTATCAGTATCACTCCTGGATTTGCAATTAATGTTAACTTATGCGAATTGTATGTTCATTCTTTGTTGAGCCATTGGTTGACATGATATATGTTTTAACAGGAGAGGCGTTGTGTGCCTTCAAGGCAAGGCTGTCGGATCCGAATAATGTATTACAGAGCTGGGATCAGAGCCTTGTAAATCCTTGCACCTGGTTCCATGTCACATGTGACTCCCAAAACCATGTCATACGCCTGTAAGTTTTGCTAATCAAACCCAAATGAGACCCAATTATATCTTTATGCATGAAATTCGGCATCAATAAAAACATAATATAGATGTAGTCAATCTAAATTTTGCAATAATAGTAAAAAATGTCAGTGCCAAGAAGGTGAACTAGTAGCCAGAACTTTGTAAAAGAAACCCTGAAATGAAATATAAAGCAAAACTAAAACTTTTATGAACACTGCCTGCTGGAATTTCATTGTTGCTTTTTTCAACCCAAGCCTTTTAGTACTATTGAATTGCTGCAAACATGTACATACCCATCTCATACAGATTTAATTGTATTAATGTTCATATTTTCTGCAAATGCTGTTTTTTTTTATATATATATTTGTTGTTTGTTCATTCATTTATTTGTTATGTTATTGTAGTAATTATTTTGAATTTTCTTATTCTCATGCAGGGATCTAGGCAATTCAAATATTACTGGAACACTGGGTCCTGAGCTTGCCCGACTTCAGCATCTTCAATACTTGTAATTGACTTCAAGTCACATAGATTTTTCCTAGATTGAATTATTGAATTAAACAAATGGTTGAGACATTTGCTTATTAATTGGAAACTATTTTTATAGGGAGCTGTATCGAAACAATTTTAAGGGGAAAATCCCAGAACTACTGGGAAATTTAAAGAGCTTAATAAGCATGGATTTGTATGAAAATCAGCTCGAAGGGGATATACCAAAGTCTCTTTCTAAGCTGAAGTCCCTTCGGTTCATGTAAGTTCCATTAGAAATTTTACTTCATCATTAACCACGCAATTCACTGAGCATGCTTGTTCATTTTGATTATGTTTGTCCTTGTTTTGGGTCTTACAGGCGCTTGAATAACAATAAGCTTACAGGATCAATTCCGAGGGAGCTAGCAAAACTCTCTAACCTTAAAGTGCTGTAAGTACTTGCACATAGAGACTTAAAATTATCATTAGTTTGCAATTCCTCAATAATGCATTTTTAGTTGGCGTCAGCTTCTTCCAATGCTTCTCTTAAAAAAATATAAATATACTTGTGTGAAAGGTAGACCAAGATGTCAATGTTATCCACCTCTAACTATGTCACCAGTAATAGTCCTCATTCAGGTTTAGTAAAGAACCATTGCTGGCTACAATTAAAAATACTACTGGCGACAATTATAATTATATGCGTTCTATTCATTATACATCTAAAAGTTCTGATTTTTTTTTTTTTTTTTGCAGTGATTTTTCAAACAATGATTTATGCGGAACAATTCCAGTTGATGGCCCTTTTTCTACTTTTCCACAGCAAAGGTATGCACTTCTAGTAATTTGGATGACCAGTGCTCTGGCATATTATATATATTATTTCTAAGCTATATTTCTCTTTGCAATTTTCAGCTTCGAGAACAACAAGAGGCTGAATGGACCGGAACTTCTAGGCTTAGCATCATACGACTTTGGGTGCTAAATTAAGTCGAGCATTTGCTGGGGATTTATTGCTGAGAACATTTATGAAAGTTTATAGAAATTAAGTCCAAGTTATGTTATTGGTAGTTGTACGTTTACAAAACCATAATATAGGAAAGCATGACAGGTTTGTGTTAAAAAAGTAGCAGCCCATACTAAATATTACTGGAGACTACAGTCGTATAGGGCCTATAGGCATACCGCATACGGGTTGCTGCTTGTTTTTTACATTTTACTAATACACAGAAAGGTAAAGAGGCTTGTAGATGGTTCTATAGGTTCTCAAGGATGTTACCTAAAATAATACTTGTGAGATGTATAATTGTGCTTTAGAATAATGTAAAATGCCCAATGTGCTTCACTGATTCTTGATTTCTTGTACATGCTAAGTTGATGCCCTTTTTGTACAATAAGCTATTGGTCCACCTTAACTTTAATATAGAGACATCGACCACAGGTACACAAGGATTACATAATATGTACAAATAGTGATAATTACCAATACCAGCACTGCTGCTAAAACAAAGTTTGTTAAAACCTTAAGAACACTTGAATTATAAGTTGTTGCGTTCTCACTACAATAGCAAAAACTATAATAAAGCTAGAATAAACAGTACTGCAATCAAAGCACAAACACAAGTACCGAGTAGCCAAGACATGTTAGCCAGAGAAGCCACATTTCATAGAAAACAGCTAGAATTTGACTCAATTTGCACCAATCTGTTCAACTCCAATAAACACAAATACAACAATAATTGACAATATTAATGCCATTTATTTGAGCACACTACTCTATTGTGCCCGCATTCTGCTGTTTTCGGCTGCCCTGACTTGATGGAAGTACGGATGTGCCTGAAAATTCAAACCAAAGAGAACACCTATTAAACTAGTGTGAACAATATAACAAGGTAGGTGCCTGCAAAACATAATGGTCATGTTTGGTTGTGGAGTAAGAGGTGGAGTAAACCCCTTACTCCATACTTCAAGGAGCTAAACACGGAGTAAAATAGGATGAGTAAGATGGAGTAAGAGATGACTTAATCCGGAGTAACTTACTCCACCTATCTAGGTGGATTAACTTACTCTACACTTACTCCACTTGCATGGCTCACTGTTATAAAAAGAAACACATTTTCCAATATCTTACTCCTCCACTAAGTGGATTAATTTTAGTCACGACTCCAACAACCAAACAAGATGTAAAATATGAGTAACATTGAGTAAGCAATTTAATCCTCGTTAATTTTACTCCACAACCAAACATGGCCAATAGAATTAATCTAGCTTTAATTTACATCAATTTCTCAAGTAACTAAAACATCATTCTAATACTTGAGCTTTTCAAGTAATAATATATTCAAAAGGAACAGCAGAAGAGACCAAGCAAGGAAGATAATTTTCCCATCTCACAGGAATACAGCTAATTAATTCCGGAAATTTAATATGAATTTGTCCAAAAATATAAAAAAAAAAGGATTAAGATAGAAAAAATTACCATAGCTTCTTTTGCTGTCAGCCTGTCCTGGTGATCATAGCGAAGAAGCTTATCGAGAAAATCTATTGCCTGGACTCAAATTATATACATTCCCCTCAGTACATTAAAGAGGATATATAGTATGAAATTATGAAAACTAAATAAAAGAACAACTAAGTCATTTTTATGTTTGAAGAAGAAGTGTAAAATGATACCTCTGGAGAAATAAGATGCTGATTATCAGCATTGATAAATCTAGACCAAGGCTTCCTGCTATGCCTGCAGAGGAACCAACACAAACGGCGAGAAGTTAGATAAAGATCAGGTTTTATGATTTGAATGAATAGAACAGTATGTAATGTATGCCCAAAAAAAGGTGCTAATGAGCACTACCTGCCCACAAGAGCTTCAAGCTGGGGATCGAGCTCAATCCTGTACTTGTTTAAATAAGAATTGAGGTCATCCGTGCCAAGCACCTGTTATTAAAATAAAAGATAGAATATTATTACCAAACAATGCATTTTAGACATAATCCAACAGACAAGTATGATAAAATTTACAAAAGTGGTACTACCTTGGCGATCTTCACAAGCTGGTCATGGTTGTCATGGCCATAGAAGAAGGGCTCTTTACGAAATATCTACAATAAATGTGCATCATGTTAGAAATATAGCCATTTTTTTAAACTTCTTTGAATTATCAGGCAATAATTTGAAGGAATAATTGCAGGTGTGCCCTTAAAGGTTAAAAGAAAATGTAGCATGCATCCAAAAGAAATAATTGCAGGTGTGCCCTTAAAGGAATAATTGAAGGAATTTTTCAACAGATGTAGCATGCATCCAAAAGAAAATGAGCAAACGAAAGGGAAAAAAAATGAACCATAGCAAAGCAAAGCAACACAAAAGAGCTAGATGCATCGTAGGCAAACTTCCTCTTCGAAGTTTTTAGTTATGAGGATTTTGGTGTGGCTTAGGAAAACTATTCATACTTTTTTTTTTCCTAGGTCTGGGTTTCTGCTAGTGATCCGAAGATTACTAGTTAGGGAGGCCATACCATTCCAGCAAACATGCAACCAAGGCTCCACATGTCCAAGGAGTAGTCATAATCCTGCAAGTCAACCAGCAGCTCTGGCCCCTTGAAGTACCTATGCGTAATAAGATATTTCAATTTTTAGACCCTTGTTAATCATAAATGCTGTTTATAAAGAAAAATCATCAGATACTCCAATTTGTGCCCATCATACTGCAATATTACTTGAGAGTCTTAGAAGTTGACTTTAAGATTCTTAGAAGTTTTATTACATGAAGGTGTGTTTTCACTATTACCTTTTAAGTTCATTAAAATTTTGGAGCATCATACTGCAATATTACTTTAAGACTCTTAACCTCATTTTAATAAAACTTCTAAGACTCTTAACCTCATTTGTGCCCATCATACTGCAATATTACTTAAGAGTCTTAGTAGTGCAAACACTGTTTTGTACAAGGTCAAGACACCTAAAAATCAGTAACCTCATTTTAATGAACTTAGAGCATTACTTTTTTACTTTATAAAGGTGTGTTTGCACTACTGACATAAAACAATATCAGTAAACATTTTGGAATGTGGACTTTGAAATAATAAAACTGAAGCGCAATTCGGATATGATGGAGCACAATACAGTAAATTAAGCTGCAAGTATTATTGTCCAAGTCCCTCAATGGCAAATACAGTACACTGGAAATGCAATTTAGAGAAAAAAAAAAAATAAACACGCTTACCTTGAAGCAACACGGACATTGTACTCCTTGCCAGGGTGGTAGAACTCAGCAAGTCCCCAGTCAATGAGACGAAGCTTTCTCAGTTCATGATCTATCATCACATTGTGTGGCTTAACATCACGGTGCATTATCCCTTGTGAGTGGCAGTAATCCAGCGCCTATTAATCATTTTGCCAAAAATATAAGCAGGCAATGCTTATTTCAAATTAATTCACAAAAAAGATATATTAAGAATTATAGTTTACATTTTTCCCATGTTTGCCCTTTTTTTAAATGAATATATTATTTTCTTGTGAACAGAATTTTGAGAGTGATTAAAATTTCCAGTTAAATGTCCAGATATTATTAATGAAAAAGGAACAACAAATATTTCAAATTTGTATATGCATTGGGCTTCAGAAAGATATTTTGAACTGTGTCAAAAAAACAATTGCAAACACAGTTAATCATCTGGTACAATGAAAAAGCTAGTACCTTGAGAAGCTCATAGATGTAGTAACGAATGTCATAGTCAGTCAGAGTTGGGTAAAGAAGCTTAAAATCTGTGCTGTTAACATATTCGAAAATCAAGCTTGGTGTTTTCGAATGCTGGTCTCTGACAATATCAAGGAGTTTCACGATATTTGGCCCGCCACAGAGGTTCTGAAGAATTTTGATCTCTCTCTTTATCTGCAAATAAATAAAAAAATTGGCCGTAAAATAAAGATTCCCTGCGAGAACAATGAAGCGCAATAGGTTGGATGTTATAATCTATTCACATCTGCTAAAGACCAGGTAACAATCAAGATAAAAAAATATTATATTACGAGTTTATAACAAACAGATTTCTCAGTCCCTGCCAATTTGTAACCAGTAATGGATCCATGAATGTGGGCGGCAAAATCTCTACTGGTCTGTTTGGTATAATTTGATATTTGGAAATGTAAGGTCTTATCAAAATCCCATCTGTGACAAAGAGGAAAAGGGAAAACAGATAACAAAACAGACGCAGTTTAATACCAGACAAGACCAGTACAGGAAAACCATATTATAATGAAGGCTACACTGAAAGGAGAAAATAACAGAAAAAAAAGGGGCAATTTCATGTCTATCTCTCAAAAGTTTCAATATTACGTATTTATCCCTCCAAAATCAGTAATTACATATTTATCCTTGAAAATTATAAAAACTCACATATTTGTCCAATCTAACTCTATAATATATCAAATATATCCAAAATAATTAAATAATATTTTTTTAAAACTTTAAATTTATTTTACAATATTAATTAATAATACGTTGACCACTATACCCTTCCTTTGTTTCTCATCTGTTTTAACAATTAAAAGAGTTATTTTTATGTTCATTATTTGGTGGCAGAAACAAATTGGTCCTTGTAAATATTAGAACTATGTTTTAATATGAGTATATGAGACAGAATGAGTCCAGATCAGGGCTGCGGGTATAATACTGGTACAATGAACAGTACTGGTATACGATACATAGAATAGTGGTATTGGGCGGGGATGTGCCGGTATTGTGTTTATTGGTATGGTTTGGTTTGTGAGTGAAACATTGATACTGTTTTGGTTTTTATTAGTCCAGTTGCTGGTATTGGCCATGAGCCATTGTATTGACGTTTTAATTTTCCTGTAATATAATGGATTGGACAAATATGTGAGTTTTTACAATTTTCAAGGATAAATATGTAATTACTGATTTTGGAGGGATAAATACGTAATATTGAAACTTTTGAGGGATAAACATGAAATCCCCCCCCCCAAAAAATGGTACCTTCTTTTTCTTAACGGGTTTGAGGATTTTAATAACACATCGTTCATTAGTATGCACATTCACCCCCTCAAAAACCTCACTGTATTTGCCCCTTCCGACTTTTCGTACAACTTCATAATCATCCTGATCCCTGGTTTGAAAGAAAGTTAATATAACTATGTTATATAAATATTCTTCAGAACCAGATTGCACAAAAAAAGAGATTGAACGATAAGTAAATATCATGTTGCTCCTGTTATAGTTAATTTGAAACAAACAAAATGTAAGACAAATTATTAGAAAGGATTAGAAATACAAAGTAGTAAATTTTCACATGAATAGAAAAAAAAAATGAGCAAAATAAGCTAACAGCATTACATGCCTTAAGTTTTCACAACAAACTGGGACTACAATCAAACAAGATTCAATCTGAGGCATGAATAGTTTCAATTTCCAGATCAACTAGCTTTTTGACTGAAAGATCCGAGCTCCTAGCTGCTTACGATCAACAAAAATCAGGATAAACTAAGGATTAACAATTTAACGACATAATCGAACTCACCCCCATTGAACTGTGAGAGCCTCGTAATCCCAGTAGTCTTTGGGCCGATGCACGTTAATATCGGCGTAAACCCTAGCTTTGGACATGTCCGCCGACGTAGGTCGAGCTACCGCCGACAAGATCACGCGTTTCGCGAACTCGAGAAACCCTCTAATTGACAACCCTGCTCAATATGATCCTTTCCCCTATTTTTCTATCGTAAGTTAGGTTTCGAGACAGGGATGGGGATGCATACGAGGCGAGAGAGAGAGAGAGAGAGAGAGAGATGCTCTTGGGGCAACTTCTGTGTGCTTTTAGGGATGATATTCTGTGAGCTGTCGCTGTCCTATTTGTTTGATATTATCTGCTGATTTATTTTTTGTTTGTCAGGAAATATTTTTGTTAAATTAGCAGTACTGAGTAATGGTCTAATGGAGTTGGTATTAAACAATCAAATTAACTAAACAAAACAAAACAAAACTATATTTGTGCATTGCAGGAATTAGACTCGCAAAATAACGGAAACAGCTGAAAATAAAAATCCTCAAATGTGAAGTTGGGGGAGCATAAATCCAAAGATGGGTCCAAGAGATTTGTCATTGTTAGCAAATTATACGGAATTCAAAGCAAAATTATTAGCATTATTAATTGAAGTTGGCACTGTGATGTCAATGGTTATTCAGAATGAATTTCTCCTCTTAAAAAAATTTAGAGAATTTTATGTATACTCCTCAAGAATCTTGAAATGACGCTATTTTCTCTTCTAAAATTCATCATTACATATTAATTTCTAGATTTCACAAACTCACAAATTTACTCAATTTATTGTATTTTCTATTAAACTCTTTTTAGATTTATAAATTTTCGTTTTGCTCTTTATTAAAAAAAATTAAAATACATAGTTTGTGTAAGAAAAAGATCCAATTTTCTAATTGATTTGTTTTCGAGAACAAATAGTTCATTTCTCTACCTGTGGCGCATACGTGATGGCATTTAGACGTATGTTTGTGTTTCCGTTACAAGTAAAAAGATGAATCGTATTCACTAATTCTAAATTTCGAGGGGTATTTATGAAATACCACAAAATTATAAATTACCTCTATGTATACAATTATTAATGAAATTTTTGTTAGTTGTTAGCTTATTTGATACAAATTTAAACCAGTCGCCTGAGCTTAAATAAAAGCCTCAATAACCTTGGTAGTCATTATTAAGTTTTCCAAAAAAAAAAAAACCTACATAATTTTTAACCCTTTACCTGACAGAACCACAAATACGTGGTTATTGTGTTGAATTCATATCATCTGCGCTAATTTATATTTGGAGCTTGCAATTTTTACTGTTGGTTTCAAATCAGCATGAATTTTAAAGTTGTTAGTTCTATATTAATATGCACCTTAAATTGTTAAATTAATCCAAAAACAGTATTTGAGAAAAAAAATTAATTTCAAATTTGACCTCCTTGTATGTAATAAAAGGAAAAACGGTGGCTCATTTTCTATTGAGTCTAGATGTTACTAATACTCGATAAACAAAGGGAGCGCATTCTCTGCGTAGATTTTACCTGCGGAGCTGTGCGGTTTTTTTAATCTGGCCCATTCGTTTTGATCAGACAGTCCAGATTTAATCTCCAGCCAGTGAGTGCTCGAGATAATAGAGGGGTCAGTATAAATTTTGCTTTGAGATTCGTGCTATAATCTTATTTGATCCGTCCGATCAAAACGAATGGCCCAGATTAAAAGAACCGCACAGCTCCGCAGGTAAAAACTCCGCAGAGGATGCGATTCCGATAAACAAACGGTACCAGTAGCCAGTAGGTAATTAATCCGTCATTGACTCTAAAACCCCTATTAACATTATTCGAAGTAGTACTCTTAGGACGTGTTCGGCCGCTCCAATATTCTCGTGGAAACAAAAATTCAGTTCAATTCCCACATGAACAGTAAATTTTAATTCAATTCTCGTGCCTATGCCCATTCCTAATGGCCCGCCGAACATGCCAAAAATTTTCATATGTACCAAATCAATACCTAAACCACAAAAAACAGTTCAAGTACACGATATTGCATCAAACAACCAACACAATGAAAGCAACACAGTCAATACAATAAAACAAGATCACCAAATTCTCGTCCCACAAGAAAAAACACAACTTTTCAGCCTTCATTTTCACTAGAGTCTCTTCCACACATTGGATTGTGGATATTGCTCCCATTTCCCAACTGATTCATAACTATCTCCATAAAATCATCTGTAAAATCACCTGCCTCTACCATAGCCATCATCAACCCTCATTGCAATCATGCAACGTAGCTCTATCATTATTTGAATACCTCATTTTTTTTTTACATTAATTAACAATAGCCTTATTTAAATTATCAATTTTTATCAAATCAAAATTTCACAACAATTACTGCTTCTTCCTCTGTCACTCTTGGTTAGTTTGATCAATTGATCTACAAGGTTGCTAGTTAATTCGATTTGGAGGACTATAGTTTAGTACAATACAGATTTGCTCTCCAAAGCCTTTCCAGATCGTTGGATCAAATTTTATCATGATTGATGAAATTAATACTAACGGACGTTAACTCATCTCTCCATTAAGCAAAAAAGGAAATAATCCTCCTTTCTTCTTTTCTGTCAATAAAAAAAATATAGAGAGAAAATCTTCTATCCCTCCTCCATCCCCTGTTTTTCCTGAGCACACATCTTTTAATTCATTTATATTTTCCTTAGCACACACACACTTCTACGGGTAGAGATCCTGCATAGGGCAATGAAAGGAGCCTTCAAACAGATATTAACCTTACCAAGCCAACACTTAACGGAGATAAAGAAATGACGATTTCTTTCCTCTTTTTGCTTAACGGAGATAAAGTTAACGTATGTTAGTATTAATTTCATTAATCATGAAAAAAAATGGCGAAATTGTGAAAATGTCACTCCAAAACTTTGAAATTGTGAAAATGCCACTTCAAACTTTGAAATTGTCAAAATACCACTCCAAACTTTATTGATTTGTAAAAATGCTACTCTAAATAATTAATGACTAAAATACCCTCGCTCGTCCATCTCCGCCGCCTCCTCCCGCACCCTCCACCGACCCGACCCTCGCCGGTCACAAGAGACGCAAGAAGCAGTTTTCAGGCATGATTCCCTTCGTCCGTCGCAAGAGGCAGTGATGGACAAGCGAGGGTATTTTAGTCATTAATTATTTGGAGTGACATTTTTACAAATTAATGAAGTTTGGAGTGATATTTTGACAATTTCAAAGTTTGTAGCGACATTTTCACAATTTGAAGATTTTGAAGTGGCATTTTCACAATTTTCCCGAAAAAAATTGATCCAACGATCCAGAAAGGCTCTAGAGAGCAAATCTATTCAAAGACAGGTTCCCAAGCCCTTACATTTATGATTGATTTAGAAAATCATCACTCAACTGAAATTGTGTACAGTGATACAGACATACAGTATTACAGTATTACAAAAGATATGCTTGTCCCGTTGACATGACATTAGTGTTGACCAAACGGTCCATTCCGTCCAAATTCGTCCGGTTTACGGTTTCGCACGGGTCACAGTTTTCACAGTCCATGGTTCTACATGGGTCGGTTCCGGCGGTTCTAACTTGAAATGGTTGGCTCAAAATCTTGCTAGAATCATGGTCCAAATTCACACGATTCGGTCTAGTCTAGTCCAGGGCAGGTCTACGATAAACAGAGGCATCTTTAATGCTCCAAATTTTTTTTCAAAACAAAAATATCTTGTTGGCTCATGTCTTAGATATTCACAAAAGATGAAGAATAACATTTTTTTGTTGACAAAAATCTCAAGCACTCTGTTTTTTATTGCATGTAGAAATTGAAGCTTAGTTGACTGTGTATGAAGTGGTAACGTGGCCTCATAATTGGGTATTAGAGTGATATAAAATAAAAAATTTATTTGAAGGGTTTTCAAAGTGTACAAACTCATAGATCACTTATTTTAATCAAGTCGTCATCTTTTCTTTTTTCAAAACAAAGGTTCACGGGTTAGGTCCGGTCCGGTCCGGTTTTGTCACGGTTCCGGTTTTCACGGTTCACGAGTCTGGTCTAGTACGGTTCTAGTCCAAAATAGTAGTTAAAAATCTTTATAGAATCTTAAATTGAATTAGTCCGGTATGGATAAGTTCTCAGGTGCTTGAACCCCGGTTTTTTTTCAAAACACTACATGACATAATATATATCATACACGATGTGACATCTGCCTACTATATTTTTTTTCTCTCCAATATTTCCTTTTTATTTTTCTGAAAAATAAAATAAAATGCAAAAACAACAAAAAATAAGAAGAGTTTTAAAGAACCATGATAAAATAATCGCACTTAATTTCTATGACTTTTTCCGTTTTTGTCGATTTGTTATGATGTTTTACTATATTTTTCCAAGAAAAATCTAATTGCCGCCTTGTATCTTTCAATCTTTGAATTTAAATATGCTGTCCAAATCAAGCACTAAAAACATCATCTATGGTTTAGGGCCGTTAGGCTTTCAAATCATGAACTTCGGAGGACGTCCGATGTCCACTCTATCGATTTTAGGTTTGATGAGGTTTAAGACTATCTGATTCACTTTAAGATTCGTATTTTCAGTTTTAATATTCGTACACACTAGTATCAATTGTCGTGCACACGAATTTTAAAGCGAATCAAACGGTTGTGGATCCGATGGGCATTGGACGTACTCCTTTCTCTAAATCATGATTTTGTGTTGATCCGGGCTCCTAATTTTCAATCAGACGGTGTCGGATTTTATTAAAAATAGATTAAAATAAAAAAGTCGGTCAAAGCTGGAAAAAAAATTATAGTTTATTAAAAATTTCCGATTCTTTAATTGTCTATGAAACGATTCCGAAAAGACGAAAAACATAAATAAAAAATGTATAGGTATAATTTTCTAAAATATTCATTTTAATTGTAATTTTTCTAATTTTATTTATTTTTATGACTTATACAAGGATAGTAAAATACACAGAAAAATATGACATGGCACTAGCTCGCACATCAGAACAGTATGTGTTGTGCTTGTTGAAGAAGTGATTACATAAAGATGGGAAAACTATTTTAATTATGAGTATGGCTGGAGGCGGATTCAGAATTTGGATTATGTGTACAAACTACTAACAATATAACAGTGCAATTTTTTTTCCTAGCGAATAAGAGCAGAGTAGCGGACAAGAGTTTCAAAAAGCCATGGCGTGACCGGATATGTCACAGCACGACACGTTTTCCGGACACATGTCATGACTCGCATGTCCGGTGCCATGATCATTTGCGTGACGTGACTATCTTTCAAAAATTTGGTACGGCACGTCATGTGAAATATTTAATCGCAGCACAGCACGTGGTCATGTGAGTCACGTGTAATTACAACTGTTAAATCTTGATCAAATGATGAATCTTGAATAAACTAATATAAATTATGAAAATAGTTAAATATGACTAAACATGACAAACCGGATATATGTGGTCAAAGCACGACTAACGTGTTGTGACCATCCTTCCAAACTTGATCATGACACAGCATGATACGTAAAAATCTGACTTGATCACGGCACGGCACGTGATTCAGGGGTAAGCACAAGTTTAATTTACCCTAAGTCTAACAAAACTTTCAAATTCAGCCCCTTGAGCCTCTTTAGATCAGCCAATGAGTATGGCTAACTTTTAGTTCACTCAAATTCGCTAACCCACTCTTTCAATCAGAAATGAGTGTTTAGTTGTACCGTGTAAATTGTGGGAAATTTTATTTTTCTTTCCAAAATTCTTGATATTATACAATTATAATTAGTATTATTATTAATAATAAATATAATATAATATAATTAAATAAAGTAGATTTAATAATAACATAATAACGTTTATTAATAATTATTTCATAAAATATAAGTATTTATTTGTATAATTAAATAAATTGTACTTAATGAGCTGATATAATCTAATCGTGTATTTAATAAACTGAAATTTTAGTTGTTGTATTTACTAATGAGTTGAATGAAATTGTTAAAAAAATCGTGTATCTTATCTAATGCTTAGATCATGTCTTAAATTAAAAACCTTTGTTGGTCAGAAATAAAATGGAACAAACATTACAAATCACGTTGTTCTTTTTAAAATGTTTGATATTATTTAATTATTCTAATTAATAAATTATTACATATAATTAATTAAATAAAGTGGATTATAACATATCAATACTTATTATTTTATTATTTCATAAAATACAAATAATATTTTTATATAATTAATAAATAAGGTGTATTTTATGAGTATAATAAATGGTATCTTCTTATTACTAAGTTTAGCATTATGATTCAATTTTTAATATCCGCATAAAATGATATGAGAAAGAGAAAAATGATATCATGTTTATTCTTCTAAATTTCAGTAACTCGTAAATTTATTCAATTCTATTACTTTTTATTAAAACTCACTTTAAAGTTGTAAAATATCTATTTTATTTTTTATTAAAAAAATTGTAGCATGTATAAAGACTAACTGGTCAGGTTATACTAAACAATTCATTTCTCTACTCCCCGATGTATACAAAGTTACATTTAAAAATATATGCTTGTGTGTATGTCACAAGCAAAAAAATGAATCATTTGTTCTCACAAATATGATAATTAGAAGATTGAGCATTTCTAACAAATGTTACGTATTTTTTATTTTTTAATTAAATGATAAAATGAGAACTTTATAAATTTAAATGAGTTTTAACAAAAGACCATTAATTGGGTGAATTTCTGACTTTTTAAAATTTTAAAAGGTAAATATAATATTATGAATTTTAGAAAGAAAAATATGTAATTTGGAAATTTTCAAGGAATGTACATTAAATTTCCCAAAAAAAAATTCGGCTCAAAAATGAAGTAATTTTAATAGGAGTGAGCTTGTCTATTTTAGCCCTTCTAAGTTTTATTTGATGGTTGAGATGAGATATGAGAATACGAGTACAATACAAGAAAATTTCTGTCTCTAAGATTACTGACACATAGTTTGGAAGTGAATCTAGAACAAAATTATATTCAATATTTAAATATAAAAATTTACTTTGAATTCATGTGTCACTGAGACAAAAATTTCTTGCTCATTAGGAGGGCCGGTTTCCGGCACAAGGCTACTATGATAACACATGTGGGCTCCAGGCTACAGGCTTCCAGTTCCAGTTTAGCCGCATTAAATGCATTATCCATAAATAATTTATCTGGCTGTCTTACTTCCTGAAAACGACTTGCAGAATTGCATGTGTGTATCTTAGCTCAAAAGAGAACTTTGCGAAGATAAATACAACAAACATCTCTCGCGGATGCCACTTGTCAGAAACGCTTCAATCCTAGACCACATCCTTTAGTTTCAATTCAAACCAGTATATTAATCCAGTGATCTGATCATTGAGAACTCGATGAAGATAAAGACGAAGAATAAGAGAAGGAGAAAGAAAGACTTAAAATCATAACCATTTCTGAAGAAATGTCTAAAGTTGGAGAGGATGAAGAGGGTATCGGCGTACCGGCTATAATATCAAAGAAGAAGCAACTGCTTTCTTCATCTCTGAAGAGAAATCCTGAATGGTATGTGTTCTCCATTATTTTCCTCTTCTTCTCAACAATTAGTGAGGAAAGCATCTCTTTTGCAGTATGTGGAATTATTAATTATAAATATCTCCATTAATTAATTTCAATGTGAGAGTGAGACCAGATTCAAAATAATTGACCAAAATTTAATTGATAATTCTAGTACATTCATTTGATATTTTGAAACATACTGTTCAAAAAAAAAAATAGTAGATGTATTCTCAATTTAGATGAAGTGTGTATTTAATTTGAGACAATTTAAGATTTGATGGCTCCGACATTAAAATTCTACTATTAAATTTTTAAATTGTTTGATTAAAATCATAACATCTTTTAAATTGATTCAAATTTAATACATGTGTTATCTATGTAATGAATAATAGACTGATAATTTTAATTTTCGAATTTGAATAATATTTTTTAAGATATCAAATTGATATATACAAATTAGATATACACTAAAACTCTCAATTCTAAATACTAACACAATGGACTGCTTATCTTCTATTTCTCCCTGCTTGCAAGGTGAATGCTTTAAGAGTAGCTATTTAATTTCACTAAAAATAAAAATTACAGCGTTTTATATTACTAGGATTTCCTCTCAAGATATCCCAAGCGACCTAACTATTCAGGTTGGAGATTCCACCTTGAATCTACAAAAGGTACATTATTTCAGCTATTTCTTTCTTTTTCTAAATTTTTCTTTCAACATTTGGGAAGTCAACTAAAATATTTAGTGCTTCCTCTTCCAGGTACCTTTGATATCTAAATGTGGATACATACGCAAACTGACCTCCAAATCAACCGCCGACTCAAAAATAAAAACAATTGATATTAGAAATATTCCTGGTGGTGTCGAGGGATTTGAATTTGCTGCAAAATTCTGTTATGGTATAGAATTCGAGATCACAATAGAAAATGTCGCCTTGTTAAGATGTGTCGCTGAATTTCTTGAAATGACAGAAGAATACGCTGCTGATAACCTCATTACCCAAACAGAATTCTTTCTACAGGTATGATTGTTAACCTCATTTAAAGAGAGCACTGATTATGTACCAGTGTGTGATATACTTACATTGTGTGTACAGTAATTGTATGTGCTCTGTATGTACTGGGATTAATTGTTTATACCCTCATACTTTCTTATGCTGGCTTTATACCCTCATGCTTTGATATGCTGAGTCATATATTGCTTATATAAGTTAGCTTCATAATATTCTCATAGCTCGAAATCGTGTGTGCTTAATTTTAAGTATAATATTCTTATTGCTTTATGATGTTGTCATAGTATTTTCCTAATGTTTATATTGTGACTATCAAATACGATTTACCAGTACCATAATTCTTCAAGATCTTTTTCAATTTGACATGACCTAGCTCTTTACGTACTTGCATGCTTCATTTCAAGTTCAACAAAAGCCAATAATAATTCTTACAAGTGCAAGAAAACTCCTCGCAGGAAGTGGCATTGACACAAATCACAAGTGCCATAACTGTGCTTCACAAATCGGAGGCACTACTCCCAATGGCTGAGCGAGTTAAGCTAATAAGCCGATGCATTGACTCTATTGCGTACATGACTTGTAGTGATACCCAATTAGGTCAATCCCTAAACGAAGTAAATAGCAATTCTTCAGGTTTCAACCCGAAGCCCATTGTCGACTGGTGGGCTGACGAGCTCACGATTTTACAAATTGATATCTTCCAGAGGGTTTTAGTGGCAATGAAGGCGAGGGGATTTAAGGAGCATGCATTTGGCCCGTTAGTCATGCTTTATGCACAGAAATCCCTGAGAAGTTTGGTAATTAATTGAGAAAAATCTGTTTTTCCTATTACTTAAATCACCACGGTGCCTGGTTCTTACCAGTAACATGCCTGATTCAAAACCATATGGATTCCATAATTGTCATTTGTCTTGTTCAAATAATCCAAAAACTGAAAAGGGAACAGAATCAGCTGAATTTTTTACTATGGAGTACGGACCACCTCGCTTAGCTTGTCCCATGTTGAGAACCAAGGATAAAATCCTACATATATAGTATATGCCTTAAAGTTTCAAAATGGGGCCAAATTAGTTATCACGAAAAAAACATCTCCATAAACTTCTTTTATTTTTATTATTTTTTTACTTTGTCTTCAATATAGGACATTTATGGAAGAGCGAAAAAGAAAATAGAGCCAAAAAAAGAGCACGAGAAACGCATCATCCTTGAAACGATTGTAAGCCTTCTGCCACGAGAGCGAAACTCAATTTCAGTAAGCTTCGTATCGATGCTCCTTCGAGCCTCCATTTACCTCGACACAACAGTCGCGTGCCGGCTCGATCTTGAGAAGCGAATTGCGCTGCAACTAGGCCAGGCTGTGCTCGATGACCTCATGATCCCATCATTCTCTGACGATGCAGTTTTTGATGTTGACACTGTGAAAAGGATTCTGACAAACTACATTGAGCATGAGGGGGATGGAAATGGAAGCAGGTTAGATTATGCGACAGATGATGATCTCATTTCTTTGCCACCTAGTGATGCTGCACAGGTACATACTCACCTACGGTTTTGTAGTTTTATCACTATATAAACACTTGGATGATACATCAGATAATTCATGGGTGTTGTTGGATTATGTTATGCAAGACAATAGAAATGATATTTATAAAAAAAGACTACAAGATATGCTATCTATATTTATTTGGAATGATCCAAATCCACAGATATATTTGATAATTTATCGATGAAATTCCTTTTACATGGGCCCCAAGGGGCGGAATCAGAAAATTGAGATAGTAGAGACTGGATAAATAACTGTTTTGTTATTTCACTTTATGAGGGAGACTAACAGTATAAATTTTTGTCATTTTCTGAGGCATGAGCCTAAGACTGCTACCGATCCGGCATAAAGATGGCAGTTCTGCTGATGCTAAATTTAAAATTAAAGGACAAAACTGAAAAGTTTCAATTTGTTTTTAATATATCACTATAACAGGTAGGGAGGCTGATGGAGAGTTACCTGGCAGAAATCGCGACAGATCCAAATTTGAGCATAGAGAAGTTTATTGGCTTGGCAGAGTTGATACCAGAACAAGCCAAGTTCAATGAGGACGGCATGTACAGAGCCATCGATATATACTTGAAAGTAGTTTGTTGTGTATCATTCAATAAATAGAACATATTAGCAATTGATTTGTTAGGTCTCGAATCAAAAGGCATTATTGATGCATAAGAAGCTTAACACTAGACAAAAATGAAAAATCTTGTGAAACCCAAAACTCAGAGTCCTACTTATGTGGTCGCCCAATAGGAAAGTAAACCAGGCAGTGAATACTGGTACAACTGGCAACATAACATCTGTATGCTTCTTAGGCCAAACATGAGAACTCAATAATTATTTTCGTAAAATCTCTAACTAATTTTTTTTTTCACTTTTAATAAAAAAAAAGGCACATCCCACTCTGGGTGACATAGAACGCAAACGGATTTGTCGACTAATGGACTGCCAGAAACTATCACGAGAGGCATGCGCGCACGCTGCCCAAAATGACAGGCTGCCGGCTCAGACAGTAGTTCAGGTAAAGCTGATAATTATGTTGCTTTCTATCTCAAAATAATATAACTTTTATATACAAAAAACTTGATTTTTTTCCTATATATGATAACATCCATTATCTTAGAGCTGATCAATAAATATGTTTGTATAATTGTATCTGTACATACAGGTGCTATACTCTGAGCAGCAACGCCTACGTGACAATTCCATGTACAGTGCAAGCTTCATGAGTGGCGACTCACCTGCCGCTTCTTACAAGGGAACCCCAGTTGTCAGTGGCTCCAGATATCAAGCACAATCAACCGAAGAAGTGTCACGCTTGCAACGGGAGAATGATGAGCTCAAGCTTGAGCTCTTCAAGATGAAAATGAAAATGAAAGATTCATCTGGACCAACTGTTTACAAAGACAGAGAGGCATCTTCCACAAATAATGCTGCACCTGCATGGTCGGCCCAGAAGCCGCCGCTGCCAAAGAAATCGTTTATCAACTCGGTTTCAAAAACATTCGGGAAAATCAACCTATTCTTGAGGAGTGATAGTGTTGGATCGAGCAAAGCTCGAACAAAACCTCCCAAAGATAGGAGACACTCTATCTCTTGAATTGTTCAGGAAATGGAGCTTCATCGGTCAATTGTAAATAATAGATAGTGTGTGTGTGTCTTGTTGCTGCAAGAAGTATTGAAGAACTGTGGAGGATTTTATATATGCGCTTTGTGGTAATTAATATAATTAGAGTAAATTATACGAATGATTTATAAAATATCACTTTTTTATTTATCTATTTAATCCTTAAAATTTTGAAGTTATCATTTTGATATCTCTAGTTATTGATGTGTATTAAATGAGTTCTATCATATAGAAATTTAATCAAAAACATATATGTGTAATTCACATTATTGTAAAAGAGGAGGGATCACTTGCACTATTTTTTTGTGACACCAAATTACACCATCCGTTTTTAAAGTTCAAACAGTCAATTCAAACAATTCAACATGTTGGATATATTAAAATGTGCTTGCAGATCAAATTTTATATTTTTTTGAATTTTTTTACTATTTATTTAAATGGGTACACAAATTCAATAGTCTGAAAACAACAATTTTATAAAATACTTAATAAATAATAAAAAAAAATTCACGAAAACATAAAATTTGATCTCTAAACACATTTTAAGTACATTTTAATATGGAGGACATGATTCTAAAAAACGTCTCGTGAATTCTAAAATTGTTCTGAATTGGATCGAATATTAAACCCAAATTTTACGTATAAGATACAAAGCGCCGAGGAATCAAGGGATCACTTTTCTAAGCCATTCTATCCTAAGTTTTGATAAGATTGAATCTATCCATTGATTTTGTACCTACCAAATCGTCCAGGTTCTCTCAAACGTACCAATCTTTCTGTGAAAAAATTCACCATCTCTAATATGAAATTCCATTCCTTTTTAATGTTTAAATGCCACACTATATATATATATTTTTTTAAATTGTAACTAGATATCATTAATATACTTAACAAGTACTGGCAGACTCGTTGTAATCATATATCATAAGAGCACACCATGAAGCATAAAATTAATCAAGTGAGGCTACGGTAGTATATATGCATAAGGCATATTGGTCCGTACTATTTATCAATATTTTCATTTTTAAAGTCCAAACAATTGATCTAAACCATTCAATGAGATCTCCATATAAAAATGGACTTGTAGATCAAATTGTAAAAAATATAATTATTTTACTATTCTTTTAGTTAGGTAGAAAATCACTTGATGTCAAGTTTCTAGACCATTCAAAAGCAGTGATTATCTACCAATCTAACAACAATAGTAAACAAATCCTAAAAAATGTAAAATTTAGTCTGCAATATATTTATATGAAAATTACGTTGAATGGTTCAGATTGACTGTTTGTACTTTGAAAACGAAAATATCGATCTGCAGTACAGACCAATCTGCATTATGCATAATACCATAACCTCACTCATGTTAATCAATCAGAACTCTAAAAGGTCTGTTGTGGCATCGAAACAAGGAAATATTTTGAAGCACAATATAAGAATTAGTATAAACAATGGACTTGTGACTAAAAAAGAGCACTATTATTCAGCTTGTTATCTATATATACCAGTTTTGTGTATGACTTGAATGAACCATTATAATAGAGAAAATGAAACCAAACTTTAGTGGGTACCGGCCTTGATTGACAATGTACCAAAGTGGTAGATTGTGATCCTGAGAAGAAATTAAGCATTGGAGCAGTTAAGAAAGAAGAAATTATGTATATTGTTTGAAGTTGCTAATTATTGACCAAAAAACATTGGAGCAGAAAACAAGAGAAGAGTTTGAGAGGTAGCTAATAAATGAATGAGCAAACAAAACTAGGGTTTGGTTTGGTTTGGTTGAGAAGCAACAATCAACAGCATCCATACATAGAAACAGAAACTAGGGTTTGTGAGGTTGAGCAAGAGGCTTCCAAAGGCCGAGTCGATACTTGTGTGCATAGCTCAGGATCAACTTTCTCTGCACCAACAAACAACAAAGACAAAGAAAGAGTGCATTTGATCATTTCATTTTGGGATAGAAATTCTTGTAAAAAAAAAGAGAGGAAATAGAGCAAATAGTATCCATATTACGTGGTTGCAAGGGATTCCGAGCTTCTTGAGGCGGAGCGTGCGAGTTTGAAGAAGCTTGTTCACATCTCCGATCTCTGCCTCTATTTTCGCCACGTGTCCTTCCACGCCTCGTCCGATCCCGCGCAAGAACTCCGACACCCCCACCTTCATCTCGTACTGGCTGCGCTGGTACCATCTCGCGTCGTTTCCGACTCCTCCATTACCTCCACCGCCTCCGCCCGATCCAAGGAGTCGCTTGAGGTAATGAAAACTAGAGAAACTACACCGTTGCATTTGGATTTGGGTGTTTCTTAACTACAGTATCTGACAGAAACGAATTGGATTCCAAATTGATTCATGAATCATATAAAAAAGTAGATATAAAATTTTCCATACCAGACAGAAGTAGCAGGGTCTAGAATATGGTACGTCAAACTGTAATGGACTTAGGATGAATTCTTGTGTGGCAAAGCCAAGTCCAATAAGAACATCTATCTGTTGCTTGTGTGTATCAGATACCTGTAACAGAGATCTAAAATTTTGAGGATTTGATAATTATCTTGCCATATTTCAGAAACCCTGTCAATTTGCATGCAGTGACACTTTCCCCAACAAACTATAGAAGCATATTAACACATTTAACATAGTATACTTATACAAAGCTCTGTCCATTTGAAAACATATATTCACATAAAATAGCTAGAAACCAATCATGGCTGCTTTTACCAGTTCGTAAAAGTTGTAATCGTGAAAGTTCCTTGATTTGGGTGTAAAAGCCGATGCATAAAGGTTGGGTAACTTAATGGGTATTACCTTTATGGGTTTCATTCAAAATCAAGTAGAAGTTTATAATTAAGCTCAAAAGATCCGAGTTTTTATCTGTTGTTAAAACTAAGACATGAAAATCGGAGCTAGAGAGTTACCCGTTGAAACAGATTCCTCTTCGCCTCTTCTTTTCCCCCTTCGAACCTCAGAGACCCACAATTCCTCCGTCTCTCCGCCTCTTCTTCTTCTTCCTAGCCGACAGCCGGTGTATAGAGAGAGCCCGACGAGGGCAGTTGTCTCCCCGCAAATCTCTTGCATTTTGTGCTGAATTTTCTTATGCCGCCACTGGGAGAGAATGAGAAATGTTTTCCTACCCTGCCACTGGGAGCAAGAGGACAGAAATCACGGCCCAATTATGGGCCTATATATATGGGCTGTTACAATTTGCTTTCTGTTGGGCTAGGCCTATGGACTTTCAACTTCAATTTCTCTCCAATTCCTGTCTTATTTGTGTTGTTCGGCGAGCATCGACCTTCTCAACATGAATTCGTATCAATTCCGGTACCGCAGAAGAAAATCTATTAGAATCAGAGGATCTGGACCGTTCATTTAACCTGACACTGATCCATACATCTTCAATAGGCATCCGATTGAGTTAGATCTGACTGAGAATAAATCGAACTGTAAAGTTATGGATCTCACTTTTACAATACCTAAGAGTATACTTCTTCTCTGAACATTGTGTTTAGTTAATATGGGGTGAGGAAAAAAAATAGTCAGAAGTGGAAAAAGATAAACGGTGCCTCAGTTAACTTTAATTATTCATATTATATAGTAAGATTTCACTGACATGTCAGTGCATGTTGTCCGGGACTTTGATTCAGATCTCTCTATTCTTGTTTTTTTTTCAAAAAATAAAATTATTTAACACTTATTTAACATTTAGTGTATGAATGTGATGAAAGTTGCCTTTTTGGCAACAATCAAAAAAGAAAGTTGCCTTTTTGGCGTTCGGGTTAGCTATGCACGACCATTGACCAGTAATACCACATTAGAAATATTGATAATTTCTCAGAGATAAAATTTGCAAATAATTAGTTTTTGAGCAGTTGTTGAATCAACCCGTATTATTCGGTTTTTCAATTTTTTTCAAATTATTCACGAATTTTATAATTTTTTTCAAATTTTACGGTATGTGGCATCATACAAATAAGTATACGGTAATATACAGCTGAATATTCAACGGCAGAGACGCGGAGCCATATATGATGAATGAGGGTCAATTGAACCCCATTAATTTTCAAATTTTTGATATTTCTAAATGATTTTTCATATAGTTTAGAGTAATATTCTACGGATACTATAAAATTGACCCCCATTCAGCATGAAATTTTTTAGATAATTGACCTCAATTGATCTCAATCTGTGTTTGACCCCTATAGCTGGACAATCTGACTCCACCCCTGTAGATATTATTCGTATATGCAGCCGCATTGCCTGTATTTTGCTACACTGATTAAAAGTTTTAATGATCATGAAGGCTTTAATTTCTTACTCTTTTCGGTTTTTGCGAAACTTTGAAGCTGATAGTATAATGTCATGTCATGTTCAAATAGATTTGTTTTATTTTTCATGTCAACTTCCTTCGGTTTAGCATCTGTCAATGTTTAATTATTTATTGCATAATTGGCAGCCTCTTCCATCATAGGTACGTGAGATCTTGTTAAAAAAATATTAATTAATGTCAATTTATTGACTTAATAAATTATATTATATTTCATTTTTCATTTTGTGCTTCTGATTGTTTATTACAAACCGTAGCTTTAACTGACAAAGAAAATAATGCTCAATTTCAGAACTTATTTGAGTTAAAGAGATAACTAAAATAAGTGTTATATAATTTTATTTTATGAGGTGATTAGTATCATATTTTTTTGTAAAAGTTAATTATTTTCTTGCACCTACTTCTGCAAGAAAAAAATTCTGAATACACCCTCTGTCGGCCGGGATCCGTATCCTCTCTATTACTACAGAGGATGCGTATTACTTTACAGTTTGAGATTAAATCTCAGTCGATTTGAGATTTGGGAGAAAATAGGGGGCAGTATTATTGGGCTTTGAGATTCGTGTCAAGTTAAAAGAACAGTCCGGATCCACTAAAAAGAGAATCATTCTAAAAGATTCCATTTTGCGGTACCCCACTGGATACGAATTCCTGTCGGCCGCTCATATTTTATCTATATTAAAATGTGAAATAAAAAAAACTTTGCTAAGATTATTTTTCATGACTATTCGATAAATACAGACATCAAATTTAGTTGTATACATGTTATTTGTTTCTAAATAATTAAATCAACGTCGCATGGTGAACTTCTTGTTAGATGCCAAGTAGGTGTGTTTTTTTTGTTACATTTCGCTTAAGAGTAGAGTCAAAGGATTGATAAATATTATTAATAAACTTGATGTTCGGTGACAAATAAGGGTCAATCAATGTCTGATAGATATGCAAATGAAATGTTAATTACGAAGATAATTTAAGCAAGTATTGAGACATCATCTCACCAAACAAAAAATTGACATCCATCTACTTTTACCGCCTTTAATTTGAATTAATTTAAATACTGTAAACATAACTTCAAAATTCAAGTTTTTGGCCCAAATTTTTTATTTATACCATATAAAAAAAAAATTAAACCAATTAACTACTGTTTCCACATAATTAAATTTCTATCACGTTTGTCAATTCAATTGGCGGACCAAAAATGATGTATTTATCATTTTGTTTCCACATAATCCAACTTTGAATTTATAAGAGATGTATTTATCATTTTGTTCTTAAATTGATATATTATATGCTAATGATTTTTTTATTTTTTTTTTATATATACAAATTCAAAGTTGGAGGCACTTCATAAATGCACATACTTAAATCAACTCTATAACATTTAAATAACAAATGCATGATAAATCATACAAAATTCTCTTACTTTACATCACTCTCACGTTTCTTTGTGTGTGAGCATATGCATGTATGAATGTATATATGTATGTGTGTACATGCAAAACTCTTCTAAATGTCAATTTTTAAATCAAGTCAGCCATTAATGTTCATTTGCATTGATATAATTTGTCTGTTTAATTAGCAAATTTTAGTTTCGAATAATGGTTTTCAGTGATGTTTAATTGTGGAGTAACAGACAACAAAATAATTTATTTCACGTGTAAATTGTTAAATAATAATAT
The DNA here is from genome assembly GCA_024447775.1 of Carex cristatella. Lineage (NCBI taxonomy): Eukaryota > Viridiplantae > Streptophyta > Magnoliopsida > Poales > Cyperaceae > Carex > Carex cristatella. The sequence continues at coordinate 3,157,190 of JAJHPF010000029.1, read as the reverse complement.
TTAAGACGGAGTAAGAAAATTTTTACATCGACATAAATTACTCGCATAAATAACATCCTCTTTTATGTGTTTTATTTCTTAAATTATTTTTACAAGACATAAGATTCAATTGGGATTCCCCATTTTTGTACCCAGGGGCGGACCCAGTGTAGACTAGGGGGGCAGCCGTCCTCCCTGAATTTTGAGTTTTAGTAGAGATTTATCGGTTCCGACTGGCTTTTCCCTCCTCTGAAATTTTTTTTACCCCCCCTCTAAATGTTTAATTGGTAATTCGATTTAAATTTATAGTTAAAATTAAAATAAATTTCTTGAAATATGATTGGTAATTATAATTATAAGTCAGAATATCATAAATTACATGTCAGTGCATTATAAAGTATAAGTTAAATCATTTTTTTTTATCAAATATCCAATTAGTTAATGAGTTTAAATCCGATTAGTTATTTAAACCCGATTTAATATTTTTTGCCGCCCCTGACGAAAATCCTGAATTCGTCCCTGTTTGTACCAGCATTGTCAAGTACACAATACCGATGCGGCCATTTTTCAACTTGATGCATGTATTATGTATATAACTTAGTTTGATAGTCAACTGAATAATTTTTATTTTAAATAATCCTTATAATTAATCGTAATAGAAAAAGGTCTCACTTTATATTATTAATTAATTTTATTGAAAAAAAAAATTGCACCTGCATGACATAAACACAAATGGAAAAAAATAATGACAATTTGTTCAAAATGGAAAATAAACTTTACAAATAAACAATAGATCGATGGTGGGTTTGGCATAATGATTAATTCCTAACTTAATAAGTACATCATCAGAGTATTCAAAACCACTAACCTTAAAAAAAGAAAAAAGAGTATTATTAATCTCAAATTGTGAAATTAAAGAAGGATCAGTATCCATTAACAACGGCATTTATTTGACAATCTTAGCAGTGATAAAAACTAGCGTGCAACATATATAAAAATCCAAATCTTGAAATGTGAACTATATATACTGTAGTTATTACAAGCACTTGAAAAGAGATGGAATTTTATTTAGATTTTACTATTCATCAAACGCTAGTGGTAATTAGTTTTGTTTTATATAGAACGTACGTATATTCTGGGAACAAATCGAGAAACAAAAAAACAGAGCAAGTAAGCAAAGGTGCTTCTGTCCACAATTATTGGGTTATTGTAATTATAATGTGGAGGAATCTCTTGACAAATGATTATTTGATAACATTAATAGTAATTTTTAAAATTAATTGATATAAAGTTTAATATAAAATAAATCTATAAGTTGTTATTGAACATATAGATAGCTTAATAATCAAACTTTATATGATTTTGAGTATTATTTATTGATGCACTAAGAATTTTTTTTTTTTTTAGATTCTTGGTAGATGCATTAAGAATTGTTAATTTTAAACGGCTAAAATGACTATAATTGAATATATATATATATATATAGAAGTAGAATCTACATCTCAGTAACTCAAATGAGTTTTTAAATAACTATTAATCACTCTTTAGAAATTAAGATATCTAAAGTTGTTAATTCTCACGTTCTTAAAATTAATTTTAGAATTTTTATTAAGTCACATTAATAATAAATTAAAAAGTAGAAATAATTTGAACCAATCAATTAGCCAGTGTGGAGTTTATAAATATTTTTTTAAGAAAAAAATTTATGCATAGTTTCTAAATAAAAAATTCTCTAACATCTTTAAAATTAAATTAGAAACTGTCACGTCATATTAGAAACTCTTATAAGAGCTGGTCAAATATGTTAATTGACCTTTCATAAAAATAATATTACATTTTTTCTGAATAAAGATTGGAGGTCAAACCACCCAACTATTTATTACATTTGTTATAATAACAAAGGATTTTCTACATCTGAGTTTCGAACTCATTATCTCTTATATATATATAGATCATGTGTCTTAACCACTAGACCAAAACTACTTTTCATAATATTACATTTGACATATTGCATTGAAACATATTAAATCAACAACGAATTAAACAATAAAATAACATTATGATAGTTTAAGAACAGACCGACAGCAACCGATGAAAACGAAAGATGCGACCACGTTTCAAAATTGACGGATTCATATTTCCATTTTCATTTTATTTTATTCTTACCAAATAATGCCAGAATGTGCGGGGCCCACAGGATTTGTTTTTTACCACTAAAAACCAGGACAGACCAAATTTGTGTAATAAGTAGCTGTCCCAATTGATTTACTTGTCGAGGACTAACTAAATATGCGGTAAATTGATTTTTTTTTTATTAGAACCAATTTTAGAACGGAACGAGGCGTCATTAATTTCATTTTTATAAAAAAAAACATCCATCTATTCACAAAATCAGTGAAAACAAAAATGCATTTAATCCACCAATCTTTGGATCGATGGAGTCATTTATTATTATTTTATGTAATTAAATTGTAAGATCATAAAATAGTTCCACCGATCCGCATAATCGGTTTATAAAAATCAAATTAATAGTATTTATTTAGTTAAAAATATTAAATTTTATTTTATTTAAAAAAAAATCCTAAAGTCTTAACCAAAAAAAAAAATGCAAAAGAGCCGTCATGTCATTTTCTTCTATATATAATTTATATTTTTGTGGTGACGAAACATGTAGGGCTGATTAGTTCACCTATCCAAACCTGATAACTAACTGGCAACTACCGACCCATACATCTCGCCAATTACTGTTTCTGGTCATTGTTCTTTCCAAAATTTAGGTCAAAAAGTATTTTTTTATAGTAATGCTAATCACTGTATGTATTATAAGAGAGAAAAATATCTTCGGACTCTTTAAAAGGTAATTGTTTAGGAGTGTCTGTAGTATTTTTTATCTGTTTATTCAACCTGTATTGTATTTGAAATACAGATAAAGATAGATTTTTTTTTTCGTTAGCTTATTAGGTATGGATTAGATATGATTTTTTTCGTATAAAAATTTTTTTAAAATAAAATTATATATATAGATATATATTTGTATGAAAATGATACATGATACAATAAAGTTTTGTATTTCATTGAATTTTCATAATACAAATTAGTTGTATTTATATATTATTATTATTTTTTGTTTTTTCTTGTTTTGAAAAATATTTTATCGAAAGCACAAATTGAAATGTCAATGACATTTTTTTATCCGTTACCTGATCCGTACCATATTCGAAAAGACGAGTGAAGGTAAAGATTTTTTTTCTTTATCATAACATATACGGATATGAAAATACCTCCACCCAACTCACATCATACCCGTTGACACCCCTATAATTGTTAAGATACACAAATATATATGGTGATCTTTTTTATGGAAAAACTGTTAAAATTCACAAATCTTGGTGCCATATAATCGACACTCCACTTTCTTGTTTTAAACTTCCCAATAATTATTGTGATATATTTAACCTCTTCATTAATTATGTTATAATGCACCAAAAGAAGTTTTTTAATGTAAACTTAAATTTATGACCCCACAATGGATAAAGAGATGATCAATTATTTATATATATCTCATCACCAAACACAATTTACAGAGTCCATTTCCATTAGCCTAATCCATATTATATTTTTGTCGGAAATTTAGCTTTTAATAATGATTAGACAGAATTATAATTGTGTCTCTTTTAGGGTCAGTTCCAGAAGAGAGTACACAGAGGAAGGGAAAGAAGAAAACACTGTACGGAGGTTATGACGTCGTATCGCATCTAACTGAACTTATACACTTGCTCCAGAAAAAGGGAATTGAAGAGGGAGCGGAGGGTATGCGCTATTGTGCGGAGGAGGAGGGAATCGCTACGTGAAGTTTTGACAAGATCTGTACTCCATGATTTGAGGAGTAAATTCATTGTTCGGAGAACCCTCTCCTTCCTTTCCTTTAACAAGGGTTTCTCTCTGATTGTGGAGCACACTCTTAAAAGTCTTGTTGTACTGGTGCCCAGACTAACAATATAATCTAACTGTAAAGTTGGCACAAGCGAGCTGATAAATTGTTAATTTTACATTTAACATTTTCCTCATAATGTGTCCTTCTCTTTCTTTATACATCTGATTTTTTTGTTTTCCATTTTGCCCAATTAAAGTTTCAGAAAAGTAAAAAATGTAATTATACTTTTTGGCGTATATTCTCGATTTCAGTGTATTCAAATTATGAATTATGTGTTGATTGACTTGATTCTAACATTTCATATTATTTTTGTTATTTTACAAGTTAAAAATACGACGAAGAAATTTTATTAGTATAAAAATGAATTCGTTATTCAAGCATGTGGAGTGATACTTTGGCTATTGAACTTGTACACAGAGACAGAATAACCGTCAAATGAATTTCAAAAAATTTTAAAAAAGTTTTGGCAAAGTAAAGCCCAAACAAATGAACAATCTTCTTTGGAACTTGAAAGGCATCATTGCACAAATTTGGTGTAGTACATCTCTCTAATTAACACAGGTCATTGTGATACTCTGGACAGTATGCACGTTTAATTTGCAAATAATTTGCGTGTTTTTATATATTTTCAAACCGAATTCCATCTAAAATGCAAAAAAATATATAATATATTTTATTCACAAATAAAATGCGAATTACGGAAAAATACGACTTTTTTTTGTTTTCTTTGTTTTTTTTTTTTTGCTTTCTTGTTGTACTGATTCATTTCCGAACTATATTTTAATATATCCGAATCAAGAATTTTTGATCCCACCGAACTGAATCTGAACTATTCATCTGTAGTATGCTTCCAAATTTCAGTGATTTTGAAAAGAAAATATCCATTTTTTTTAAATATTGTCTAGGTCAACAACATGCATCAATACACGTGGAAATATTTCAGCCGACAAAAGAAATACATTGTCTAGTTCATGATGCCTCATCTTAACGGTCGGTTAATTTTCAGTATTTTAATGACAAAATAATTCAAATTAAAAACAAAAACAAAAAAACACGAGGCATGCGCACTTTTTTTTTTTTTATAATAACTACGCACAATATCAACACTTGCACCAACGAATCAATTTGTTTATAGACAGTTGAAGCGAAGGTTCCAACTTTTATAAATGAAAAGGGGAGATAAAATAGCGTTGTAACGAACTGATGAAAAGAAAAGAAAATAGAAGCAAGTTGGTTCAACCGACAAAACGAAAAGGAGCGCATCATAATACGAAATAGGAGTAGGTCTGATGGACATCGGACCTACTTTTAGGTCTAATTAGTTCTAATACTGTACAATTTCATCTAGATCTGTGCGTACGGAAATTAAAAATAGCTGCACGGATTTTAATTAATTCGCACGGATCTTGATGCAGATCTGATGGTCAGTACACCCATCGAACCAAAGCAGGTCCGATGGGCATCGAACGTACTATCAATTGCATAATACAAATTGCGTAGGCGTAGCTCTGACGCTCTCTCTCCATCTGGGGCCCACTACAACGTAGAAAACTTTTTTTTTTATTAATAATTTTCATCTTCGAATCGTCTCCACGTGTTCGAGATTTTCAACGTCAATAATATATTTATAATTTAATATTCCCGACCTAACACTTCAATGTTAATTTTTTTTAATTAACCACAGACCTGATTAATTATCAGACATAATTGCCAACAGATTTTAAGCGAAAAAGTTCATATTATGTTTTTATTATTCGTAAATTTTATTCATTATGACTGTTTTCTAGGGGAGGAAACGGAGTGAATACGGAGTGAACAGTGGTATATTTTTATTTTTATTTTTCTGATACCGATATAGAACGGATATTAGACATATTAGACAGATACAGATGCAAATTCGAATCAGATCAATATTTATTAAAATAATGTTAAAGTTCATGATATTTATCTAATTATAATTGTGAATAACATGATTTTTTTCATAATATATATTTAAATATATGGTATATATTTACTATTCTAATACGGATAATTGAAATGTAAAATTAGTATCATTATCCAAACAAGTATTCAAATATCAGATATCTACATCTAAATTTTTGAATACAGATCGAATACAAATCAGATATTATCCATACTGTTTTCACTACAATACAATTGATTCTTGGCCCCCTTATATATGTATTAAACCATAGAGTATGGATCAATTTTATTGTTCTTTGTTCACTTTAAAAATGGATCTGTACGTTTCAACAAGGGTTTAGCTCAAGCATTATGTTGAATAAAGTTTTCGTAATTTCAAAGTTAGAATGAATAAAGTTTTCCTTCTCATATGACTTACTAAACAAGTTTATTTTAAATAAAACTATTAACTATCTAAAATATCAAGATTCATTAATTAGTTTATTAATTGTTTATACTACTCTTTCCAAACCCTTTTCAATTTACTTTAGATATTCTGTCTTTTACATTTGCAGCAAATTGTTATTTACATTTTCAGTGTAACCAGAAAACTTTGAATTCAATGAAGTTCGGTGCTTCCCGATCTGTTTGTTATATTTACCGCACGATTCACCTACAAAAAAATATCAAGAAGATCGCACGGCTCCAGTTGCACGAAGCATTATACAGCATTTTGGAGAGGATACGGGCTTCTCAGTAGTACTATCCTCTGAGATATCACAAATTTTGCGTGACCGACGCGTTCGGTTCCTATTCGGAGATAGCGAAGGGGGCAGTATTATTTATGCTTTACGATTCGTGCAGAACGTATTTAAACGGTTACAATTTTTTCAAGAAAACATGCAAAAGTTGAGATATCTTAGAGTATTCGAATTCGGTTGGAGAGCTGTTTCATTTGCCACCCTTACTTTATAAACTAGCACGTGTCAGTTACATACCGGTACTAACCGGTAAACCAAAGGACCTCTTTAAAGTTGACACTTTTGAAAGCCCCATTTCGGATCTCCGTGGTCCATTGAAAGAGAGAGAGAGCATATTCTCCTCTACCTCTGCTTACCTTACTAGTGTCGGTGGCGATAATTTACCTCCTCTCTTCACCGATGGGTTGGTGGGACCACGTCGTCTTCCCTATCAGGCGGGTATGGACTGGCGTCGCCACCCGTCTCGGCATCCGCAAAACCGGTACCTATACAAGCTCAAAATCTTATACTTCTCCAATCCTTTTTGACATGACTTGTGATACTTATTTTGTGTAAATTGTTTCTGATTTGTGTGTAGGATTGAGGAGATTGAGGCAGGAGGTGAGCACGTGCGAGTATGAGGACGTGCACGTGATGTGGGAGATGCTCAGCCGTACCAACACTTCGATTGCACGGCCGAGTAGACCTGCCGGGAACCGGCGATTGTGGCCCCGGCGCGAGTGGGCCCAATTCGGCTTGTGTCAGAGCTTCTAGAAGCTCGCCTTTCAATCCAATTTTATAAGTTGTAATTGTGTGTGTGCATCTCTGTAGTCTAAATTTCTCACAAGTTGATTTCTCACTGCATATAGCAAGTCGTTAGCACGCAACTTCATCGGAGTTTGGTTAATCGGTGAATTAATTAGGCGGAATTCACAAATTTAACTTCTTTTTAAAACCTGATGAATTGAATTGTTGTGCATGGAGTTGCTACATGAATTGCTCGGAGAAACAAGTTTGGAAATTTGGATTTGCATCTCTATTACCGGCTCCTTTTTGTATATAGTTTGGCCGGTGTGGAAGAGTGGAGAGAGTTCCTTTCTTTTTCCTCTTTTTGTCTTTTCTTTTTTTGTCTCTGTTTTGTCGTGTATTAGTAAATATTATCAAGGGCATCTTCTGGCGTCATGTTCCTTCTTTATTTTTGGTTGGTTTGGCTCTTTTTGAAGGTGATTTTAACAGAAATTTCTTTCATTTGTATGCTTTCTTCACTAATTGGTGTGTTTTTGTTCAAAAGATTTTTCACACACTCATCTTTAAAAACGGACCCTACCGTTCGATCAGTGTTAAATTTCATACGGACGTTTTGGATTGATGAGGTCGTTTAAATTTGCTAAATTATAAATCATTTACACGAATCTCAACACATAAACTTCCGATATGCAACACGTGTACTTCAATTTAACTGATCAAACATTTTCTTACTAATGTAATGGGAGCCGGATCCTCTGGCCTCTGCCTCTCAGTCAGAATTTTTCTGTAAATATTGCTTCTGAGTTGCTGACATTTAAGTCTACAGTAAAATTAAACATGTAAATCTGCAGTAAAATTAAAAAAGTAAAATTAAAAAGTAGTATTTAAATCTGTCTAGACTTATGTATCAGCTGCACTGGTAGTAGGAAAATTCTGTCTCTCGAGAGTAGAGCAGGTGATCTCTTTTCAATGTAATGTGTTAATGTGAATATAATAACGAAACAAATATTATGAATAATGATTAATGCATCATCTAACATAAATAATAAAACAAAACAATCAATGTAAATAATAGAGTCGACAAGAGCGTATCAGTAATGAATTTATTTTCATATTAGACTAGTATTAAATCGTTGAGAATCTCTAGACTTGTTTCTTTATTAATTTAGAATTCTTATTTCAAGTGTATATTTTTCAATTCTTTAAAATAAGCAAAGCTATTCACACCGAGAATCAAGAGAGACAAAAATTTCAACTTGGACAAAGTATAAATTCAAGGATAAAGCAATCAATGTGAAAAATAAAATACAAATTAAATACATACATACTGAATACAAAGCATGAAAACAAAAATGAGAAAGAGAAATCAGAGAAGTGTGTGAGAGAGAAATGGAGTAAAAGAAACCCAAGACAGGGTGTTATACTTTCCGGACAGAAAAATTGATAGGAGAGTTGCATAAAGATCTAAAATTAGGGGTGAAATCGAAAAACACTTGTTTAATTGTTTTGGTGCTGTTGATTAAACGGAAGGTTAGATTGGTCGGTTTGGGATTATCTTTGATTCAGTGCGCCAACTACCGATGTCCTTCAGTTGCTTTGAAATGGAAGGGATATTATATATATGGAAGCTGATATGAGTATCTGCACTCCATTGTTCCTATTGTATTTTTACTTTTAAGTGCCGTAACTGTTTAGAAAGACTGTAAAAAACAGTAAAGCTGAATTTTTTTTCTAAAATATTTATAGTATTTATATTTATAAGATAAATAATTTTTACGTAAATAATTATTTCTAACCAAATCTTTCAAAATGTACCCGCACCATAAAAATCTATAGAGAACCACTCAAACTACATAGATACACGATGTAGTTTTTTTTCTCTGTTCAATCTCGTTTATATTTCTGGCAATCTGTGAGGAATTTTGCGAATATAAAACCACGAATGTTTTCTACGCAATTTTATCTTTAAAATGAGATTCATAATGACGTATTTTCGGACTTGTCATCACACAAGTATACCTCATCGTGCAAGTATTTTTACCTATACTTGTAAGTATATTTTTACATATGACACTGTATTACATCTGAAAGTATCAATATCAAGTATTGTAAGTATTTATACCTATGCACTGAAGTATTTATACTTATGAGTTTAACTATTTTTGTTAGAAGAACGTTAACGCGGGAACGATTGGAGAAGATTGATGTGGAGATACGGAGTTCCTACTACTTCATTAAAGAAATGTTGATGCAGGAATGATTGAGAGACTGAAAAAGGAGATGATAATATCAAATCACACATGCAAATATTAATATTTATGTTTCAAATATTTATATCTATAAAAATTGACACAAAGACGAGTGCGGGAATTAAAAAAAGACCATATAATTAGTACAACTTTTTTTTTCTATTGTTGTTGCGGAATGCAGATACAGGAGTGGAGATTGGAATAATTATTTTATATATATTTGGAATCAATTCGGGAGCCGTCGTAATAATCGGTCAGTGCAAAGTCATGGTCAAGTGTCAATTTATGAGGGTGAAATTTCAATGTACTTCCAATTGGAAATATCGAATATCATTTGTACTTTGTGGAGCTTGTTTTTTATTCAGCCAATCCCCGGCTTAAAAGTCCTATGTCGCTTTGCTAAACCAAATAGAAAGATAACAAACGACTACCTTAGAATAAGATCGCTAACAGTGACATAACAGGAATAGGAAAGTATAGTACACCAAATGATATTACAATACAATATACCTCAAAAGTCAGGCGTACCACAAAAAATTGTCAGTGTAGCATACGACATACCGTTGACAACTTGATGATTTTTTTGTGTAAAATATTTTCAGTATTAATAACAGTTGTAACTGGACCCCAATGCATTTACAGAAATAAATTATGTTGAAAGAGAATATCTCTGAAGACAGAATGTTTTATATACATCATAAAATATGGAGTTGGTACAGTAAAAAATAAAACTATGCAGAAGAATCTCAATTCCTGTACTTCCTATAAAAAATTACATCACAAATTTGAACTCCTCTAGTTGACTATTGTGGTGCTCTAAATCCTCTTCCCAAACTAAAAAAAACTAGTTTGAGACCGTTAAATAATGTCACAAACTAATAAAATAACAAATTAAATAAAAAAAAAATTAAAGCTCATGTCTTCAAATTTGAGGCTGCCACGGCTCAAGAGAACCCCACGTTTTGCCTACCATCAACTTGACACGCAGAGGCACTACACACAAGTAAGATTTCAAAAGTACAGCCATTAGAACAATAAGCTAGGTTGTGAAATGAGACATTATGAAAATGAGTTTTCATTCTAGTGACTAAAACAATGTTCAAAATCTTATTAGAGGAACCCTTGCGATATTTAAGTCGGAGGCTCTACTCTCACTTTGCTAAAAAAAAGAGAGATAAATTATTATTTTTTTATAAAATTGCATCATACCAAGAAGGGATGCTGCACCCTCCATGCTTATTTGCACTAATTTTGCTGCCTCTGCAACCATCCTTGGTTCAGCTTCTAAAACTAACTCATCATGCACCTATAATGACCTCAAAAAAATTAATAAATGAATAGATAAAAAAAAGTTGTTAGCTCCTGAACAGAGACAAATTGTAGAACAAAAAATGTACGTATACAAAACAGAAACCTGAAGAACAATACGGCAGTTGCCTCTTAAATTAGAGAATTCGCTTCCTATTTGTTCATTATCCCCTCCAGTAATCACGGAGTGAATGTTTATCATGGCTAACTTGATTATATCAGCAGCGGAGCCCTAATATACAAGTAACCAAAAATTGATAAGTAAAAATAACATTTGATCAAATTTGAGATGAGTTTACTCCACTATTTTATACAGTACTTGAAGCCTCTGCTACATTTTATACTGTTGAATATATTAAAATAACTTCAAAAGTAATCCTCCAGGTAAATAAGCCCATTGCAAATGCCCACAAAAGGAGGATATAACTTTACTTGCTTCGCCAAAAAAAGAACCCAGAAAAAGAAAGTGGAATATAATGGAGTCAAGATAAATTTGAAATTAATCGCAGTAATGCACAATTGAAAAACCAACAAAAATGAAGTTCATACCTGACAGATAGAGTTGACAGCTTGCCTCTGAGCTTTAGCCTTCTCATTGCCACTTCCGCTGTTTATGTTTGTCAGGAAGCGCTTCCTACCCATCAATGTTTCTATATACCTGTTTAACAATCAAAATTCAAATCTAGGAATGACATAAAAATAATAAAATATATCATGCAAACTTTAGATTCAAAAGAAGTAACTTCATTCATGAGCACCAAGACAAAATGGAAATCATACATCATAAAAAAAAGGAAAGATATCATATGCAACCCAGCAAAAGAGTCCAAATATTCTCAAGAACTCTATTTTCCCTTCCAGAACTAAAATATGCTCAATCTTAACACTCCCTCCTCACAATTATGCTCTACCTAAATGAGACCAAGAGGAGCATGGTCTGGACATCAAAGGGATCAGCAGATACTCTATTTCACATAATAGGAACATGAGGTAAATTCCATTTTTTAGGAACTAAAAATTTTCCCAAGAAAAAATAATACCCTTTCTGCTGGCACGATGTAACTGCCTCACGAAGCCAAGAGGACACACCAGGAAAGCAACTCTTAAAGCTTCTAATTTTCTCCGATGCCTCATCAGTACTACACTCCAAATTCTCTGACAAAGATGTGGGACCCATCCCGTAGAGGATGCCATAAATAAGCCTCTTTGTGTGGTCACGCTCTTTCAAAGTCACCGCTGATTCAGGCTTACCAGCCCATTTTGAGGTGATCATGGTGAAGACATCGCCGTCAGGTTTACTTAGTAGTTCAATTAGTGCGTGGTCTTTGGAGAAATGTGCCATTAGGCGTAGCTCTATTTGAGAGTAGTCAGCTGCTATTATCAACCAGTTTTCCTAAATAGGAACAAAGTAGTGAAAAAAACAAGTTCTAGCAGGGCAAGCATGTAATGATTACTAGACAGGTGACAGGATTAATGGTTTCATTGTCTAAAAGGTCCATGCCTCGATATCCAGGATACGAAATAGGAAAATTGTTTCCTCAAACATTAAAATATGCTAAATCATTACATATATCATTCAGGATACTAAAATATCTTACTAGTAATTCAAACAAGCAGAAAATTATAAAACACCAGTTTTGGTATATTTCCTAAATGAATACATCATTTGTATGAATGATAATTTGAAAAGAATATTCAGCACAATATTGAAGGAGGCAAGTATTATTACCTGGGATGGAATAAAGAAATCTCGAGCGTTAATCTGATGTTTTTGCTTGTTGCATGACCCAGTGCTGCCTTTGTCATCAAGTTTTGTTGTAAAAACCACCAAGTGCTCTACACACTGAATAATAGAAGAAAGAAATAAATAAATATGTACATACCACACAAATGGAAGGAAAAAGAGAAAAAAAAAAACGAATTTGAAGTAGAAATATCTGATAATATACCCTCCCTTATTTTTCAAAAGAATGAACAAAATATGTGTCCAAATTCATTTGTACAGGCAAAAAGACAACAGTAGGAGAATTTGGTCATTTCAAAGTGGTTTCACCATAAAAGCAATAAGCATATAATAAAAAAACCAAAACCTGGAGGTTTGGTTCTTCCATAGAAAGCCTTCCAGTAGCAGTAGAAGTCTGAAGCCAGTTGCCATGAACTTTATATTTCTGAGACCTGCTACATAGTTGAGCTCTTGAGCAGATAGATCCCAAAGTACTATTCAAAAGCTTAGCCAGCGTTCTGTGCTCTTTTATTACCTCTACTATAGGATGTCGACCTCTATAGATATATAAATATCAAGAAAAGAAGATTATTAAAAAAATAAAAAATAAAAGAAGATTATCCTACTTTCAACGTGATCATTCAAAAAAAAAAGTTCAATGTATGATGCAATACCAGAAGCACTAATATCACGCAAATGTATTAAGACATGTCATTTCCATTTACTTTGACAGGAATAAAGCGACATACCATCTACTGGGGAGAATTAATAATTCCAGTGGTCAAACAAACAAGGATGGAATAAACAACACAAAACACTACCCAAGCAATTCAAAATTGCATACTGGAGTACAACCAAGTCAGAGCTGGATTATTTTTCTTTTTACAATAGTTGGAGCTATTAATGCACAAATAGAAGTATAGAACACATGTGAAAGTGTATAGTGCTGCTATTGATTATAATTAAGAGGGGCTTTGCCACACAAAACTATGTAAAATGCACACCAATACCTTATCAATCAAAATGTCATACCTTAAAAGGTCCAGGGATTGTTTGTTTGTACTGGGGTGCAACTTCCCTTTGTTGCAGCCTTTCGGGGCTGGCAGCTTCAAATGCTTGTAAAGAACATTTGCAATATCTGCAGTCGCATGAAGAGAAAAAGGCATGCCAGCTAGTTCATATGCCTCTTTCTCGAGCTGTTTAAGCTTCATTATAAGTATGTGCCTTGCATTAAGGCATGCATCGATGTCTATGCCCACACCCCAAATTTCCATATCTGCGAGCACATTAACCTATATAAATAAAGTACAATGCGAGGTTAGAGAAAAATTAACTTTTATTCTGAGAACTAGAGGTACGAGACCAGAAAAAGGAAATTAATGAAATTTCATTTATCACACCAGGGGCTGTGCCAGTTGGCTCCAACAGTACGTGGAAATGGTACTGAAACCACTAGGTTAGACGAACTAGGTCATGTTAAAAGCCAGAATATCGCAACCTGATTGTGTATCTATTCAGTCTGAGTCAGCATGCCATGGCCTGACATGCTGTTTAAAGTGTTTGTTATAAAAAGGCATTTCCTAATAAATCCGACACTGCCCAAGCCTCGTATGCAGAAATAGAAAGAAAAATTTCCAGGTACTTGCATAGAACCTGTGTTGAATTACCAATTTACCATATCAACACTAATCACAAAATCTCTTAAACCAGTTAGTCGAGTTACAGGTAAGTATAGAATCAGGACTTCTTGACCATTCGGTGGGTCAGGCAAACTCTGTTTTAAAATAAAAGTCCCTAGCACTTGAAGTAAAGAGTAGCAACAAAGAACTCTTCCCAATATATCAATTATGACAAAAGGTAATACCAGTAAGATAACTATGCCTAATGGTACAAACATATCGGTATGATCCAGACAAAATGGCACGTGCTGATATTTACATTTAATATCTAAGAGTATAAAGGAAAAGCTAAACAATATAGTTCGTACCAAAGGGCTTTCAATTTTCAGCAACATGTTGCTAAGATTTTCTGACACGATCCGCTTTCCCAAAACAGAAGCCAAAGCACGAATCTGTGCAGATCTTCTACAACAACCATTGTGTGCTGCTTTGTGCATCTGGTTCCTCCACCTCCCATCCCTGTTGGCCGCAGCAGCTACTTCGCCTGATAGCCTCTTCTTCACTAGCTATTAAATAAAGATGCCAAAGAAATTAACTGACAAAATATTGATTGATAGATATTGAACAGTGTGTATAAACATCAACAGCTCGCGTGCAGATTCAGTAGGGAATAAACCTCCCATAAAAAATAAGAAAGACTGACTTTATCATTGCATCATACCTACTCTCTTTTGAGAGTTAACAAATGATAATGAAGCAAATTTTAGTATAAAGGAGTAAACGACACACATGTATTCTGAAGTATTATTCCACAGTGTCATTTTGGTGCCTAGCATTCCAAAGTTTCCATCATGTTCCCTGAATTTTTATATTTAAACCAATTTGGTCCCTCCCATATTTTTCAACTGAGAAATCCAAATAATGAAGTCAAATCACGGCTAATGCTAACAAACAGATAAGAAAGGCCCTTTGGTACTACATCTTTTAATACTGCAATTTGTTCCACACGTGATTGGTGTTTTCTCTGCCTTGATTGAAAAATGATGACCAGGAAGAATGTGATACAATCATACAAGTTAGGAAATTTATGGACAAAATAAGTGAACTTAATAAAAAAAAAACATTACTTTGTCTGGGCTGCATAGCATAGAAAGCATTAAATGAAAACGAGTGGGTGCACATATGCACACAGAGAACAGAAGCTACAACCTGGTGATGTTTATTAAGGAAATTTCAGTATGAAATGAAGTCATATACAGTATGCTACCTTGTCAAGGTTTGGTGCGGCCTTGCTCTCCTCATCAGGCCAAAGAATCCATGCCCCTAAGCTCATATCAGTGGCATCACACAGTAATATAGGAGGCAACTTTACATGTGAATTATCAATAAATTCAATCCCATGAGACTGATTAAATTGTGTGATGCCCAGCCGACCTAGTCTCTGAATAGACACGACCGGTGACTTCAGAGCTTGGATCTGAGTCTTCAAATTCCATGTTATTTTCCTAACATCAGCTCTACCCATTATTCCAACTATCTTATGCCACCTGAGTTTGGCCACCTCTAAGGTTTTATTTACATCATCACTCGCAGGAAATAGATCCTTCGAGAAGTTACAGTAGCAAACTGGTGAGTCTTCCCAGCACACAGCCAACCCTATGATTTCAAAAATTGTACCAGAGCTCTGGTCGGACCGTTTCATGAAATGCAAATCAAAGTAAAATTTGCTAGCCTGGGCCCACTGAGAAAGGAACGAATTAAAACCACCAGAAAAATTTGCGGCATTTATCGGCCCTTTGCAACTGGTAGCACCCTGTGTGGCATTATTGGTGCAATTTGCATTCCTTTCACAGATGCCCTCCTTCTGACTATCGGATGTTGTTGGTAAACAATTCACAACTTCATTTTCGGATTTTGAGGATTGCAGTGTCTTACTGGGCTCATTTTCTGACTTACTGCTGTCAGATATTTGCGGAAGTAGGGGTTTTGAAACTTGAGGCACATTTAAACCAAGTGATTTGAAAGTCGCAAAGGCTGCAAGTCGGGCCTCTTCAGCTTGGTCAAGAACTATTTTGCGGGCCCCATTCTTGATCTTCTTTGCTATACCAAGATGCATGCGCTGTGGGCCAGCAACATCTTGGCCAGTCCACGAAGAAGACTCAAACAGAGCCTTCACAATGTCAGAAACTGATGCTTCGGCAATAGCAAGAGGTGTGGACAGCCCAGCCTTGTATAGCGCTCTAGCTCTGGAACCCTGCAATTTTTTAAGGTTTAATCATTCCCCTAACACAAAAGGTTTTCTTAGGTTGCATGCACCGTCTTTCCAAACAACAAAATTTCTCACATTTGCAACTAAGATCCAACCTTTGTTTTTGATGATTTTCAAATAACGCCGTAATAAATCAGTGTAACTGAAAAGGCAAATTGTGTTAAATATTGATAGATTCGTCTCTTCTTTTGAGTTTTCCTCTTATCTAAATTGAGCTAATTGAGCCAAGTCATCAATATTTCAGTTCGAATTTGCATAATAAGGTTATGTGTGCTCCAAAAAATTAACGAGGGATTGACTTTGCATCAGTTTGAACAGTTGGGTAATGGAGAGAGCATGGGAAGGGGGAAGGGGGAAGGGGGAAGGAGGGAGAGACCTTAACAAAGGGTATGGTGGTCAGTTCAGCAATCTCTGCACGAACTCCAAAGGAGACACGGTTTTGAAATTTGGAGATAATACCTTCTAAGTCCAACCACCCAAGTCTCTGACAAAATACAGAGACCATTGATGCAAACCGACCTGCATTCTCTTGTAAAGATTGAATCATTCCTCTAGCAACTTTAAATGCTTCACAAACATCCGCTACAGGTGTTTCCTGTTAAAAAAAGAATAAGCATGTCAACACTGAGGAATGACAAGTGAAACAATTGCAGTTACATGTTTTGTGCCATCCAAGATGGGTACCCACTACTATTGCATGGTAAACATACAAATTCAATCTCAGTTTCTTTTCATGCTTCACATAGAGCCAGAAAAGGTAGTTGTACAATAAAATGCAATATATGAGGGAAAACGACATGTTCCTTAAAGCTGTGTTAATGGTAGAGTCCGGTACATAACGGTAAAGCAGATTTTATAAGAAGATAAAAGGTGCGACTAGCCTGAACAAGCCTTGATAGCATAAGGGCCACATAAAAGCGCTTGGACACTCGATGAGTAACCTCTTTCAAAACTGTACCACTACCTGTAGACACAGTTCCCTTCTTTTTATGCTGTTTTGACTGCATAGGGATTTGTGCACCATGAGCCATCTGCATCAAGTAAGGCTCTGATACTCCCACACGGTTCCCTACTGACTAAATAAGGGAAAATAAGAAAATTTGATAAGTAAAGAAAAGAAAATCTGCTGCATACTAACTGAACATAAGATGTAAATGTTCAATATCACCAACATGCATGCAAAATTGTTTGGACCTGTATAAACACAAAGAAACATGCATGTCTGGATAGGAAGTTCAACATAATACAGAAGACATGCCTGGTCAAGAGCAGGGAGTTCCATAAACCTCTCATAATATAATTTCCAATCTGGTTCAACCTCCACATTAATTGGCGTCACAAGATACACCAAATGCAAATCTGACGAGAGAACAAAGCCTTCTCGTGCCCTCAGTAAATCATCTAGCACAACCTTGCGATTTCAAAATATGACACATTATAAATAGGAGCTTTTTTTTTTAAATGAAAGAAAAAAGTGGGGAAAAGTTCCATGCCTGTTTTAACAGTGACTGATGCAGGCAATAACTCGGGTCTGGTTGGGTCAAATACTTTTTCTCTATTAACTAGAAAAACCTTACACCAGTATACTGGCCAACAGGTCAAGAAGTCCTAAACCGTCAACCCAACAGATCTGCCTAAATGTTAATGTGTTAGGTCATATTAACCTGAACGACTTCAACTTGCAATGCTGAATTGCCAAATATGGTGCTCGGTTAGTAGAATTCACAAAATTTGTTAATATATCTATCCTTGAGGGAGGCCATGGTACTATGCATACCGCAGATTGATCCAGACTATGGATTGATATATTCATTTTAAAGTTTAAATATAATCTCCATATGAAAATGTACTGGTAGATCAAATTTTATATTTTATAGAATTTTTTTACTATTTTTTTAGGTAGGTAGAAAATCACTTGATCTAAAAATTCTAGACCATTCAAAAGTAGTGATTTTCTACCTATCTAAAAAAATAGTAAAAAAATTCTAAAAAAGGAATATTTAGTCGGCGAGTACATTTTCATATGGAGATCATGTTCAACGGTTGAACTTTGAAAACGAAAATATTGATCCATATTACGGACCAATCCACATTATGCATTGTGCCATAGCCTCACTCTTTATCCTTTGACATTTTTAGAGAAAGACAATCAGTTCTGAGGCTCTGGGCTTGTAGTTATGATAGAAGTCAGAACAAATCTTCCAACAGACCCGGATATTGGATAATCCTGGTCAACAATTGCCCCCTTGAGTTGGAACCTACCAGGGATTCCTCAGGAGATACTGAGCTACCGAAAGCAGCTCGACCGAGAGGAGTACTTCTGTACATCTTGGTCTCATTATTCCACTCCAAGAACTTGTTGTGGCACAGCCAGCGGAGTGAATCCTGTGCAGATTTGACCACATCTTCAAACGGCTTGGTTGAGTTGAGGAGAGTACATCTGACATAGCGATTTATGTCGTCTGCTGTCTGGACAATGCCACTGGCCACCACCTCCATTATCGCATGGGTCATGCCATTTTTGTCCTCAGACAGGCATGATTGCAAGGGTGGACAGTCCATGGTTATAATCGAGGTTATTCTTTTCACCTCTTCTGGCCTACATACAAGTATCTATGAGAAAAAAAAAATTATCACTTAATGAGTACAAAATAACAGAAAGGATGCTTGAGTTTGCAAACTGCAATACATACTTGAAATCTTTATTTATTCACAATTATCAAACTGAAGTAGAAACTGGAAAGTATCACTGTATGCAAGTTCAAACCTTTACTATGATTTTGGACCATTTGGTATTTTATCAAAAAATAGAACTATATATGTAACAAAAGAACTTTGTGTTGGTAATAGATATTTTGTTTGCAAGACTGGTACCTGTACACTATGGTGCAAATTAAAGCTGCTCAGTGTAAAAGGTAAAAAAATAGCCAAAGAAAAAAAAAGACACAAGTAGGCAGAAATCCTAGAGGAATTTAAAAAGGTAAAAGAAATGGAAAGCTACAAAAACAGTCATGAGCAGTATGGGAGATAAGCTACTAGCCTACAGGTACTTTTTATTTTATTTTTCAATACATGAAGAAGTCAACAGCAACTTACGCTCTCTCCTCTAGTATCAATTCCAGTTCTACCAGCACGACCAGCCATCTGTCTGTATCGGCTTCCATCAATAAAATCACGACCAATTCTTGGTTGCCTAAATATAACACGTCTAGCTGGCAAGTTCACGCCTGCGGCCAAGGTTGATGTGGCAGTCAAAACACGTACCAGACCTTTCCTATAGCATGTTTCCACAATGTCCCTCTCTTCCATCTGTCAACCATCAAACAAAGAAAAAGCAAAAGATGTTAGAAATTATTAATGATGCACTTATTAGTATAGATAGAACCAATGATCGCAATCTCTTGTACTCTACAGCTTGTGGTTAGCCATCAAACAAACTAGACTGTGCCAGTAAGTGTACTTATAGGACACTTTTAATGACTTTCCTTCAGCTTAACTTCTGTTTTGTCCATTTCATTTCAGTTTTGATTATGATATCGCCCACGTTCTGGTAGGACTTAATTTATGTTCTCCACATCTGCAGGAATTCATGCAAGTAACTAATAATAATAAAATTAACATAACAAACACATAGTTGAATCCACAGAATCAGTCTAAAAGCAAAAATAAGGTCTTCAAAGATGTACGGAACTGAAATTTGGAAGTTCTGGGGAAGTATATTAACCCTTTATTCTGTACATTTATAATAGCAACTCTTTTATACGGTTTAATTGTAATTTCTCTATGCGTTATAGCATAATATACTGTATGAATGATTGGCTGTTTGCGTTCAGCCTTTGTTAGTGGGGTTCCTTAGCTGGGGTTAATAAATTGTAATAATGGTTGTACTGAGACTACCACTCTTTCTCGTCTTCTTTTGCATCATTGTCTGAGAAGGATTGAAGAGGAATCAGAGGAGTGAAGGAATTTAGCTGAGAAATGGGTGCTGTTATATTTTCTTCTTATTTTGAGGGTTGTTTGGGAAAGACTCGGTATCTAGGAAATAGATGCAGGGAGTTCATTCATTATATGTGTAAAGGTTGTTTCACGAATAAATATAAAACACGCAGTATTACGTACCTCTTCTTCCAAAAAAAGCAACTCTTTCATACAGGGTTAAGTAAATAGATGCATATATAGAAACAAAAGGAAAAACTTCTACCGTCAGACCAGCATGGTGATAGGCCACACCACATGGAAGTGTTTCTTCCAAAACTGGGTCCAGCCCGGCAGGGCACCGCTTCAAAGCATCTATGGCTGTGCCAATATCTGATATATCTGACCCATTTTGTTCACCCGACCTGGGCGAAAATTTCACGAGGAATTTAGAAACATGCCTTGCTGTTGACTCGCAACCTTTTCGGCTGGAACAGAACAAAAGTACAGAGTGACCTTGTTCAACAACCTGCAATAATTAAACCAAATGGTCAGACCATAAATTCTGACTGTTATGTCGCCAACAATTCAACATTTTTTTGGTTTAGGTTAGATCCATAATTTCTGGCCTCATTTTAATTCTAATAATTACAGCTTCAATTTTTGTTGCAATTTGTAATCTCTCCAGATCTTTTTAAAGCAACCTCAAATGAAAAGCAAAGGTAATAAGCCATCCATGCATATTGCTGGCATGAACAAAATAAGTACAAGACAGAAACAGGTAACCTCATTACAAAGCTCCACAATGTGATCTGGATCTTTGCCGGCGAGATCAGCTCCTTTTGGAATAACGCGTACTGCATTCATATTTTTATCATAGATTGTATTTCCTACTTTAATGTACTCCTCCAAAGGAACAGGTCGGAAATCAGTCTGGTATAGTGCTGCCTGTTACATAAAACATGATCACACAAATAGAGAGAAACCAGTGTAAGCAACACTATAAAAATAGAGTTTATATTCAACACAATCAGAAAGTTGAATTAAGCTCGCCAGGTAGTAGTTGGTCCAAAGTTTCCTATAAACCCCCTTTGTTGACCAATTTCAAAGTCCTTACATTTTAGCCCTTTTGGTTTAACCAACCAAGGATAAACCGACAATCTGCATGCCGACACAATGGTAACCATTAACCAACCATGGTTAAGAGAGAAATGTTCTTACTTGAAGCCAATCTGCCACAGCAGCAACATTAGGCATGGTGGCACTCATGCCGACAATCTGCAAACCCTGAGTTGTATCATTTTTTGCACCGCTAGAAACTTCCCCACTAGACAAGGCTTCCGGTGGCTTCCCTTCACCAGCTGCATACCGAAGCTTGGTAAGCATCAGCTCCAGAAGATACCCTCTATGTGGATCTCCAACCTACGCTTGTAACAAATAATCAGAGCAAGAACGAATTTAAAAAGTATGAGAATGAGTAATTACTGTATTTGTAAATAGACTTACCTTACAAACGATCATTCTAGAACTTGGAGCCAAAACCCAAATTGGGGTAATTAGAATAAACAGCATCCATAAAAGCTGAGTTTTATTTTGTACATGCATTTTTTCTTGGGTACTCGTTATTTGAGGCCTAATTGGAAAATGATCGAGAAGATTGGGACAAGCTGGATTACAAATATAATTTCACAGTGTTGGCTTTGGGTTTGGGGGGGTGTGGCTGTCCAAGCTAAATCAAAGCGCACAATTCTTTTCAACAAACTACAAGACACCATGGTCCCAGGAAGCTGCATTTAGAATACAGAAGATATGGTTCTCAGAAACCACAAACGACCATAGTACAAAAGACCATAAGCAAACCATGAGGTGTTTTATGACAACCATAATTTGCTATGATGCTATGAGTTCATTAATTAAACCAATTATTATTTTTAAATTATAATGGCAAGAAATCCAATTAATTATTTGGCTCATTTTTATCATTGTAATTTAAGAATAATTAACATTCTAGCTGCATCATTATTTCGCTCTTTTATATTACAACAATGACATTCTATTTATTATACTAATTAGTTTGCAACGGTAGAACCTTTTATTTAAAAAAGATATTTCGGGAACCCACATTGATTCCTTTTAATAGAAGAAAGCCACAGCCAAGCCATACAAAAATCAGATCTAACTTGATTTTTGGAAATCCACAGCTTTCTAGGTTTGGCTGGGCCAAAACATGGCTTTGTGCAGCTTTGCGTTCCATTCACATTCACCATACACCTCGAAATTTATAAACTTTGCTGTAACAAAAGCTACACAAAACTATGCACAAAATGGTGCCATTACTTTTAGGTAAGGTTTCAGCTGTTATTTGCAAATCTGTTAAAGTGCTGGGTTTCATTGCAAAATCTCAAGTCATACCATATGTAGTTCATCTATCACAATAATCCCAAGCTCAGAAAGACGACCTTCCTCTAACAATCGATTAACCAAAGAGTTTGCCTTTTCTATGGTGCACACAGCCACTGACGTGTCTTTCGGGAGGGACCCGCCGCCTTGATTTCCATAATAGCTACGCACATGCCTACCAAGCGGCTCAAGAAGCAGTTCCAAATGTTCGGCCTAAGGTGAAGTAATAAAACAGGCTAACTTTGAATTAAAATGCAATATAATGGCAACTATTTTTATTCGTTTGTGAGAAAAAAGAAAAAAACCTTTTCAGCACAAATTGATACATAAGGCAGGACAAGTATTGCCATCTTTCCAGTTGACATAATTCGTCTCAGCATCAGAATCTCAGCCACAAAACTCTTTCCAGCACTGGAAGAGAAAATAGAGAGGGTGAAATCAATATTTGCTTTCTGACAAGATCTATATTATTTTTTGGCACGATAAAGTTAAGAACTACAATGTAGGGAAAGCTGGGTAAAACTTGACATGTTTTTACTTCAAGGTTATACCAAACAAATTATATTTGGATCATAAGGCCTTATCTGGTATCTAAAGCTTGAAAGGGAAAATTAGAAAAACAAAGCAAACGGAACAATAAGGCTTAAATTCTCTTGAGGTGGCACAGTATAAACTCTGTATAGGTCTCAAGTTTCAACAGTTGGATGGACAAATGAAATCAACATACAAAGGAGTTTCTTGGTCATGTCCTATACCTGGTAGATGCACAATAAACAAGATTCCTTTTCTCCAAGACACCTTCAACAGAGAGGCACTCTACCTACAGTAACACTCATCAAGATTATTGACACAAGAGGAGTATAATCTAGAGAGAGAAAAACTTAAATAACCTCACCTGCCATGGGTATAATTGTAAAATTCCCTTTTTCTTGTACACACTGCAAAGCTCCCATGGCAGCCAATTACTAAGCTTCAACTGATCCTTTATATTCATCGAGCTAGTCAGACTGTCTGATTTAATCCCATTTCCTCTAATTACAGCTAAATCGGGTTCCAACCCAGCAATTAAACCAGCAACTTCGTCTTTTCTCTCTTCATGCACAAAATCTAAGTGCTTAACCGGCAACGGAGACGATTCATTAGCCACCTTTTCATTATTTTCTTTTATTTTTACATTGCTATTGGCCACTATGTCTCCATTTGCCAAACCAACAAAAGAAATACTGCCTTTCGTGAATTCACCCGGAGCACACGACAACTTATCCTCCAATAGATTGTCACCGGCTGCACCAGTTCTTACACCATCCGCAACCTGGATTGCCGCTATCCAAAAATCCTCGCCAGGGGAAATATTTGAATTTTTTGATTTTGGAGTCTCCTCAGCTAACACTGGAGCTGAGTCACTAGGATCAAATAAACATGTCTTTGAGCGGTTGGAGTTGGGGGTTTTGTTGCATTTTCTCAAGCACATGAATGTGCTACCAGGTTGATTTTCTGACCCATCAATAGCTAGATCCTGTATAACCAACGCCATTTTTATAACATAACCTACTACATTTGGAAAAGGACAAAGAAAGTAAAAGAAAGAATCCGAGAGATAAAATAAGCTTTTCATGTTTTACGTATGAGTATTCGGTTTGGCTAAACACAACTTCTATTTACTATGCCAATTTGAGTCTGTAAATATTTTTCACCTTTTAGTTTGCTTATTATTATGGTTATCATTGTTATTATTGTTATCATTATCACAATTATAATCATCATTAGCATTATTATAATCACATCATCGTCATTATTATTATTTGGAGACAATTGTAAAAGTACACTGACCTCAACCACCCTCTCATCACTTTTATTGGATATTTTATCAGACGAAGTCGATGCAGAAGTTCCCTTCCTCTTCTTATTCTTTGATTGACTTTCAGGTGGATTAACAGCAGGAGGAACGTCACTGAATCAAGAGGGGGTCAGATCAGAAAGTTTTAAAATTTAACATATCCTGTAACACCAAAATTTCTGATAAAGTGCATCACGATCCTAAAGCTCTCGAACATAAGGATGCTAATAAAATTCTAAGAGCGGAAAAGATTTAAAAGTGCAATAATTTGGCATAAATAGCCAAAAGAAAATAAATGCATGAGACTTTCTTCATCTTCTTGTGTGAAACTTGCAATTAATACAGAATAATCATAATTAGAGTAAATAGATTGCAAGGAGTAAGAATTATGAATTTCAGTAAAAGCTGTCTTGAAACCTGCAGTATAGCGAGAGAAAATCGGTTGCAAATTGTTTAAGTTCAGGGCTGCGTGATGGAGCTCCCGATTCAATGGAGTTGGGTTTCTCATCCTTCTCGGGCACATGCGCTCCATGTGATTCCGCGACATTTTTTCTCTTTCTTGATTGGAAGAACTGTAAAAGGTTCAAAACCGATGCCATAAAACATAGGGTTTCTGAAGAGCGAATGGAGCTCCCGCGAGCAGCGGAGGGAGAGAAGGCTTACCTGGTCTATGCGAGATCGATTAGAGTCGGACGCCATCGAAAGGAAAGGAAAACGAGGTGTAATGCCCCCCGAGTTCACAGAGCGTGAACTGGAGTTAAGAAGAGAGGTCCGAGGACGAGACGAGGGTTTTGAATCACAAGAGGAAGCGCCACGATCCCACGAGGCGAGATTGCTAACTGATCTCTTGTTTGCCCGGAACTGGAGATGTCAGTTGCCTCTATCATTGTTATTAAAAAAAATTATATATATCCCGGGGTGTTCAAACGTTTCGGTTTTCAACCGAACTAAAAAAATTCAGTTTAACTGGTTCGGTTTTTTTGTTCAGATTAATCGGTTGAATTTATGAATTATTTCAGTTTAAATGGATCGGTTCAGTTTAGACTTTTCAAAACTGACCGTATTATATTGGTTCAAATATGATTTATATTATGTTTGGTTCAAATATGATTTATATTATGTTTGGTTCAACCATTGCTTCTTTTATTTTATTTTAATTTAAATATTATAGAATGTGTACTAAGATTCTAAATAGTGCGCTATAGCGGTTTCAGACCATAAAAGCAATGGCAATATTGTCGCTATTGCGCGCTATATGGCAATGGCGTTGTTTTTTTAGCTGCTCCGCTATAACGCGATAAACACTATTTAAACCTTTGATATGTACATATTTTATACAGAATTGAACAACTTGTGTATAAACATGTGCAATTTTTCGTTAATAATGGCACTAATATGTTTACTTCGGTTTGAATCGAACAAGCTGAAATTTACTTCAGTTTGTTCGGTTCAGTTCTTAATCGGTTTATAAGTTTAATCGGTTCTGTTTGGTTCTGCTTTTGAAAACTAAAAAAAAATAGTTTGATTATTTTAGTTCGGTTTCAACCGAACTGACCGTTTGAACACCCCTAATCATAAGTTCATAGCTTCTAGATTTTACTATTTCCTTATAAAAATAAATCAACAACCTTTGCATCTAAACTCACTTATTTTGATGAAATAGAAAAATAATGTGGAATTGTGACAGAATAATAGCTGAATTTGACTGGAATTAAATAAAATAAAGAAAAAGTGAAATAGAAATGCAAATATGCAGTTAAACTCTTCTCTTTTGCGCTTTAGCTCCTCTCTCTATTATATCTCACTGTTTTGTGATAGAGTCACTGTTTTGTGATAGAGGTGAAATTGAGAATGATTCTTTTTTTTTTACATGTTAGAATTAGCTTAATTATACTTCTCTGCTATTTCAAAAGTGCTCAAAATGATGAAATTGTATATAACATAAACTCATCTTTCTTTTTTTTACATTTTTAACCACCCATTTGCCGAACGGATCCATTAATGTCTCCGTTTCTTAGTGTGATTTTTTCCATCCTCATTCCGTTATCCGCCATTATACGTGTTCTAATTGTTCTAAATAAAAAAAGGTAATTAAAACCACAACTGTTAAGACTTGATTGCACGATGACGTCTATTGAGATTTCAATTAAATAGAGGCTTTGGTAGAATTGATGATTAATTGGAGCCCAGATGCAGTTAGTGCTGACTGATAAAGATATTGACAGTAAAGAGCACCGAGCAGTATAACGACAAATGAATAATTCGAATTCAGTTCGGCGGGATAAAAAATTCATGATTTATGTATAATTCGAGTATAATTCGGAAATGATTTGATACAGCAAGGAACTAACAAAAAAAGAACCCAAAGAAAACCCAAAAATAAAATAATAAAAGTCCGTGTTTTTTTCGCGAATAATTCGTAAATTTGTAACGTGCTTATTAGTTGTTGTTAATAAACGGTATTGATTTATAATTTGTTACACTAAGCTTGAGGTTTAGTATTTGGTCATATATTATGAAAAAAATAATATAATTGATGTTTATTGCACATTGATATTGATTATGGCACAAGATAATAATGTATATATTCTACATTGATATTGATTTTACCTCAAGCACTAAGCTTGAGGTTTAATATTTGATCATATGTTATTAAAACAATAATATAATTGATGTTTATTCCACATTGATATTGATCATGGCACAAAATAATAATGCGTGCTCTACAATAATTTTAGAAACTATAATTATGAACTGATTTCACACGTATGATCTAAAATTTATTGTTCTTAAGTTTATTAAACTTCTCAGTGAGAGTTTAACTTTAAAATCTATTAATTACTTTCAAACGACAGATTAAAGCCGTTGAAACCGATTTACTTCACGAACGATGTGTTTACAACTTTACACATGCAATATGTAAATTTCCAAATTAATTTAATGTAGAGTCAAGTGGTCAAAAAAATAAAATTAATAAATTCACTTTAGTACATTTATTTTCATTATTTTTTAGTTTTTAACTTTATACTAAATTGATTTGAAATTTATAGACTTTAAAAGTATACTTCAAAAATAAAATCCGTTTTAATGGTTTGATTTCATCGTTTTAAGTCAATTTAATAAATTTGAAAATAAAACTCAAAAAATATATTAGTGGTTTAAGAAATAAAATCCAATATGAAATTATCTATTTAAAAAAAATATAAAAAATTATATAAAAATATAACTGGACTGCTCGACTTCATATATTTGATCGCTATCTATTACAATTATACCGCTCAACCTCTCACTAGGTTCTGTAATCATGTCAGTGTTGTGGTATGGATTTGGGTCACGTGCCGTCTTGTGACTATTACAAATAGTCACAATATTTACATGTGTCGTGTCGTGATTAATTTTAAAAAATAGTCATGGTATGTCGTGACCACACATGATGTGTTCAGACGTAACTGGTTACGTCTGGTCACGTTTGATTATTTTTTGTCACATTTGGTTATATTTGGTCCTAATTACACGTGACTTGATTGCCATGATTAGTTTCGCATATCGTGTCGTGTTAATTTTTTTTAAAATAACTACGTCACGCAAATAGTCACGGTACGAATCAACACAGTTAGCGTGTTGTGATGTATTCGACCTTTTGAGATTCTTACCTTTGGCAAAAAGGGAATCCATATACCTCCCAGTACCCTAAAAAGGAATATTTCACAATTAATAAAAAAAAACAGTCCAGATTAACTCTCAGTCAGGGGCAGCTTGGGTCTGATGTCCATCGAACTCAAATTGAGTATGATGGGTTCTATAACCATCCGTTCCGCTTTAAGATCTACACGCGTCGTTTTAACATTCGTACGCACGAAATCTTAAAGTGGATCGGACAGTTATAAAATCCATCAAACTTAGTTGGTGTCCGATCGACATCGAAACCCATCTGCTCCCCCAGTCGGTGCTTATTAACGCAGGGAATTCACATTCTCTCCAATATTGCACAAGAAACTCTTTTACAATTAATGAATCTCAACCATTCTTTTTAACTTGACACGAATCTCAAAGCCCAATAATACTGCCCCTGCACAGCCCGAATCCCAAAGCAGTGAGATTTAATCTCAAACCGTCAAGTGAGGTCCATCCTCTACGGTATTGGAGAGGAGTTGAATCCTAGCGCAGGGCAATAATATATGTACTAATGTACTATGAAATCGTGCAAAGTTAAAAGAAGAGTCCGGATCCGCTAATTCTAAAAATGCCCTTTTACGGTACCGGAGAGGATCCGAATTCCGCAAAAGGTTTCGCTGCAAGCAAGGCAACCCTTCTTTTGCTTGTAAATTCTAGGGAAAATTTCCTGTATGCCCATTCAAACTTTCAAAATAGTCAATTTCCCCATGATATCACTATAATATCCAATATCCCCATCAAAAAGTCATTTTCTTTCTTCCATCCTCATTGAACAATTTAATCTTCAATTTAATTATTTAAAATTTCGAATTGACTATTATGCCCTTTCAAAATTAAATGGAGGTGTCCATTAAACTTTTTACATGATTGAAAAATAACTTTCTTCTGTGAGACGCTTCATTCCTCTCTGAGACGCTTCATCTTCATCTTCCCGCCAAATATTTTCTTGCCTCTTTCCTTCTATTGCGATTCGCTCTGCCCTCTCGGTTCGTTGTTGCTGGTCTCCTCTTTTCTTTACTACTAGGTAATAGATGTTCTATTCATCGTTATTTCATCATCTCTTTCCTTCTCTGACTTCCCATTTAAAATCACTGTATCTTCACTTTTAGGTTCACAAAAGATTGAAGGTTGAATTAATCTTGCTAAGTGGATACATGCCAAACCAGTGGTAATTTTTTTTATAGAAATGCAATATTTATTTATTAGCAAATTCTTTTCACTTGGTTGAATTTTAGATCAATTAGGTATCAACCCTCTTCGTACCTTGGTACCAGCTTAAAAACCATTACTATGTTAATAATTGGGTACATTAAGTAAACAAGAGCAAATAAAGTTTGACCCTTGTTAGCAAATACTTAAGATGAACTGTGCATTTTGAGAGCAAAATTCAGGCTTGATTGCTAAAATAAAATGTTAACTCTTCATATTCCTTGTATTCTAAACTAAATTGTGTCTTTTCTCCTCAATAGTGTTTACCATGGCAACTGAAGATCCATTTTCTTCTTTGATAATCCATTCTTGAGCCTGTGCCTCTGATTGAAGCTACAATCTCTACTCACAGCCACAAAGAACAAATGGAAAATCCACCTGCGAACAATATGATTCGTGGGAAGATGAAACCAAGGAGAAAAGAGAAGAAGCATGTTGATGAAAGTTCAAAGTAAGTACTCAATTGTTAACTAGAATGCATTTCAAGTAAATGAATAATATTGTAATTTTTAACATCAGTTTTCTATACCTTACTTTGTATTTTTTTTTTTGCAGCATGAATGCATCTCGTTATAAGATAATTGTAAAATATGATGGATATTTTAAACAAATCAACAATGGGACAAAACAAAAATATTATTCAGCAAAGCAGATAACTATTTATTTGGATGAGACAAGCTACAGTGTAGAAGAATTGTTAGAAGAAGTGAGTAAGTTTATCTAGAGGATGACACTTCAAAGCTCTCATTATTTTTTGTAGACAAGCGTGTTAGTTCGCAGTCTTTTATTCAAATTGACGATGATAGTAGTTATAGATTGATACTTTCAATGTATGAAGAGGAGAAAAAAGTGATAATATATGTGAATGCGGAGAAGATTACAACTTTAGAAGATGGAGTAAATATAGATGAAAGTGTTGGGGTTGATATAGATACTTGGGAAAATGAATACCGATTAGAAGATATTGAAGATGGGTCTAACTACTGCCACAGTGAGGATAGTTACTGTAGTCTAGATAGCAAGTCTGAAGATGAAATTGATATCGAGTATGAGGGAGAGTTCTATTCACATGACAAGGATGATCCTAAGATGGATATAGGTGCACAATATCCACATGTCATAGCATTTAGAAGAGCTTTGAGTCACTATGCCATTACTCATGATTTCGAGTTTGAGTTGGCTAAGAGTGAGCCAGCACGAGTAACAGCAACTTGTGCAAGCTGGGAGTGTAATTAGAGAATTCATGCAATAGTGACTGAAGATGGGGTAACTTTTGTTGTGAGAACCTTGCAAGAGAAGCATACATGTTGTGGAATTAATAGGAGTGGCAACAAACATGCAAATAAAGCATGGATAGCTGATAGAATTGTAGATGATTTAAGAAAGGAGGGGGATGTCTCTGCAAAGGAATTGAAGCGAAGGATTGAAACAAAATTTGGCATGTCATTACCATATAATAGAGTTTGGAAAGCAAAAGAAATAGCAATAGAGGAGATATACGGTAAATGGAAGGATTCATTAGTTCAAGTAGGTGCATTGAAAGAGGAGATAATGAGGAGAAATCCTGGAAGTGTGGTGGAGTTGAAAACACAACCTGAAGATGGGAACGAACGACATTTTCAACGATTTTTTGTTGCACTTGGAGCTTGCACATCTGGCTTTCTTATGGGTTGTAGGCCATACATTGGTATCGATGCATGTCATTTGAAAAACAAGTGGCCAGGAGTGCTCGCTTCTACAATAGCAATTGACGGAAATAATTGGATGTATCCAGTTGCATATGCTGTTATGGAAGTTGAGAGTGAAGATTCATGGGAATGGTTTCTAACAGCTTTGCACAAAGCAATAGGGATGCCTCATGGTCTTGTGATATCATCTGACATGCAAAAAGGATTACAAAATGCTATCGAGAAGGTCTACCCGTTAGCTGAGCATAGAGAATGCATGAGACACCTATTTAGCAATTTTAAGAAGCAATACCACGGAGATCTTTTCAGGTTTGGCCTATGGGGAGCTGCACGGACATACTCTCCTACTTGTTTTGCTGCTTTCATTAACGAGATCGAGGCACAATGTCCTGCAGCTATTCAATATCTTAGGAAAGAGCATAACAAATTGTGGAGTAGAAGCAAATTTGAGACAATAGCAAAATGTGATAATCTTACCAACAACATTGCCGAAACATTTAACAACTGGATAACTGAAGAGAGGAGCAAACCGGTTGTGGATTTGATTGATTCTATAAGGCAAAAGATAATGATGAAGTTTGAACAAAGAAGAAAAATTGCAAGATCT
This sequence comes from Carex cristatella, assembly GCA_024447775.1. Lineage (NCBI taxonomy): Eukaryota > Viridiplantae > Streptophyta > Magnoliopsida > Poales > Cyperaceae > Carex > Carex cristatella. Next base: position 3,125,389 of record JAJHPF010000029.1, on the reverse strand, counting down.
TTGAAAGGCCCGTTGGTCCCTAAGGTGGCTAATTACATAAAACTAATTTCCCGCGTACTGTCTTTTATATTTACTCATTTTTAAGACAAATATATGACTCTTAATATTTCTGTTAAATTTGTTGTTATGTATTTTGAAACATAAATATATTTATTTGATTTTTTTAGAGCTTAGGTGGGTATGATTTGCGTAGAAGTACGGACTATTGTGCTGAAGTACAAAAGAGTGAAATAAGATGGGAGGTGAATTTACAAGAGCAAGAGTGTAGTTGTAGGGCATGGCAAGTGAAAGGTGTTCCTTGTGTCCATGCGGCAGTATTTATTTCTTCACTTCGAAATGCAAGTTGGGAAAACTATGTCAATCCTTACTTTAATGTTGCTCAGTTAAGGATAGCTTATGCTAATGGAATTGCTACTATGCCGAGTAAGGGGGAATGGTTGGCTTTGGATTTGGGTTATAAAATGTTGCCACCAATACTAAAACGACCTGCAGGGAGGCCTCGAAAAAATCGTATAAAATCATGTGATGAACCAAAGAAGAGATCCCATAAATGTACACGATGTGGGCAATTTGGTCATCATAGGAAAACATGCAAGAATGCAGTTCCATCACAAGACGGTGAAGCTACCTCTCATGGCGAGATCAAACATAAATTGAAAGCCAAAAGGTTCCTCAATCAATAACTTGTTTGTATTTAAGTTTGTTTTCATTTATATTGTATAATTGCTCTAATTGTGTGCTGATTTGTAGAGTTACAAGCAAGGGTAAAGCTGGATAAAAAAAAAGAGCATGTCCACCTAGCATCTTCAAGCTACTTCAAGAAGAAAATATTTAACTTTTTTTTGTGTGCTTTGAATTGGAAGTTCTATGACATTTTGAATGGTATTAGTATATTTTATGTTTAGTTGTGGATTTAGGAATGAAAGAAATTATTACTCTCTTTTTGTTCAGTTATGGATTTAAGACATGGTGTGATGGTTTTCACGTATGTCTTGTCATAATGTTAATAATGAGAAATGTTATTATGATGTGTTTTATTAAAGTTCTTAATTAATTTGTTCCTTGTTTGTGATTTTTTTTGTTTCTTAATCTGTTCTGTGATATTAATAGTAGTGAAATTATTGCGATGTAGTTTGTGAGAATCAATATAATAGTAAAAATAAAATATAGTAGATTTGGGGCAAATGGTACCAGAGATGTACCAGTTTCGTTTTAAGCAACAAGACATATTAGTCTAAGTCTTTTCCTGTTTTGTTTTCATTTTATATTATGCTTAATTAAAGGAGTATAAGTCTGGCACATTTAATGAATTTATGTTTAATAAGCATGAAGAATAAGCTTTGAAATGAAATATGCATATAGGTGTTATTTGCTTACCTCTGCATCTAAACAAACTGGAGGCATGTTGCTTCTGAAAAGAACATTAGGCATACTTTAATAGTTCATATCTAGTTTTGTACTTGTATTTTTACTTTTATGTAATGAGGATGCTTCTTTTGTGTTGGATGTTGAGAGATAGGCATGAACCTATGATTTTATATAAAAAGAAGAAGAAAACGTGATAATGAAAAGAGTAAGGGTTTAGTTGTAGTTTTTCTTCATTTGGCCTGACATTGAGTATTTGCCAATTTAAAATTTTGTGAACTTTCTCCAAATTCCAGTCCTTAATACCCTGTATCAACATTTAAAAATTATGTACCAGATTCTGGTACCAGTTACCGGTCCAATTCAAAAGTTGTATCAGTATTGATTACTAGAGAACAAAATTTAAAAGCACTGCACATGTCAATTTAAAAATAAGGGGCATAATAGTCAATTCGAAATTTTAAATAATTAAATTGAAGATTAAATTGTTCAATGGGGATGGAAAAAAAAAATGACTTTTTGATGGGATATTGGATATTATAGTGATATCATGGGGAAATTGGCTATTCTGAAAGTTTGAATGGGCATACAGGAAATTTTCCCTAAATTCTAATCCTTATTTATCGGTGGCTTCCTACAATTTTTTTAAGAGAGATGTCGGAGAATCCATTAAAACCTCTAATAAACACAGTCGCTTCAATCTCGCGCTCTCTGCAGACCCACCTTTCGTGATTTCTCATAGCGCCTGATTGTACCACCGACGACTTGACCATTTACTCTCTTACAACCAACCCGCTCCGCCCCTTCTCGTCTTTCTCGCTCGGTGCTGAGACGACGGTAGCTGCGCCACCAATAAAGGTGCTCTCTTCGTTGCATTTGAGATGTCAAAAAAAAAAAAATTTGAGTGTCTGAGCGAGCGGTTGTTTATGTGTTTGAGTAAATGCGCAGGAGAAAGAAGTGAAGCCTTTGACCAAAGAGGAGCTTGGCAAGGCTACATGGACTCTGCTTCATACCATTGCGGCTCGGGTGTTTGATATTATGCCTATATGGCTATTTTTCTTCTCTCTATTATATTTCATAGGCGAGTCATTATTTATTGACCCGAACATTTTTTTTTGCACTAGAAGGCTGACTGAAAATTACAAATGGAATTAAATATTTTTTCTATTTTTACGCCTCGATTACGGTGCTCGTTAATCGACAAATTGCCGGGGGAATAAATAGTTTAGGTATTTACGGGAAGCATTCTCTTATGCTTGGTTTCCATGCTATTTGGGATTTTCCAATTATTGGCCTTATGCTTATACACGTTTTCATTGTCTGCAATTTGATAAATTAATCTCACCTTCTTCTTAACACGTTTCTTTTTATATATTCAGTATCCAGACCAGCCGACCAAGCAACAAAGACGGGATGCCAAAGAATTGGTATTCATTATATCTCTTTCATCTTTTTCTCTCTCGAAATTTTTGGGTTTAGGAAGTTTTGGGTTCTGCAGGTGCTTAATGTGGTATTGCATCAACCAAGAATGCCAGTGCGAGATAGTGGATCTGCCATGGTCTATACCAGTGTATGCCAGACCCTGTGATGCCTAACTTTGTTGTGGTTCTCTTGTTCAGTTTATCTTCATTTGTTTTTTCCATCAATATATTCTTTTAACATGTTTACCTTCTTCCTTTTCATTTATTTGCTTCTACGGTGTGTGAGGGGGGGGGGGGGTCTACTTGATTGTTTCTCCATTAAAGAGAGCAACTGAAGTAGCGTTCTCAATATTAAAGGCTCTATTGAAAATTGTTTTGTGTCGTTGAATCTAACAATAGGATGAAAGGTTGTGTATTCACTTGTAGATGGCTATCTTATCACGGATGTACCCCTGCAAAGAATGCCAAGATCATTTTAAGGAAATTTTGAAGTGAGTCATTGTGAATCCTACCTTGATTCTACAAAATTACATGGTCAATTTCATATTTTCTTTTGAAGTTGCACTTTTTTTTACATTCATATCTTTTAATGTGTTATGTTTCTTTTAATCGGAAACTATATTAAAAGCCACTTACCTTTAGGAAGCGTGAGGTCATGAATTCTCATTATTCGGTTCTTGCAGAAGCTATGTTATCAATGTAACTATTTTTGTTGTCATTTTGAAAAATAAGGAATATGTATGTAATCAGAAGATCTCTGTTCTTCCAATACACTGTAAAGAAAATCAATAATGATAAGCTTATTGGTTTTGAAATATCATTTTGAACATAATACAATTTGTCATGCAAAATAATAAAGTAAGTTAAAATTAGAATATAGCTTGCATTCATTGCTTGAAACATTTTTTTTTAAAGAACTAATAGATTTTGTTGTTGTTAAAATAATAGAAAAAATCAAGGGATGTTTTTTATTATCCGTCCAAGATTTTCTCACTGAGAGAATATTGCAAATTGATTATTTTTCTTTTTGTAGGTCATAGAGTGACCTCATTATTGACAATTGTGAAATGAAAAATAAAATAACTGAAGTGTGTGTGCTACCAATGTAGTGAAGTCGGATGCCATTTTGTATTCTTTATGTTTGTATTGTTTTGTATTCGTGAAGTCGGTTTGTACTTGTTTATATCCTTTTGATGATTTCTTTTATTTGGCGAGCAAATCCCGTGCGAGGCTGGGTCACAAGAGGAGTTCTCCCAATGGCTATGTCATGTCCATAATGTGGTCAATCGAAGGTAACTAATAGAAATCTTTCTTAATGGGAACATTCTGGTAATAACCTCTCAATGAAATCAACACCAACAAAGGAATATTAATTCTTAATTAGAAAGTGAAAACAAGGAATACTTGGTTTATACTTGCAACAAGAGAAGTAGCGGACATGATCCAGAAAATGTGCCGAGTATCTCACATAAACAAGGAAGAGAAATAATGGGGTTCATTTTTTTTTTCTTTTGATGAACTAGGAGAAGAGGTAATACACTCTATATGTGATATTGCACTTGTCCTCTAAGTGTATGCCTTATAGTTTCATTATTTGTAGGGGTGTACATGAAAGTGAACTTTTGCGTTCTTGTAATTTTGTTTTTACTTGTCTTTGTTATTATTAATAATAATTTTATTTTGCAGCCTTGGCAAGGTGATCTTTCCTTGTCAGAGAGTGAATGCACGGTGGGGCAAGTTAGATTGCAAGGACCGTTCGTGCGACCTTGATGGCACTCCAGAGATTGATATTAAATATTAATACTTGTGCATGTTTTCATTCTGGGTAAGAGCTTATGTAGTGTTTTGGAGGAACTGGTAGAATGAAAAATTAAAATTTATACATTTTCTATTTTGGTTTAGACTGAGAATTTGAAACTTCTTGATACAACTGCAAGCATGAGTGTGTGGCTGTGGAGGTGCCGAATTGATAAATTGAGAACCCCATAAATTCATTCCATGGTTTATATTCCATCTTACAATGTCAGTGCCATCAACCCAAGTCGTCCAATCTGACATATATCGAAATCATTTGGAAATAAATTTTTAAATTTGAAAAAATCTCTTTTGCTATTTTATTGGAAAAGAAAAGATTATCATTATATGTCGCTAAAAATGCAAGATAATTGTCTTTATCATGAGTTAAGTTTCTTATTATTCAATTTTACAATGATTTTCAGTATCATCACATCGTCGAAATAAGCAGGAGTGCAGGACAAGTTTTAATCACATACTAATGAATTTTTATAACTGTTGGTTTATTATTTCCCTTGTTATTATGCTACAAATTTTAGCGGTTTCTCGTATTCTGTAAGCTATTTTATACAGCTGATAGAGTCGGAAAAATCTACATATTAGAGAAAAATATAAGAATGGACACTCGGTCATCATCACTACAAAGGATGCATGTGCCGGTAACATCTAACAACCTTACGCGATGCAGCCTATCGGTACGATATTTACTATGCTTATGCCACTAATGCCATTGTATATCCTTAATTTTCTATCTTGTAAGATAGACAGATCCAAAGCAAAAAAAGAAAGAAATCTACAAATCTGTTTGCTTAATACCCAACAAAAAGAAACAATTGATTAACTTGATGGAAAACTTGCTTAATTTTCTATCTTGTAAGATATTTGGACTCGGAGAGCAATTTGTGTCCAACGCTCGTCGGACTCAAATTTTGAGTCTAATGAGTTCTCAGTCCGTTTGACTCATTTTAAGGTCTATGCACGGTAGATCTATATGAGTATTAAAGCAGATGCGTATGGATCTTAATACGGATTAGCCGGATTGAGAACCCATCGGACTCAAATATGAATCCGATGGACGTTGGACCCAAATTTCTCCCCTGAACTCATTACATTCGGTTCTGTGAATCACTGAATTGAGATCAACTGGAAATTTGTTTAGTCTAGAATTACACTGACGAGCAACGGAGAGGAAATAGAATGAAAAGTTAATTTCCAATTGCCAGATTAATGATGAAAAAAAAAATTCCTAGTATAAAAAAAATGGAAATCTTGATAATATAAGAGGTAAAAATGTAAAATCCAATTTCAAGGATTTCTCATTTCATAGCATATTTAGAATTGGTTGGGAGACTGTCAAACTTGGATGAAATTAGGGGTGTCAGTGATACTACCGCTTTGACCACTTTTGATGACGGTTATGAGTTTGTTAAGAGTTGTTAGACGCGGTGATTAAAATAATGGGGCTATATATATAACCACTTATTGTAAATGTAATTCTTGAGAAATATACAATAAAATATTCATTCCAACACTTCTCAAAAACCTTCACGATGAGCATGAATAATGTTAGACTAGGCAAATGTCTATTCTAAAAATTACGCCTCGATATCTTATCCTATTTCAGCTAATAAAAAGAGTTTTTTTTTTTTTTTCGAAAACGAGCATCTTTATTCTCACTCCAGCATAATTCCACAATATAAGAGGATAGACTATTCCTAATCGGAGCAGAATCAGATTTTCAAATTATGAGAGTCATGACTCTAGCTGTTATGCTTGTTAGCCTATGTTTCTACCTAGTTGCTCATAATTTGAACTCTAGACTTTATATTTGTTTGATATTAGATAGTTTGTTTACTTAGATGCTTTGTACAATGGTTTGCCTACAAACCATTAATTATTGTATGAACTCTATTCTAGTTTCAATATGAAACAGGTGGGGGCCACCCACTCTTGTAAAGAAAAAAATGTCAATAGGGATCATTTGTATAAAATTTTCGTACTAAGAATGAGAATCAATTTACCGTATCTATCACATATTACTTGAAATTATATATTAAATCTTACATTAATTTAAAATTTTGAAAAAAAAAATGAGTGTCAATTATATATTAAATCTTACATAAGAATGAGAATCAAAGAGTAATAATCAACGAGCAAAAATCTAATATTAGATTGGCCGAATTACTATATTGCTTAGCAATACAACCGATTTTTTTAATAATCGAAATTAATCTAAAAAAATATTGGAAAAGGGGATTGGATTGAGAAAATTTCTAAAAACCATAAAACCGGAGAAATTTATCCCGTCCCTAGGGACGGAAAAAAATTTAGCGTCCCTCGTTAATTACCCCACCCACGCTAATCACTTAACAAACGGAAAAAAAAAAAAAAAATTTACGGACGGATAAATCCTGTCCGTCCCTGACACAACGCAAAAAAAAAAAAATTTACGGACGGATAAATCCTGTCCGTCCCTGAGACAACGCAAAAAAAAAAAAAAAAAAAATTTACGGACGGATAAATCCTGTCCGTCCCTGACACAACGCAAAAAAAAAAAAAAAAAATTTACGGACGGATAAATCCTGTCCGTCCATGAGGAACGCGAAAAAATGATCCGTCCGTCAGGGCCGGAAAATTTTTCTCCGTCCGTCAGTGAAGTTGGTTAATATATGGTCGAATTTCTGAGAAAGAAGCAGAAAATTTTGCTCTGTCGCTTTCAAACCTTCCTTGGCAGCAGTCCATTCCTACTGTACTCCGACTATTCTGAAGGTTGAAGAATGAATTGTGCTACTTTAATAGATTTACTTGCTTGATTGTGCTACTAGAAATTGTATTTGGTAAGTGCTCTGTTAAATAAATTTTTATATATTAAGTTCATGCACTACTAATGCCACAATTTTATATAGAATCAATTGTAGAAATTAATGATCCACTCTTCATGATCAACTGTCTGATTTATGATAATATTATTAGATATAGCCCTTAATTCTCTTCACTCATGAATGCAAATATAGACCGGCATGAAAAAGTTACATATTACAAGCTGTCTGTTTTCTCTATTCAATTCAAATCCTTATAAATCTGAAATTTTATTATTATATTTTTAAATATATATTATTAATAGTTATCCGGTGTGTATTTTTTCTGCAAGTTGATTTTGTTTCAAAGTTTGTCGGCGCTTTGTCGTTCTGCAATCCGAAATTCTCAAACAGGTAAACTTATTTATATATTAATTAATTATTATTTTTTTACAACAATAAATTATACATAATTTATTCACTATTTTGTAGGCTAATTGATTAATCATGCTAATATTAAGGATTCATTTTGGCGGTGAAATACAACACAATAAAAGTGGAGCACGGTATAGTATTAGCTCTCTATTTGCATTGAGCGTAACTGGTGAACAATCTTGGTACGATGTGAAAGGTGAAATTTATCGACAACTTGGATATTCCGAGAGTGAGTACAGTCTCATAGCACATGCACGGGTTAATATTGGTACAACAAACCGACGTTACTACGAGACCATAGAAATCGTGTGCGATCAGACTTGGAGAGGAATTTATAACCAAAGTATGCTTGCCCAGACCCAGGTATAGTTATGTCGATTTATACATTGAGTTGGTTCCAATCATCCGTGAAGGGCAACCACAGTCATTCACTAATAGTGTAGTACCGGAGACACAACCAGAACCTCGACAGACCCAATATAGTAATAACTATGTGGATCCCAGCCACCTCCAACCCCATCAGACACAACAAACACCGAGACGAGACCTTTATCTGCATCCGACACAACCAGAACCTCGGCAGACCCAATATAGTGAAGGCTATGCGGTTCCTAGTTACTTCCAACCCCATCAAACACAACAAACACGGAGGCAAGACCTTAATTTAAACACTTATCCCGATGTGAACGATTTGTCACCGACTGTTCAGACAGAATACTGTAATCAGTACAGTCCATGGGCCGATCCGTCGGAGGTCGGAGGTTCTTATCCTGAACGCAATAATGAGTATAATCCATGGGTTGATCCACCGAGGTACGCGATCCTTGTGATAATCTTGATGATGTGCCGCAAAGTGATGATGAAGATGACGCCGACTCATGTGAGAATGATGCTTGACCGGGATGATGAAGCCGATTCTAAAGGAAATGTCCCGCATGATACACCTAAGTCAATCACACCACCCACCACGACTTCATCCGGTGGCAAGCTTCAATGACACCTCGGGATTCCGAGAGGCGGATGTCGGCCTTCTTCGGTACGTCCCAACACAGTGATGATCCACTTGGTGTAGGTAAAGAGTACTCTTCAAAAGAGGCTCTAAAAATGAAAATACATCATTACCACATCGAAAAAAATATTGAAATAACATACACGCAAAGCAATAGAACAACCTTGGCAGTCGATTGCAAGGACATTAGGTGTGAGTGGCGTTTGTATGCCAGGTCTGGATTATTTTCATCTAAGTGGGAAATTAGAACAATTAGAGCACCACATACATGCTGGTCCCCTGCTAATCGTACTGATCATGCACGCTTAACGCTAGCATGTCGCGCAATGCCATCGTATAAGAGAAGATATTAGGGAAGATGTTACAAAAAATATTAAAAGCATTAAAGGGCTAGTCCGTCAGAGATTTAACGGAATTACTCCCAAATATAATAGGTTGTGGCGTGGCCGAGAGCTGGCAATCGCACAAATATTCGGTAGTTGGGAAGTCTCTTACAACCTTCTCACCCCACTTTTGGAAGCAATTAAAAGATCACATCCCGGGACAAAATATGGAGTTGCGCACGTACCCACAGATGATCCAAGAGAAAGATTGTTTAAGGCCGCCGCGTGGGCTTACTGGTCCGTGCATTGCTGCAAAGGCCTCATCTCGAGCCGAGTCATTAGTATTGATGCATGCTTCCTGTCTGGCAGGTATCAAGGAAGATTGCTGATGGCGTGCGGTTACGATGCTGAGAACCAGTTAATTCCCCTAGCTTTTGCAACAGTCGAGGAAGAAAGTTTTCAGACATGGGGATGGTTCATGAAGTGGTTGCGCATCGAGGTATTTGGTAATAGGTTTATGTGCGTCCTTTCCGACCGGCACATGGGGATAAAAAAAGTATTCAAGGATAGATATGGTGGTTGGTACGAGGAAGGCAACGAGTGCGTTCACAGATTGTGTTCACAGCACGTAGCTGAGAATTTGATGAAAAATGTACACAATAAAAAAATTTGTGAACTATTTAAGATACTTGTGAAAAAAAAGAAGCCACGGAGATTTCAAGAGTTCTTTGAAATACTGCGCAAGAAAAGTCCGGATGCAGTTAAATACTTAAAAACTGTCGGAAAATACCAACATGACAATCATAACGAGATACCTAGACCATGGAAGGTGTATCAACACTTCGACGGCGGGTATCGTTGGGGAATAATGACTACTAATGGTTCTGAATCATTGAACAAGGTTTTCAAAGATCCCCGAAGACTACCAATCCGTGCGCTCGTGGATGCTACATATTCAAAATGTGTCGTGTGGTTTACGGAAAGGCTTGAGAAAGCACTGGCTCACATAGCCGCTAAGGAGCCTTGGTCAGCGCGAGTTGAAGCTCTATTAAGAAAAAGGATCACCAAATGCATGTCAATGCAGTCCATACCGCTCGGTTTGCACGGTGAACACGAGGTAAAAGTTCATAATGAGAGAGTCGTATACAAAGAACGAGATGGAAATTTTAGTTATAAAAGAGAAACATTCAGTTATAAGGTTGTCATAAGTGATGGAAACTTGGCCCAATGTGCATGTCTCAAAC